>JBAMCG010000079.1:0-89902 GCA_037075325.1 Drosophila mayaguana | reverse complement strand
CATTAATAAGCTATTCGAAGGCATCAAAACAAATGACCAATATAGTATGAGAAAGTTATGGCGACTCACCAAGGGCATCAAAAGACAACCTCAACCAAATTATCCATTATGTCTGAATAGTGTAGCTTCAACAACAACAACAACAACAACAACAGCAAATGCTCAAATGAAATGGACAAAAACAACAGCTGAAAAGGCAGAAGCATTTGCTTCACATCTAGAAGAAAGATTCTCACCAATATTCGCAAATACGCCTGAGGAACGAGCAGCCATAGCCAATGAATTGAGACTATTAAAACAGGCAAAAGAACAACATCAGACACAAGCTATCAGGCCAATAACAATTGTCGAGCTGAGGACTATAATCAATACACTAGAGATGGCCAAAGCTCCCGGAGATGATAGGATTGACAATAGATTAATAAAACAACTACCACAGAAAGCGCTGTTATATCTCTTATTAATATTTAATTCAATGCTAAGAACTGGCCACTTTCCTAGCAAATGGAAACACGCTGTGATCACAATGATTCTGAAACCAGGCAAGACATATTCAGAAGTGAAATCCTATCGTCCAATCAGCCTCATCTCTGGCTTTGCTAAACTATTTGAAAAACTACTATTGACCAGACTGTTTGAAGTTGATGATTTTGCAAAAGCAATTCCAGCACATCAATTTGGATTTAGACGCGAACATGGCACTGAACAACAATTGGCCCGGGTGACACAGTTCATCTTGCGTGCCTATGAACAAAAACAATATTGCTCTGGTGTGTTCATTGATATATCAGAGGCTTTTGATAGGGTATGGCATGAGGGCCTTCTTTACAAACTGTGCAAGCTACTGCCATTAAATCTTTTCAATATATTGGTTAACTACATGCAGGATAGGACATTCGTAGTAAATAGCAATAGCATAAAGTCTAGAATGGGTCGAGTGTCTGCCGGTGTGCCGCAGGGCAGTGTTTTAGGGCCTATTTTGTACACAATATTCTCATCAGATATGCCCCTCCCTCCACGCATGCAAAGAAATCAAACTAATCTGATGCCATGGCAACGAGAACAATGGCTGTTGTCAACATTTGCCGATGACACAGTCATTATGTGCTCAGCTGACCTACCAATATTCGCGATCAGAAGCAATGAAAAGTATCTGCTACAATTCGAGAGATGGGCAAAAAAATGGGCTATAAACCTAAATGTAGATAAAACGGGTCATGTATTGTTTACACTAAAGAATACAAATCATAGCGAAATGCAAAGAACGCCTAAAGTCTTTGGCCAAGAAATACCATACAAGAATTCACATACATATTTGGGTATAATCTTGGATCAAAAACTTAATATGAATCAACACATTACACGACTGAGAATGAAGCTAAAGACGAGAGCAGCGAAATTGGACTGGCTTCTGGGTGATAATAGTCAATTGGCATATGAATGCAAGGCTGTATTGATAAAACAATTAATTATGCCAATTTGGCAATATGGGCTGCCAGTATGGGGAGCACTAACATCTGATTCTCAAATGCTACGCATACAAGGAATGCAAAACAAAATAATAAGAAAAGCAATGTGTGTACCCTGGCTAACACGCAATGCCACTATAAACCTGAAATATGGATTCAATACTGTTGACGAAGTGTTTGAAATGGCAAGCAATCGCCTTGCTACTTCTCTGGCAAATCATAACAATTTAGCTGCACGCCGACTAATCACAAATGCCTATGAGCCACAGCGTCTACAAAGGCCACGCTATATGGCACAGCTACAACGCCACATACGCCCACTACAAACAGCAATAGCACAGGCAACAACTACTAGCAATAGTAACAACAACAACAACAACAACAACAATAATACTAACAACTACAACAATAACAATGTGTGGCAAATGAATGAAGCTAATGATCCACTGCCAACACTACTAAGACTAGAAGCTGAGGAAGTTGAAAGAAGAATGGCTGCCAGAGAGGCCGAGCTACAAGCAAGGCGAGAGCGCGAACTACAATCCCGGCCACCACCAACTCGATTTTGCGAAATACAAATTAATGGCTATAGAAGGGACTATAGAGACGGCAGAATGAGTAGAGAGACAGTAGTGAAACGGGTGCAAGGGCAACCCATTGCAATAAAAAAAATCATAATACCCGACTACGATGAGGAAAAAGACGACTACTTACCTGTGACATCAGCACCAGCATTGGCGGCGACTCCAACGATGACGACAGCATCCATTGCTGTGGCAGCAACAGTAGTGCCCGCGACGACGACGATGGCGACGATGGCGACGACTACGATGGCGGCGGCGGCGATGACGACGACGGCAACCACGATCGCGACGACTACGATGGCGGCGGCGATGACGACGATGGCGACGATGGCTGCGACGACGACGACGATGGCGATGGCGGCGACGACGACGACGACGATGGTGATGGCGGCCTCAGCGGCATTTGGGACACCAACACTGGGTCTTCCAATAACGGCTGCAACAGCATCGGCTCCGGTGGCAGCGCCTGAAGCTCCACAATCGACTCCAGCTGCCGTTGCCAGCCAAGAGGCACTGCTCGATGAGGGGCTAAAAAGAGCGATAATTAGAGTGGAGCTTATATTAGACGATGACAACGATGTTGCTGCAACGGAGCCACAGCAACAACAGCAAAGAATTCAACGTCTGCACTTACCTGCACATACGCTTGCCAGTTGCAGGCGGCAACCTAATGGAGGCGTGCGTCTGAGCCTTCAGCTTATCTATTGGTCGCTACTCGTTGCAGGCCTGGTGAGTGTGCCTGGTCGTAACGCACTTTGGGCGTATGCTTTATATTTTCAGGTCCAGTCATCTTTGGGCACGCCACGCATCGTTTCCAGATGCTTGTGGCGGCCATTGCGGGTCCATATGGCGAGGCGCTTCCATCGATTGCGCCCACCCGAGGCGTCAATGTCGACGATGATGGCGGTGTCGGAGGCGGCAACGTCAAGGGCAGCAAATGCAAAATTAAGAAGAGGAGAAAAAATATGTAAGACAATTGCATATCGAAATAGGCCTTTGCGGCCAGTCAACTTACCGATGCACAGACGATGGCTCTGCATTTGTCCACAGCCTGATACGGAGGATGTGCCGCCTGTACTGGCGACACAATTGGGACTTCGCCAATCAGCACGGCTCCGAGTTGGCATGCGCTCGGAACATACAACAGGCAGGTTGTATGCGAGACATGCGTCACGGATGGCGGGTCCATTAAGTAGCCCATACGAGTTGTTTCGCTAAAAATAAAGTGAACAATTCAATTGGTATATTTAATGCAACAACTACTCACTATGATGTACTCACCTATATGCGCGTATGCGTGTGTATGTGCATCCAATTTGACTGCACCAATTTGGTCCGCCGCAATGAGGTCCAGGAATGTCCAGGTCCAGCCCAAGATGATGCTCCGAATGCTGAAATTAGACTAAAATAAAATATTAAGATTAGTAATATATTTAAAATTTAATATTTGTAATCCATTCACAAAATTCATTAATACTTACACTCAAATATGGCTGCCGCGAAAAAAGCGTGTCAGTGCTGCCAGATAGTCAGTTAGCATATGGCTTCCACTATCGATATCATGATAGTTACGATAGTTACAATGAGTAGAGATGTCAGAATGTTAAGTGACCCTAAATTGTTATGTTAATGCATGTTTGCTGTTAATCAAATTTTAAAATGTTGCTAGAATAAGTAATGTTAAATTGAAATAAAGTAACTGCCAGTGCTAAGCTGGGAGGCAAGTGATGCTCATCGAGCATACCAAACATAAAAAAAGTTTAAATTTTAATTGAAAAAAAAAAAAAAAAAAAAACAAATTAAAAAGCACATCAAATTATAAAAAAAAAAAAAACAACTTAAAAAAGTAGTGAAAGCTAAAATTTAATGATAAAAAAAAAAAAAAACACAACATTAAGCAAATAAAATGCCGGGATCAGCCGATGAGAAGACACCCTCAAATGGGTCACCAATATCTGTTGGAAACGACATGGACTGCAATGTGAACTTCAACATGCACCGCTCAGACGACTCCAATGACTCAATGGCGATTCTACTCAAGATGGATGAGCAAACAAGAAGCCGCCAAAAGACAGCCGAAGATGCAACGGTTACTGAAACTGCAAAAAACATGAGCGGTGAGTGTATAGTGTCCCTACTGTCTCAGACAGATTCGGACATATCAACTAAGCCCTGTTTCAACGACTCAAATGATGATGACGACGGCAACCTCGCCTTGGCTGAAAAAATGGTGTCTCTTGACAAGCTGCTAAAGAAGACGAAAAAAGTGCCATCAAACGGAGCATCACCAGATGCCGTTAAAGGGCAAAAAACCCAACAACTTTTCCCAGACCAGTGCCAGCAACAACAACAGCAGCAGCAGCAGCAGCAACGGCAAAACGATCAAAAAGAAAAAGAAATTGAAAAATCTCATATACCCACAATTGTCCCGCTAATCACAAATGCTTTCTCTCAGACGACAACAACAATCAGCAATCCTCCCATGACTAATGCCGAAATAAACGGCAACAATACAATAACAATGCAACATATGCATGCAAACAAGAGTATGCTCTATGCTAAAGCCCAAAGACAAAGCACAAATGCATACCTTCGTAAAGTACCCCAACCATTACAGCCACTAATACAGAAAATGCATGTAGATAAGGAAATTCTCTCACCAAACGCCCCTCTCACTCACACTAGCACTCACACTCACACTCGCACTAGCACCCACACTACCCATGCTCACACTCGCTCTCGCACTCACACTCACCCATACTCAAACATAAAGACTAGACAAGCGCACCAAAAGATCACACATACACAGCCACTAAAAATTCCCCAGTCACTTGCATTGCAGCCTACGAAAGCGAGGGAAATTTCCCCTCCAGCAACCAAATACACTCACACACATTTAAAGACAAATGTAATAGCTACTAATACCAATACCAATAATAAGAGCAGTAACAGCTTGCCATCAAAACATAAACTAAACACACCCATATCAAATTCAAATTCCACACGCACATCACACGACATAATTAACAAAACATTATACACAAGGAAAATGACAAGTGCCCAATTCGCTGGCATACAACTGCAACGGCTACAACAACAGCAACAGCAACAGCAGCAAAAACAGCAACAGCTACAGCAACAAAAGCCTTTGACACAGCAAAATCCATCTTGCGTAAGAAATGAAGCTAACATACCTGCTAGAAGAAAACTAATACTGCAAGCACTAAGTCCCCCAGTCCTGTCGCCCATTACTGCTCAAATAATATCACCACCAACACCAATAACAACAACAATAGCAACAGGAATAACAACAGCACCAGCAACAACAATAACACCAATACCAGCAGCAGCCATAGGCTCAACAACAACAACAACAACAACAACAGCGGAAGCAGCCAATAAGTTCATGGTCCAAAGGTGGCTGACAAGCGTGCCACCGCTATTAGCCCATGAACTGCCACCACCACCACCACAACAAGGCCCAATGGAAAACACAATCAAAGCAACAACAGTAGCTACCACAACGACTGCATGGCAATCGCCACTAAAGAGACGATGCACTGAATTGGAAGATCCTGACGACAATCTGTCCTCTTTGCCACTTGAAACACCACAGTTTAAAAGCAATTTTGCCAAAAAGCTACATTTAGAAAGACGACAACAGGCCATGGAACAAGAAGCAGATGAAGATGAAGACGTAGATGTAGAAGCAGACGCAGACGCAGATACAGTAACAAATACTAACCAACCGCAGCCTCTGAAAATGATAGCCCAGCAACTTGAGCCAATTAATCAAAAAGCCACTCCTCCCTCCCCTGTAGCCCCACAAATGAAAATACAAATAAATAAAGAAATCAAAAAAGTACCTATTCTTTTTATTCCATTAGTTCCACAAATTATGCCCATTTTAGAAAAATTCCAAAAAAATCCATCTGTTGGGAAATTTACAACAAAAGCAACTGCAAATGATGGTCTTCGTATCCAGTGCGAAGACGCGTCCACATATAACGCTGTAATATCAATATTAGAAAAAGACGGCACTCACCTGCACACATATCAATCGCGCAATCAAAAAGGCTTCAGAGTTCTAATGAAGAAAATACACCACTCGACGCCATGTGAATGGATAAAAATGAAATTGTCTGAATTAGGCTATACAGTTAAATTCATTCGCAATGTTAGCCATAGGTTCACGGGCAAATCTCTCAACCTCTTTGAGCTGGAGCTGCAGGCCATGTTAGATGGGAGCCATTTGAATATTATTGAGCTGAAAGAATTAGGCGGCCAGTCTGTGCGGATCGAACGGCAGGCAAAACCGATTGATCCAGCTCAATGCCACCGCTGTCAGGCCTACGGCCATACAAAAAATTATTGCAGACGTCCATTTCGCTGCATGAAGTGTGCAGGTCAACATCCATCTGTTGCCTGCAATAAGCCTAGACAGATGGCTCCAAAATGTGTCAATTGCAATGGTGAACACATCAGCAGCTACAAGGGCTGCCCTCAACATAAAATAGCTAGAAGTAAACTTTTATCCAATCGTTTCACAACAAATCAAAATCAAAATCAAAATCCATATACAAACCATCAACGCCATCAAACATATATGAATATTAAAAACAAACCACAACCACAACCGCAACCACAACAAAAGCAGGTTCATTTTAATAGTCAAAAAGTCGAAGCTAATCGCCAGCAAATGACTGAGCAACAACAATTGCCAGCTAACAGTCCGCTTGGCCAATATACTGCAGGTAACCGTCAGTACACATATAGCCGTATATTGCGCGGAGATATTGGCAACACGCCCCTCAGCAATGCAGCAGGTAGTCCTGGGCAAACAGCAACAGCTCGTAATTTCAGCTTGCGCGCCGACAGTCAACAGCAGCGCAGGTATCAACAGCAACAGCAACATCCAAACGCAGCCAGTACATCAAGAGCAGCAGCACAAGCTCAAGCCACAGCTCTAGCTCCAGCTCCAGCTCCAGCTCCAGCTTTAACTCTTGCTCAAGCTTCAGCTCGAACTCCAGCTTTGGCTCAGGCTCAAACTCCAGCTCCAACTGCGGTTCGGACAGCAACTGCGGCGAGATTCAAAATCCCGTACAGGTCGTACAAAGTACGAGGGGATAGACGCCAGCCTCAAACGCAATGGAGAGCAGCTAGAACCGCAACGAATGCGGCAAAGCAGGCCAGCAGCGCAGCATCAACTCCAGCTCCAGTCAATGAAGTCCGGCACGCACACAATCCAGCGGAAAGGCATCTGGCCAAACTGCAGCAAGAATTGCGCGATGAATGTCAGCGCAAACGGGATCAGGCGGCACCCGCACCAACAACAACTGAAGCGGCTCCAACAAATTCACTATTGCAGGCGCTCGAGATGAATATGGCCCTGTTCAGTCGCATGGAGACAAAAATGGACCAGTTGTTCAATGCATTTCTGCAACTGGTGCCATTTATGACCCAACAGCAACAGCAACAGCAACAGCACAGCGACCTGAAAAATACAACAGTCAATGAGGGTGTCAATAATGTATAGACAACACACAAGTACATTACCTGATAGCCATGGCCAGCGCGACGTCGCCATTCATACTCTCACACACAGGCAACAGAATGGCAACTCTTTTAAAATTGCCTTCTGGAATGCGTGTGGCGTGAGTAAGAAAATTCCAGAGATCGAGCTGTTCATGAAACGAGAAGAAATCCAATTAATGATGATCACTGAAACAAGAATAGCACAAAATTCAAATATCTTAAACTTACCTGGATACAATACATACATTGCCAGCAATCCAAATTCATATAAAAAGGGCGGAGCTGCAATCCTCGTCCGTACAGATGTGAAACATGCTGTCCTTCAGCCTATCAGCGAGCCATGTATCCAAAGCATTCCAATTGCATTATTACCTGAAAAAGAGAATAAAAAAGATATTATTATTGTAGCACCAATATATTGTCCGCCTTCATTCAAATGGTCTGTGAATCATTATAAAATGCTTCTCAGTCACTTTAATAGCTTATCTGGATGGAATACAACAACAACAAAGTTTATACTCTGCGGTGATTGGAATGCCAAGCACTCGTGGTGGGGCAATCCACGGTCTTGTCAGAGAGGCAAAGCACTATATGAGGCAATCCACTCACACAGACGTTATAACATTCTTGCCACTGGAGGTGCCACACACTTCCCGTATGACCGCCGTAAACGTCCATCAGCCATTGATTTTGTCATTCATGGCAATATGCATGGCATACACATGAACATCAAATCAACAACTGATCTGGACTCGGATCATCTACCACTAATAATGGATCTGCATACGAAAAGACATTATCGGGCACAGGGCCCAATAGGTAATGGCTCACGCTTAAAGATACCAGATACAAAAGTTAGGCAATTCCAAGATGAACTCGAGCGGCGAATACACCTGAATACGGAGATTATATCCAGCGCTGACATCGATGATGCCATTGATGTATTACTGCACAACATCAATGAGGCTGTCACTCTTACTAATACACACAGCAACAACAACAACAACAATAATAACAACAATGGCAGCCATCAAAATATCCGTAGATGTCGTGGCCGCTATCCAACACCTGCACTAGATGAATATACCAGGTCTCTACTCGATTGGAAAGCCCACTGCAAAAGGATATTTATTGCCACAGGCACCACAGAGGCAAGAGTACAGTATAGATCGGCCCAGAATAGGCTCAAAAAGGCTATATGGCGGCTAAAAAACCAAAACATTAATAAGCTATTCGAAGGCATCAAAACAAATGACCAATATAGTATGAGAAAGTTATGGCGACTCACCAAGGGCATCAAAAGACAACCTCAACCAAATTATCCATTATGTCTGAATAGTGTAGCTTCAACAACAACAACAACAACAACAACAGCAAATGCTCAAATGAAATGGACAAAAACAACAGCTGAAAAGGCAGAAGCATTTGCTTCACATCTAGAAGAAAGATTCTCACCAATATTCGCAAATACGCCTGAGGAACGAGCAGCCATAGCCAATGAATTGAGACTATTAAAACAGGCAAAAGAACAACATCAGACACAAGCTATCAGGCCAATAACAATTGTCGAGCTGAGGACTATAATCAATACACTAGAGATGGCCAAAGCTCCCGGAGATGATAGGATTGACAATAGATTAATAAAACAACTACCACAGAAAGCGCTGTTATATCTCTTATTAATATTTAATTCAATGCTAAGAACTGGCCACTTTCCTAGCAAATGGAAACACGCTGTGATCACAATGATTCTGAAACCAGGCAAGACATATTCAGAAGTGAAATCCTATCGTCCAATCAGCCTCATCTCTGGCTTTGCTAAACTATTTGAAAAACTACTATTGACCAGACTGTTTGAAGTTGATGATTTTGCAAAAGCAATTCCAGCACATCAATTTGGATTTAGACGCGAACATGGCACTGAACAACAATTGGCCCGGGTGACACAGTTCATCTTGCGTGCCTATGAACAAAAACAATATTGCTCTGGTGTGTTCATTGATATATCAGAGGCTTTTGATAGGGTATGGCATGAGGGCCTTCTTTACAAACTGTGCAAGCTACTGCCATTAAATCTTTTCAATATATTGGTTAACTACATGCAGGATAGGACATTCGTAGTAAATAGCAATAGCATAAAGTCTAGAATGGGTCGAGTGTCTGCCGGTGTGCCGCAGGGCAGTGTTTTAGGGCCTATTTTGTACACAATATTCTCATCAGATATGCCCCTCCCTCCACGCATGCAAAGAAATCAAACTAATCTGATGCCATGGCAACGAGAACAATGGCTGTTGTCAACATTTGCCGATGACACAGTCATTATGTGCTCAGCTGACCTACCAATATTCGCGATCAGAAGCAATGAAAAGTATCTGCTACAATTCGAGAGATGGGCAAAAAAATGGGCTATAAACCTAAATGTAGATAAAACGGGTCATGTATTGTTTACACTAAAGAATACAAATCATAGCGAAATGCAAAGAACGCCTAAAGTCTTTGGCCAAGAAATACCATACAAGAATTCACATACATATTTGGGTATAATCTTGGATCAAAAACTTAATATGAATCAACACATTACACGACTGAGAATGAAGCTAAAGACGAGAGCAGCGAAATTGGACTGGCTTCTGGGTGATAATAGTCAATTGGCATATGAATGCAAGGCTGTATTGATAAAACAATTAATTATGCCAATTTGGCAATATGGGCTGCCAGTATGGGGAGCACTAACATCTGATTCTCAAATGCTACGCATACAAGGAATGCAAAACAAAATAATAAGAAAAGCAATGTGTGTACCCTGGCTAACACGCAATGCCACTATAAACCTGAAATATGGATTCAATACTGTTGACGAAGTGTTTGAAATGGCAAGCAATCGCCTTGCTACTTCTCTGGCAAATCATAACAATTTAGCTGCACGCCGACTAATCACAAATGCCTATGAGCCACAGCGTCTACAAAGGCCACGCTATATGGCACAGCTACAACGCCACATACGCCCACTACAAACAGCAATAGCACAGGCAACAACTACTAGCAATAGTAACAACAACAACAACAACAACAACAATAATACTAACAACTACAACAATAACAATGTGTGGCAAATGAATGAAGCTAATGATCCACTGCCAACACTACTAAGACTAGAAGCTGAGGAAGTTGAAAGAAGAATGGCTGCCAGAGAGGCCGAGCTACAAGCAAGGCGAGAGCGCGAACTACAATCCCGGCCACCACCAACTCGATTTTGCGAAATACAAATTAATGGCTATAGAAGGGACTATAGAGACGGCAGAATGAGTAGAGAGACAGTAGTGAAACGGGTGCAAGGGCAACCCATTGCAATAAAAAAAATCATAATACCCGACTACGATGAGGAAAAAGACGACTACTTACCTGTGACATCAGCACCAGCATTGGCGGCGACTCCAACGATGACGACAGCATCCATTGCTGTGGCAGCAACAGTAGTGCCCGCGACGACGACGATGGCGACGATGGCGACGACTACGATGGCGGCGGCGGCGATGACGACGACGGCAACCACGATCGCGACGACTACGATGGCGGCGGCGATGACGACGATGGCGACGATGGCTGCGACGACGACGACGATGGCGATGGCGGCGACGACGACGACGACGATGGTGATGGCGGCCTCAGCGGCATTTGGGACACCAACACTGGGTCTTCCAATAACGGCTGCAACAGCATCGGCTCCGGTGGCAGCGCCTGAAGCTCCACAATCGACTCCAGCTGCCGTTGCCAGCCAAGAGGCACTGCTCGATGAGGGGCTAAAAAGAGCGATAATTAGAGTGGAGCTTATATTAGACGATGACAACGATGTTGCTGCAACGGAGCCACAGCAACAACAGCAAAGAATTCAACGTCTGCACTTACCTGCACATACGCTTGCCAGTTGCAGGCGGCAACCTAATGGAGGCGTGCGTCTGAGCCTTCAGCTTATCTATTGGTCGCTACTCGTTGCAGGCCTGGTGAGTGTGCCTGGTCGTAACGCACTTTGGGCGTATGCTTTATATTTTCAGGTCCAGTCATCTTTGGGCACGCCACGCATCGTTTCCAGATGCTTGTGGCGGCCATTGCGGGTCCATATGGCGAGGCGCTTCCATCGATTGCGCCCACCCGAGGCGTCAATGTCGACGATGATGGCGGTGTCGGAGGCGGCAACGTCAAGGGCAGCAAATGCAAAATTAAGAAGAGGAGAAAAAATATGTAAGACAATTGCATATCGAAATAGGCCTTTGCGGCCAGTCAACTTACCGATGCACAGACGATGGCTCTGCATTTGTCCACAGCCTGATACGGAGGATGTGCCGCCTGTACTGGCGACACAATTGGGACTTCGCCAATCAGCACGGCTCCGAGTTGGCATGCGCTCGGAACATACAACAGGCAGGTTGTATGCGAGACATGCGTCACGGATGGCGGGTCCATTAAGTAGCCCATACGAGTTGTTTCGCTAAAAATAAAGTGAACAATTCAATTGGTATATTTAATGCAACAACTACTCACTATGATGTACTCACCTATATGCGCGTATGCGTGTGTATGTGCATCCAATTTGACTGCACCAATTTGGTCCGCCGCAATGAGGTCCAGGAATGTCCAGGTCCAGCCCAAGATGATGCTCCGAATGCTGAAATTAGACTAAAATAAAATATTAAGATTAGTAATATATTTAAAATTTAATATTTGTAATCCATTCACAAAATTCATTAATACTTACACTCAAATATGGCTGCCGCGAAAAAAGCGTGTCAGTGCTGCCAGATAGTCAGTTAGCATATGGCTTCCACTATCGATATCATGATAGTTACGATAGTTACAATGAGTAGAGATGTCAGAATGTTAAGTGACCCTAAATTGTTATGTTAATGCATGTTTGCTGTTAATCAAATTTTAAAATGTTGCTAGAATAAGTAATGTTAAATTGAAATAAAGTAACTGCCAGTGCTAAGCTGGGAGGCAAGTGATGCTCATCGAGCATACCAAACATAAAAAAAAAGACGCGTCCACATATAACGCTGTAATATCAATATTAGAAAAAGACGGCACTCACCTGCACACATATCAATCGCGCAATCAAAAAGGCTTCAGAGTTCTAATGAAGAAAATACACCACTCGACGCCATGTGAATGGATAAAAATGAAATTGTCTGAATTAGGCTATACAGTTAAATTCATTCGCAATGTTAGCCATAGGTTCACGGGCAAATCTCTCAACCTCTTTGAGCTGGAGCTGCAGGCCATGTTAGATGGGAGCCATTTGAATATTATTGAGCTGAAAGAATTAGGCGGCCAGTCTGTGCGGATCGAACGGCAGGCAAAACCGATTGATCCAGCTCAATGCCACCGCTGTCAGGCCTACGGCCATACAAAAAATTATTGCAGACGTCCATTTCGCTGCATGAAGTGTGCAGGTCAACATCCATCTGTTGCCTGCAATAAGCCTAGACAGATGGCTCCAAAATGTGTCAATTGCAATGGTGAACACATCAGCAGCTACAAGGGCTGCCCTCAACATAAAATAGCTAGAAGTAAACTTTTATCCAATCGTTTCACAACAAATCAAAATCAAAATCAAAATCCATATACAAACCATCAACGCCATCAAACATATATGAATATTAAAAACAAACCACAACCACAACCGCAACCACAACAAAAGCAGGTTCATTTTAATAGTCAAAAAGTCGAAGCTAATCGCCAGCAAATGACTGAGCAACAACAATTGCCAGCTAACAGTCCGCTTGGCCAATATACTGCAGGTAACCGTCAGTACACATATAGCCGTATATTGCGCGGAGATATTGGCAACACGCCCCTCAGCAATGCAGCAGGTAGTCCTGGGCAAACAGCAACAGCTCGTAATTTCAGCTTGCGCGCCGACAGTCAACAGCAGCGCAGGTATCAACAGCAACAGCAACATCCAAACGCAGCCAGTACATCAAGAGCAGCAGCACAAGCTCAAGCCACAGCTCTAGCTCCAGCTCCAGCTCCAGCTCCAGCTTTAACTCTTGCTCAAGCTTCAGCTCGAACTCCAGCTTTGGCTCAGGCTCAAACTCCAGCTCCAACTGCGGTTCGGACAGCAACTGCGGCGAGATTCAAAATCCCGTACAGGTCGTACAAAGTACGAGGGGATAGACGCCAGCCTCAAACGCAATGGAGAGCAGCTAGAACCGCAACGAATGCGGCAAAGCAGGCCAGCAGCGCAGCATCAACTCCAGCTCCAGTCAATGAAGTCCGGCACGCACACAATCCAGCGGAAAGGCATCTGGCCAAACTGCAGCAAGAATTGCGCGATGAATGTCAGCGCAAACGGGATCAGGCGGCACCCGCACCAACAACAACTGAAGCGGCTCCAACAAATTCACTATTGCAGGCGCTCGAGATGAATATGGCCCTGTTCAGTCGCATGGAGACAAAAATGGACCAGTTGTTCAATGCATTTCTGCAACTGGTGCCATTTATGACCCAACAGCAACAGCAACAGCAACAGCACAGCGACCTGAAAAATACAACAGTCAATGAGGGTGTCAATAATGTATAGACAACACACAAGTACATTACCTGATAGCCATGGCCAGCGCGACGTCGCCATTCATACTCTCACACACAGGCAACAGAATGGCAACTCTTTTAAAATTGCCTTCTGGAATGCGTGTGGCGTGAGTAAGAAAATTCCAGAGATCGAGCTGTTCATGAAACGAGAAGAAATCCAATTAATGATGATCACTGAAACAAGAATAGCACAAAATTCAAATATCTTAAACTTACCTGGATACAATACATACATTGCCAGCAATCCAAATTCATATAAAAAGGGCGGAGCTGCAATCCTCGTCCGTACAGATGTGAAACATGCTGTCCTTCAGCCTATCAGCGAGCCATGTATCCAAAGCATTCCAATTGCATTATTACCTGAAAAAGAGAATAAAAAAGATATTATTATTGTAGCACCAATATATTGTCCGCCTTCATTCAAATGGTCTGTGAATCATTATAAAATGCTTCTCAGTCACTTTAATAGCTTATCTGGATGGAATACAACAACAACAAAGTTTATACTCTGCGGTGATTGGAATGCCAAGCACTCGTGGTGGGGCAATCCACGGTCTTGTCAGAGAGGCAAAGCACTATATGAGGCAATCCACTCACACAGACGTTATAACATTCTTGCCACTGGAGGTGCCACACACTTCCCGTATGACCGCCGTAAACGTCCATCAGCCATTGATTTTGTCATTCATGGCAATATGCATGGCATACACATGAACATCAAATCAACAACTGATCTGGACTCGGATCATCTACCACTAATAATGGATCTGCATACGAAAAGACATTATCGGGCACAGGGCCCAATAGGTAATGGCTCACGCTTAAAGATACCAGATACAAAAGTTAGGCAATTCCAAGATGAACTCGAGCGGCGAATACACCTGAATACGGAGATTATATCCAGCGCTGACATCGATGATGCCATTGATGTATTACTGCACAACATCAATGAGGCTGTCACTCTTACTAATACACACAGCAACAACAACAACAACAATAATAACAACAATGGCAGCCATCAAAATATCCGTAGATGTCGTGGCCGCTATCCAACACCTGCACTAGATGAATATACCAGGTCTCTACTCGATTGGAAAGCCCACTGCAAAAGGATATTTATTGCCACAGGCACCACAGAGGCAAGAGTACAGTATAGATCGGCCCAGAATAGGCTCAAAAAGGCTATATGGCGGCTAAAAAACCAAAACATTAATAAGCTATTCGAAGGCATCAAAACAAATGACCAATATAGTATGAGAAAGTTATGGCGACTCACCAAGGGCATCAAAAGACAACCTCAACCAAATTATCCATTATGTCTGAATAGTGTAGCTTCAACAACAACAACAACAACAACAACAGCAAATGCTCAAATGAAATGGACAAAAACAACAGCTGAAAAGGCAGAAGCATTTGCTTCACATCTAGAAGAAAGATTCTCACCAATATTCGCAAATACGCCTGAGGAACGAGCAGCCATAGCCAATGAATTGAGACTATTAAAACAGGCAAAAGAACAACATCAGACACAAGCTATCAGGCCAATAACAATTGTCGAGCTGAGGACTATAATCAATACACTAGAGATGGCCAAAGCTCCCGGAGATGATAGGATTGACAATAGATTAATAAAACAACTACCACAGAAAGCGCTGTTATATCTCTTATTAATATTTAATTCAATGCTAAGAACTGGCCACTTTCCTAGCAAATGGAAACACGCTGTGATCACAATGATTCTGAAACCAGGCAAGACATATTCAGAAGTGAAATCCTATCGTCCAATCAGCCTCATCTCTGGCTTTGCTAAACTATTTGAAAAACTACTATTGACCAGACTGTTTGAAGTTGATGATTTTGCAAAAGCAATTCCAGCACATCAATTTGGATTTAGACGCGAACATGGCACTGAACAACAATTGGCCCGGGTGACACAGTTCATCTTGCGTGCCTATGAACAAAAACAATATTGCTCTGGTGTGTTCATTGATATATCAGAGGCTTTTGATAGGGTATGGCATGAGGGCCTTCTTTACAAACTGTGCAAGCTACTGCCATTAAATCTTTTCAATATATTGGTTAACTACATGCAGGATAGGACATTCGTAGTAAATAGCAATAGCATAAAGTCTAGAATGGGTCGAGTGTCTGCCGGTGTGCCGCAGGGCAGTGTTTTAGGGCCTATTTTGTACACAATATTCTCATCAGATATGCCCCTCCCTCCACGCATGCAAAGAAATCAAACTAATCTGATGCCATGGCAACGAGAACAATGGCTGTTGTCAACATTTGCCGATGACACAGTCATTATGTGCTCAGCTGACCTACCAATATTCGCGATCAGAAGCAATGAAAAGTATCTGCTACAATTCGAGAGATGGGCAAAAAAATGGGCTATAAACCTAAATGTAGATAAAACGGGTCATGTATTGTTTACACTAAAGAATACAAATCATAGCGAAATGCAAAGAACGCCTAAAGTCTTTGGCCAAGAAATACCATACAAGAATTCACATACATATTTGGGTATAATCTTGGATCAAAAACTTAATATGAATCAACACATTACACGACTGAGAATGAAGCTAAAGACGAGAGCAGCGAAATTGGACTGGCTTCTGGGTGATAATAGTCAATTGGCATATGAATGCAAGGCTGTATTGATAAAACAATTAATTATGCCAATTTGGCAATATGGGCTGCCAGTATGGGGAGCACTAACATCTGATTCTCAAATGCTACGCATACAAGGAATGCAAAACAAAATAATAAGAAAAGCAATGTGTGTACCCTGGCTAACACGCAATGCCACTATAAACCTGAAATATGGATTCAATACTGTTGACGAAGTGTTTGAAATGGCAAGCAATCGCCTTGCTACTTCTCTGGCAAATCATAACAATTTAGCTGCACGCCGACTAATCACAAATGCCTATGAGCCACAGCGTCTACAAAGGCCACGCTATATGGCACAGCTACAACGCCACATACGCCCACTACAAACAGCAATAGCACAGGCAACAACTACTAGCAATAGTAACAACAACAACAACAACAACAACAATAATACTAACAACTACAACAATAACAATGTGTGGCAAATGAATGAAGCTAATGATCCACTGCCAACACTACTAAGACTAGAAGCTGAGGAAGTTGAAAGAAGAATGGCTGCCAGAGAGGCCGAGCTACAAGCAAGGCGAGAGCGCGAACTACAATCCCGGCCACCACCAACTCGATTTTGCGAAATACAAATTAATGGCTATAGAAGGGACTATAGAGACGGCAGAATGAGTAGAGAGACAGTAGTGAAACGGGTGCAAGGGCAACCCATTGCAATAAAAAAAATCATAATACCCGACTACGATGAGGAAAAAGACGACTACTTACCTGTGACATCAGCACCAGCATTGGCGGCGACTCCAACGATGACGACAGCATCCATTGCTGTGGCAGCAACAGTAGTGCCCGCGACGACGACGATGGCGACGATGGCGACGACTACGATGGCGGCGGCGGCGATGACGACGACGGCAACCACGATCGCGACGACTACGATGGCGGCGGCGATGACGACGATGGCGACGATGGCTGCGACGACGACGACGATGGCGATGGCGGCGACGACGACGACGACGATGGTGATGGCGGCCTCAGCGGCATTTGGGACACCAACACTGGGTCTTCCAATAACGGCTGCAACAGCATCGGCTCCGGTGGCAGCGCCTGAAGCTCCACAATCGACTCCAGCTGCCGTTGCCAGCCAAGAGGCACTGCTCGATGAGGGGCTAAAAAGAGCGATAATTAGAGTGGAGCTTATATTAGACGATGACAACGATGTTGCTGCAACGGAGCCACAGCAACAACAGCAAAGAATTCAACGTCTGCACTTACCTGCACATACGCTTGCCAGTTGCAGGCGGCAACCTAATGGAGGCGTGCGTCTGAGCCTTCAGCTTATCTATTGGTCGCTACTCGTTGCAGGCCTGGTGAGTGTGCCTGGTCGTAACGCACTTTGGGCGTATGCTTTATATTTTCAGGTCCAGTCATCTTTGGGCACGCCACGCATCGTTTCCAGATGCTTGTGGCGGCCATTGCGGGTCCATATGGCGAGGCGCTTCCATCGATTGCGCCCACCCGAGGCGTCAATGTCGACGATGATGGCGGTGTCGGAGGCGGCAACGTCAAGGGCAGCAAATGCAAAATTAAGAAGAGGAGAAAAAATATGTAAGACAATTGCATATCGAAATAGGCCTTTGCGGCCAGTCAACTTACCGATGCACAGACGATGGCTCTGCATTTGTCCACAGCCTGATACGGAGGATGTGCCGCCTGTACTGGCGACACAATTGGGACTTCGCCAATCAGCACGGCTCCGAGTTGGCATGCGCTCGGAACATACAACAGGCAGGTTGTATGCGAGACATGCGTCACGGATGGCGGGTCCATTAAGTAGCCCATACGAGTTGTTTCGCTAAAAATAAAGTGAACAATTCAATTGGTATATTTAATGCAACAACTACTCACTATGATGTACTCACCTATATGCGCGTATGCGTGTGTATGTGCATCCAATTTGACTGCACCAATTTGGTCCGCCGCAATGAGGTCCAGGAATGTCCAGGTCCAGCCCAAGATGATGCTCCGAATGCTGAAATTAGACTAAAATAAAATATTAAGATTAGTAATATATTTAAAATTTAATATTTGTAATCCATTCACAAAATTCATTAATACTTACACTCAAATATGGCTGCCGCGAAAAAAGCGTGTCAGTGCTGCCAGATAGTCAGTTAGCATATGGCTTCCACTATCGATATCATGATAGTTACGATAGTTACAATGAGTAGAGATGTCAGAATGTTAAGTGACCCTAAATTGTTATGTTAATGCATGTTTGCTGTTAATCAAATTTTAAAATGTTGCTAGAATAAGTAATGTTAAATTGAAATAAAGTAACTGCCAGTGCTAAGCTGGGAGGCAAGTGATGCTCATCGAGCATACCAAACATAAAAAAAAAAAAAAAAAAAAAAATTGGTTTAAATTTTAATTGAAAAAAAGAAATTAAAAAGCACACAAAATTATATTAAAGAAATAAAACTTAAAAAAGTAGTGAAAGTTAAAATTTAATGAAATAAAAACATTAAGCAAATAAAATGCCGGGATCAGCCGATGAGAAGACACCCTCAAATGGGTCACCAATATCTGTTGGAAACGACATGGACTGCAATGTGAACTTCAACATGCACCGCTCAGACGACTCCAATGACTCAATGGCGATTCTACTCAAGATGGATGAGCAAACAAGAAGCCGCCAAAAGACAGCCGAAGATGCAACGGTTACTGAAACTGCAAAAAACATGAGCGGTGAGTGTATAGTGTCCCTACTGTCTCAGACAGATTCGGACATATCAACTAAGCCCTGTTTCAACGACTCAAATGATGATGACGACGGCAACCTCGCCTTGGCTGAGAAAATGGTGTCTCTTGACAAGCTGCTAAAGAAGACGAAAAAAGTGCCATCAAACGGAGCATCACCAGATGCCGTTAAAGGGCAAAAAACCCAACAACTTTTCCCAGACCACTGCCAGCAACAACAACAGCAGCAGCAGCAGCAGCAACGGCAAAACGATCAAAAAGAAAAAGAAATTGAAAAATCTCATATACCCACAATTGTCCCGCTAATCACAAATGCTTTCTCTCAGACGACAACAACAATCAGCAATCCTCCCATGACTAATGCCGAAATAAACGGCAACAATACAATAACAATGCAACATATGCATGCAAACAAGAGCACAACCTATGCTAAAGCCCAAAGACAAAGCACAAATGCATACCTTCGTAAAGTACCCCAACCATTACAGCCACTAATACAGAAAATGCATGTAGATAAGGAAATTCTCTCACCAAACGCCCCTCTCACTCACACTAGCACTCACACTCACACTCACACTAGCACCCACACTACCCATGCTCACACTCGCTCTCGCACTCACACTCAACCATACTCAAACATAAAGACTAGACAAGCGCACCAAAAGATCACACATACACAGCCACTAAAAATTCCCCAGTCACTTGCATTGCAGCCTACGAAAGCGAGGGAAATTTCCCCTCCAGCAACCAAATACACTCACACACATTTAAAGACAAATGTAATAGCTACTAATACCAATACCAATAATAAGAGCAGTAACAGCTTGCCATCAAAACATAAACTAAACACACCCATATCAAATTCAAATTCCACACGCACATCACACGACATAATTAACAAAACATTATACACAAGGAAAATGACAAGTGCCCAATTCGCTGGCATACAACTGCAACGGCTACAACAACAGCAACAGCAACAGCAGCAAAAACAGCAACAAAAGCCTTTGACACAGCAAAATCCATCTTGCGCAATAAATGAAGCTAACATACCTGCTAGAAGAAAACTAATACTGCAAGCACTAAGCCCCCCAGTCCTGTCGCCCATTACTGCTCAAATAATATCACCACCAACACCAATAACAACAACAATAGCAACAGGAATAACAACAGCACCAGCAACAACAATAACACCAATACCAGCAGCAGCCATAGGCTCAACAACATCAACAGCGGAAGCAGCCAATAAGTTCATGGTCCAAAGGTGGCTGACAAGCGTGCCACCGCTATTAGCCCATGAACTGCCACCACCACCACCACAACAAGGCCCAATGGAAAACACAATCAAAGCAACAACAGTAGCTACCACAACGACTGCATGGCAATCGCCACTAAAGAGACGATGCACTGAATTGGAAGATCCTGACGACAATCTGTCCTCTTTGCCACTTGAAACACCACAGTTTAAAAGCAATTTTGCCAAAAAGCTACATTTAGAAAGACGACAACAGGCCATGGAACAAGAAGCAGATGAAGATGAAGACGTAGATGTAGAAGCAGACGCAGACGCAGATACAGTAACAAATACTAACCAACCGCAGCCTCTGAAAATGATAGCCCAGCAACTTGAGCCAATTAATCAAAAAGCCACTCCTCCCTCCCCTGTAGCCCCACAAATGAAAATACAAATAAATAAAGAAATCAAAAAAGTACCTATTCTTTTTATTCCATTAGTTCCACAAATTATGCCCATTTTAGAAAAATTCCAAAAAAATCCATCTGTTGGGAAATTTACAACAAAAGCAACTGCAAATGATGGTCTTCGTATCCAGTGCGAAGACGCGTCCACATATAACGCTGTAATATCAATATTAGAAAAAGACGGCACTCACCTGCACACATATCAATCGCGCAATCAAAAAGGCTTCAGAGTTCTAATGAAGAAAATACACCACTCGACGCCATGTGAATGGATAAAAATGAAATTGTCTGAATTAGGCTATACAGTTAAATTCATTCGCAATGTTAGCCATAGGTTCACGGGCAAATCTCTCAACCTCTTTGAGCTGGAGCTGCAGGCCATGTTAGATGGGAGCCATTTGAATATTATTGAGCTGAAAGAATTAGGCGGCCAGTCTGTGCGGATCGAACGGCAGGCAAAACCGATTGATCCAGCTCAATGCCACCGCTGTCAGGCCTACGGCCATACAAAAAATTATTGCAGACGTCCATTTCGCTGCATGAAGTGTGCAGGTCAACATCCATCTGTTGCCTGCAATAAGCCTAGACAGATGGCTCCAAAATGTGTCAATTGCAATGGTGAACACATCAGCAGCTACAAGGGCTGCCCTCAACATAAAATAGCTAGAAGTAAACTTTTATCCAATCGTTTCACAACAAATCAAAATCCATATACAAACCATCAACGCCATCAAACATATATGAATATTAAAAACAAACCACAACCACAACCGCAACCACAACAAAAGCAGGTTCATTTTAATAGTCAAAAAGTCGAAGCTAATCGCCAGCAAATGACTGAGCAACAACAATTGCCAGCTAACAGTCCGCTTGGCCAATATACTGCAGGTAACCGTCAGTACACATATAGCCGTATATTGCGCGGAGATATTGGCAACACGCCCCTCAGCAATGCAGCAGGTAGTCCTGGGCAAACAGCAACAGCTCGTAATTTCAGCTTGCGCGCCGACAGTCAACAGCAGCGCAGGTATCAACAGCAACAGCAACATCCAAACGCAGCCAGTACATCAAGAGCAGCAGCACAAGCTCAAGCCACAGCTCTAGCTCCAGCTCCAGCTCCAGCTCCAGCTTTAACTCTTGCTCAAGCTTCAGCTCGAACTCCAGCTTTGGCTCAGGCTCAAACTCCAGCTCCAACTGCGGTTCGGACAGCAACTGCGGCGAGATTCAAAATCCCGTACAGGTCGTACAAAGTACGAGGGGATAGACGCCAGCCTCAAACGCAATGGAGAGCAGCTAGAACCGCAACGAATGCGGCAAAGCAGGCCAGCAGCGCAGCATCAACTCCAGCTCCAGTCAATGAAGTCCGGCACGCACACAATCCAGCGGAAAGGCATCTGGCCAAACTGCAGCAAGAATTGCGCGATGAATGTCAGCGCAAACGGGATCAGGCGGCACCCGCACCAACAACAACTGAAGCGGCTCCAACAAATTCACTATTGCAGGCGCTCGAGATGAATATGGCCCTGTTCAGTCGCATGGAGACAAAAATGGACCAGTTGTTCAATGCATTTCTGCAACTGGTGCCATTTATGACCCAACAGCAACAGCAACAGCAACAGCACAGCGACCTGAAAAATACAACAGTCAATGAGGGTGTCAATAATGTATAGACAACACACAAGTACATTACCTGATAGCCATGGCCAGCGCGACGTCGCCATTCATACTCTCACACACAGGCAACAGAATGGCAACTCTTTTAAAATTGCCTTCTGGAATGCGTGTGGCGTGAGTAAGAAAATTCCAGAGATCGAGCTGTTCATGAAACGAGAAGAAATCCAATTAATGATGATCACTGAAACAAGAATAGCACAAAATTCAAATATCTTAAACTTACCTGGATACAATACATACATTGCCAGCAATCCAAATTCATATAAAAAGGGCGGAGCTGCAATCCTCGTCCGTACAGATGTGAAACATGCTGTCCTTCAGCCTATCAGCGAGCCATGTATCCAAAGCATTCCAATTGCATTATTACCTGAAAAAGAAAATAAAAAAGATATTATTATTGTAGCACCAATATATTGTCCGCCTTCATTCAAATGGTCTGTGAATCATTATAAAATGCTTCTCAGTCACTTTAATAGCTTATCTGGATGGAATACAACAACAACAAAGTTTATACTCTGCGGTGATTGGAATGCCAAGCACTCGTGGTGGGGCAATCCACGGTCTTGTCAGAGAGGCAAAGCACTATATGAGGCAATCCACTCACACAGACGTTATAACATTCTTGCCACTGGAGGTGCCACACACTTCCCGTATGACCGCCGTAAACGTCCATCAGCCATTGATTTTGTCATTCATGGCAATATGCATGGCATACACATGAACATCAAATCAACAACTGATCTGGACTCGGATCATCTACCACTAATAATGGATCTGCATACGAAAAGACATTATCGAGCACAGGGCCCAATAGGTAATGGCTCACGCTTAAAGATACCAGATACAAAAGTTAGGCAATTCCAAGATGAACTCGAGCGGCGAATACACCTGAATACGGAGATTATATCCAGCGCTGACATCGATGATGCCATTGATGTATTACTGCACAACATCAATGAGGCTGTCACTCTTACTAATACACACAGCAACAACAACAACAACAATAATAACAACAATGGCAGCCATCAAAATATCCGTAGATGTCGTGGCCGCTATCCAACACCTGCACTAGATGAATATACCAGGTCTCTACTCGATTGGAAAGCCCACTGCAAAAGGATATTTATTGCCACAGGCACCACAGAGGCAAGAGTACAGTATAGATCGGCCCAGAATAGGCTCAAAAAGGCTATATGGCGGCTAAAAAACCAAAACATTAATAAGCTATTCGAAGGCATCAAAACAAATGACCAATATAGTATGAGAAAGTTATGGCGACTCACCAAGGGCATCAAAAGACAACCTCAACCAAATTATCCATTATGTCTGAATAGTGTAGCTTCAACAACAACAACAACAACAACAACAGCAAATGCTCAAATGAAATGGACAAAAACAACAGCTGAAAAAGCAGAAGCATTTGCTGCACATTTAGAAGAAAGATTCTCACCAATATTCGCAAATACGCCTGAGGAACGAGCAGCCATAGCCAATGAATTGAGACTATTAAAACAGGCAAAAGAACAACATCAGACACAAGCTATCAGGCCAATAACAATTGTCGAGCTGAGGACTATAATCAATACACTAGAGATGGCCAAAGCTCCCGGAGATGATAGGATTGACAATAGATTAATAAAACAACTACCACAGAAAGCGCTGTTATATCTCTTATTAATATTTAATTCAATGCTAAGAACTGGCCACTTTCCTAGCAAATGGAAACACGCTGTGATCACAATGATTCTGAAACCAGGCAAGACATATTCAGAAGTGAAATCCTATCGTCCAATCAGCCTCATCTCTGGCTTTGCAAAACTATTTGAAAAACTACTATTGACCAGACTGTTTGAAGTTGATGATTTTGCAAAAGCAATTCCAGCACATCAATTTGGATTTAGACGCGAACATGGCACTGAACAACAATTGGCCCGGGTGACACAGTTCATCTTGCGTGCCTATGAACAAAAACAATATTGCTCTGGTGTGTTCATTGATATATCAGAGGCTTTTGATAGGGTATGGCATGAGGGCCTTCTTTACAAACTGTGCAAGCTACTGCCATTAAATCTTTTCAATATATTGGTTAACTACATGCAGGATAGGACATTCGTAGTAAATAGCAATAGCATAAAGTCTAGAATGGGTCGAGTGTCTGCCGGTGTGCCGCAGGGCAGTGTTTTAGGGCCTATTTTGTACACAATATTCTCATCAGATATGCCCCTCCCTCCACGCATGCAAAGAAATCAAACTAATCTGATGCCATGGCAACGAGAACAATGGCTGTTGTCAACATTTGCCGATGACACAGTCATTATGTGCTCAGCTGACCTACCAATATTCGCGATCAGAAGCAATGAAAACTATCTGCTACAATTTGAGAGATGGGCAAAAAAATGGGCTATAAACCTAAATGTAGATAAAACGGGTCATGTATTGTTTACACTAAAGAATACAAATCATAGCGAAATGCAAAGAACGCCTAAAGTCTTTGGCCAAGAAATACCATACAAGAATTCACATACATATTTGGGTATAATCTTGGATCAAAAACTTAATATGAATCAACACATTACACGACTGAGAATGAAGCTAAAGACGAGAGCAGCGAAATTGGACTGGCTTCTGGGTGATAATAGTCAATTGGCATATGAATGCAAGGCTGTATTGATAAAACAATTAATTATGCCAATTTGGCAATATGGGCTGCCAGTATGGGGAGCACTAACATCTGATTCTCAAATGCAACGCATACAAAGAATGCAAAACAAAATAATAAGAAAAGCAATGTGTGTACCCTGGCTTACACGCAATGCCACTATAAACCTGAAATATGGATTCAATACTGTTGACGAAGTGTTTGAAATGGCAAGCAATCGCCTTGCTACTTCTCTGGCAAATCATAACAATATAGCTGCACGCCGACTAATCATAAATGCCTATGAGCCACAGCGTCTACAAAGGCCACGCTATATGGCACAGCTACAACGCCACATACGCCCACTACAAACAGCAATAGCACAGGCAACAACTACTAGCAATAGTAACAACAACAACAATAATAATACTAACAACTACAACAATAACAATGTGTGGCAAATGAATGAAGCTAATGATCCACTGCCAACATTACTAAGACTAGAAGCCGAGGAAGTTGAAAGAAGAGTGGCTGCCAGAGAGGCCGAGCTACAAGCAAGGCGAGAGCGCGAACTACAATCCCGGCCACCACCAACTCGATTTTGCGAAATACAAATTAATGGCTATAGAAGGGACTATAGAGACGGCAGAATGAGTAGAGAGACAGTAGTGAAACGGGTGCAAGGGCAACCCATTGCAATAAAAAAAATCATAATACCCGACTACGATGAGGAAAAAGACGACTACTTACCTGTGACATCAGCACCAGCATTGGCGGCGACTCCAACGATGACGACAGCATCCATTGCTGTGGCAGCAACAGTAGTGCCCGCGACGACGACGATGGCGACGATGGCGACGACTACGATGGCGGCGGCGGCGATGACGACGACGGCAACCACGATCGCGACGACTACGATGGCGGCGGCGATGACGACGATGGCGACGATGGCTGCGACGACGACGACGATGGCGATGGCGGCGACGACGACGACGACGATGGTGATGGCGGCCTCAGCGGCATTTGGGACACCAACACTGGGTCTTCCAATAACGGCTGCAACAGCATCGGCTCCGGTGGCAGCGCCTGAAGCTCCACAATCGACTCCAGCTGCCGTTGCCAGCCAAGAGGCACTGCTCGATGAGGGGCTAAAAAGAGCGATAATTAGAGTGGAGCTTATATTAGACGATGACAACGATGTTGCTGCAACGGAGCCACAGCAACAACAGCAAAGAATTCAACGTCTGCACTTACCTGCACATACGCTTGCCAGTTGCAGGCGGCAACCTAATGGAGGCGTGCGTCTGAGCCTTCAGCTTATCTATTGGTCGCTACTCGTTGCAGGCCTGGTGAGTGTGCCTGGTCGTAACGCACTTTGGGCGTATGCTTTATATTTTCAGGTCCAGTCATCTTTGGGCACGCCACGCATCGTTTCCAGATGCTTGTGGCGGCCATTGCGGGTCCATATGGCGAGGCGCTTCCATCGATTGCGCCCACCCGAGGCGTCAATGTCGACGATGATGGCGGTGTCGGAGGCGGCAACGTCAAGGGCAGCAAATGCAAAATTAAGAAGAGGAGAAAAAATATGTAAGACAATTGCATATCGAAATAGGCCTTTGCGGCCAGTCAACTTACCGATGCACAGACGATGGCTCTGCATTTGTCCACAGCCTGATACGGAGGATGTGCCGCCTGTACTGGCGACACAATTGGGACTTCGCCAATCAGCACGGCTCCGAGTTGGCATGCGCTCGGAACATACAACAGGCAGGTTGTATGCGAGACATGCGTCACGGATGGCGGGTCCATTAAGTAGCCCATACGAGTTGTTTCGCTAAAAATAAAGTGAACAATTCAATTGGTATATTTAATGCAACAACTACTCACTATGATGTACTCACCTATATGCGCGTATGCGTGTGTATGTGCATCCAATTTGACTGCACCAATTTGGTCCGCCGCAATGAGGTCCAGGAATGTCCAGGTCCAGCCCAAGATGATGCTCCGAATGCTGAAATTAGACTAAAATAAAATATTAAGATTAGTAATATATTTAAAATTTAATATTTGTAATCCATTCACAAAATTCATTAATACTTACACTCAAATATGGCTGCCGCGAAAAAAGCGTGTCAGTGCTGCCAGATAGTCAGTTAGCATATGGCTTCCACTATCGATATCATGATAGTTACGATAGTTACAATGAGTAGAGATGTCAGAATGTTAAGTGACCCTAAATTGTTATGTTAATGCATGTTTGCTGTTAATCAAATTTTAAAATGTTGCTAGAATAAGTAATGTTAAATTGAAATAAAGTAACTGCCAGTGCTAAGCTGGGAGGCAAGTGATGCTCATCGAGCATACAAAAAAAAAAAAAAAAAAAAAAACATCAGACACAAGCTATCAGGCCAATAACAATTGTCGAGCTGAGGACTATAATCAATACACTAGAGATGGCCAAAGCTCCCGGAGATGATAGGATTGACAATAGATTAATAAAACAACTACCACAGAAAGCGCTGTTATATCTCTTATTAATATTTAATTCAATGCTAAGAACTGGCCACTTTCCTAGCAAATGGAAACACGCTGTGATCACAATGATTCTGAAACCAGGCAAGACATATTCAGAAGTGAAATCCTATCGTCCAATCAGCCTCATCTCTGGCTTTGCAAAACTATTTGAAAAACTACTATTGACCAGACTGTTTGAAGTTGATGATTTTGCAAAAGCAATTCCAGCACATCAATTTGGATTTAGACGCGAACATGGCACTGAACAACAATTGGCCCGGGTGACACAGTTCATCTTGCGTGCCTATGAACAAAAACAATATTGCTCTGGTGTGTTCATTGATATATCAGAGGCTTTTGATAGGGTATGGCATGAGGGCCTTCTTTACAAACTGTGCAAGCTACTGCCATTAAATCTTTTCAATATATTGGTTAACTACATGCAGGATAGGACATTCGTAGTAAATAGCAATAGCATAAAGTCTAGAATGGGTCGAGTGTCTGCCGGTGTGCCGCAGGGCAGTGTTTTAGGGCCTATTTTGTACACAATATTCTCATCAGATATGCCCCTCCCTCCACGCATGCAAAGAAATCAAACTAATCTGATGCCATGGCAACGAGAACAATGGCTGTTGTCAACATTTGCCGATGACACAGTCATTATGTGCTCAGCTGACCTACCAATATTCGCGATCAGAAGCAATGAAAACTATCTGCTACAATTTGAGAGATGGGCAAAAAAATGGGCTATAAACCTAAATGTAGATAAAACGGGTCATGTATTGTTTACACTAAAGAATACAAATCATAGCGAAATGCAAAGAACGCCTAAAGTCTTTGGCCAAGAAATACCATACAAGAATTCACATACATATTTGGGTATAATCTTGGATCAAAAACTTAATATGAATCAACACATTACACGACTGAGAATGAAGCTAAAGACGAGAGCAGCGAAATTGGACTGGCTTCTGGGTGATAATAGTCAATTGGCATATGAATGCAAGGCTGTATTGATAAAACAATTAATTATGCCAATTTGGCAATATGGGCTGCCAGTATGGGGAGCACTAACATCTGATTCTCAAATGCAACGCATACAAAGAATGCAAAACAAAATAATAAGAAAAGCAATGTGTGTACCCTGGCTTACACGCAATGCCACTATAAACCTGAAATATGGATTCAATACTGTTGACGAAGTGTTTGAAATGGCAAGCAATCGCCTTGCTACTTCTCTGGCAAATCATAACAATATAGCTGCACGCCGACTAATCATAAATGCCTATGAGCCACAGCGTCTACAAAGGCCACGCTATATGGCACAGCTACAACGCCACATACGCCCACTACAAACAGCAATAGCACAGGCAACAACTACTAGCAATAGTAACAACAACAACAATAATAATACTAACAACTACAACAATAACAATGTGTGGCAAATGAATGAAGCTAATGATCCACTGCCAACATTACTAAGACTAGAAGCCGAGGAAGTTGAAAGAAGAGTGGCTGCCAGAGAGGCCGAGCTACAAGCAAGGCGAGAGCGCGAACTACAATCCCGGCCACCACCAACTCGATTTTGCGAAATACAAATTAATGGCTATAGAAGGGACTATAGAGACGGCAGAATGAGTAGAGAGACAGTAGTGAAACGGGTGCAAGGGCAACCCATTGCAATAAAAAAAATCATAATACCCGACTACGATGAGGAAAAAGACGACTACTTACCTGTGACATCAGCACCAGCATTGGCGGCGACTCCAACGATGACGACAGCATCCATTGCTGTGGCAGCAACAGTAGTGCCCGCGACGACGACGATGGCGACGATGGCGACGACTACGATGGCGGCGGCGGCGATGACGACGACGGCAACCACGATCGCGACGACTACGATGGCGGCGGCGATGACGACGATGGCGACGATGGCTGCGACGACGACGACGATGGCGATGGCGGCGACGACGACGACGACGATGGTGATGGCGGCCTCAGCGGCATTTGGGACACCAACACTGGGTCTTCCAATAACGGCTGCAACAGCATCGGCTCCGGTGGCAGCGCCTGAAGCTCCACAATCGACTCCAGCTGCCGTTGCCAGCCAAGAGGCACTGCTCGATGAGGGGCTAAAAAGAGCGATAATTAGAGTGGAGCTTATATTAGACGATGACAACGATGTTGCTGCAACGGAGCCACAGCAACAACAGCAAAGAATTCAACGTCTGCACTTACCTGCACATACGCTTGCCAGTTGCAGGCGGCAACCTAATGGAGGCGTGCGTCTGAGCCTTCAGCTTATCTATTGGTCGCTACTCGTTGCAGGCCTGGTGAGTGTGCCTGGTCGTAACGCACTTTGGGCGTATGCTTTATATTTTCAGGTCCAGTCATCTTTGGGCACGCCACGCATCGTTTCCAGATGCTTGTGGCGGCCATTGCGGGTCCATATGGCGAGGCGCTTCCATCGATTGCGCCCACCCGAGGCGTCAATGTCGACGATGATGGCGGTGTCGGAGGCGGCAACGTCAAGGGCAGCAAATGCAAAATTAAGAAGAGGAGAAAAAATATGTAAGACAATTGCATATCGAAATAGGCCTTTGCGGCCAGTCAACTTACCGATGCACAGACGATGGCTCTGCATTTGTCCACAGCCTGATACGGAGGATGTGCCGCCTGTACTGGCGACACAATTGGGACTTCGCCAATCAGCACGGCTCCGAGTTGGCATGCGCTCGGAACATACAACAGGCAGGTTGTATGCGAGACATGCGTCACGGATGGCGGGTCCATTAAGTAGCCCATACGAGTTGTTTCGCTAAAAATAAAGTGAACAATTCAATTGGTATATTTAATGCAACAACTACTCACTATGATGTACTCACCTATATGCGCGTATGCGTGTGTATGTGCATCCAATTTGACTGCACCAATTTGGTCCGCCGCAATGAGGTCCAGGAATGTCCAGGTCCAGCCCAAGATGATGCTCCGAATGCTGAAATTAGACTAAAATAAAATATTAAGATTAGTAATATATTTAAAATTTAATATTTGTAATCCATTCACAAAATTCATTAATACTTACACTCAAATATGGCTGCCGCGAAAAAAGCGTGTCAGTGCTGCCAGATAGTCAGTTAGCATATGGCTTCCACTATCGATATCATGATAGTTACGATAGTTACAATGAGTAGAGATGTCAGAATGTTAAGTGACCCTAAATTGTTATGTTAATGCATGTTTGCTGTTAATCAAATTTTAAAATGTTGCTAGAATAAGTAATGTTAAATTGAAATAAAGTAACTGCCAGTGCTAAGCTGGGAGGCAAGTGATGCTCATCGAGCATACCAAAAAAAAAAAAAAAAAAGCCAAGAGGCGCTGCTCGATGAGGGCCTGGAAAGAGCAATAATTAGAGTGGAGCTTATACTGGACGACGATGACAACGATGTTGCTGCAACGGAGCCACAGCAACAACAGCAAAGAATTCAACGTCTGCACTCACCTGCACATACGCTTGCCAGTTGCAGGCGGCAACCTAATGGAGGCGTGCGTCTGAGCCTTCAGCTTATCTATTGGTCGCTACTCGTTGCAGGCCTGGTGAGTGTGCCTGGTCGTAACGCACTTTGGGCGTATGCTTTATATTTTCAGGTCCAGTCATCTTTGGGCACGCCACGCATCGTTTCCAGATGCTTGTGGCGGCCATTGCGGGTCCATATGGCGAGGCGCTTCCATCGATTGCGCCCACCCGAGGCGTCAATGTCGACGATTATGGCGGTGTCGGAGGCGGCAACGTCAAGTGCAGCAAATGCAAAATTAAGAAGAGGAGAAAAAATATGTAAGACAATTGCATATCGAAATAGGCCTTTGCGGCCAGTCAACTTACCGATGCACAGACGATGGCTCTGCATTTGTCCACAGCCTGATACGGAGGATGTGCCGCCTGTACTGGCGACACAATTGGGACTTCGCCAATCAGCACGGCTCCGAGTTGGCATGCGCTCGGAACATACAACAGGCAGGTTGTATGCGAGACATGCGTCACGGATGGCGGGTCCATTAAGTAGCCCATACGAGTTGTTTCGCTAAAAATAAAGTGAACAATTCAATTGGTATATTTAATGCAACACTATGATGTACTCACCTATATGCGCGTATGCGTGTGTATGTGCATCCAATTTGACTGCACCAATTTGGTCCGCCGCAGCGAGGTCCGGGAATGTCCAGGTCCAGCCCAAGATGATGCTCCGAATGCTGAAATTAGAATAAAATGTAATATTTAGATTAGTATTATATTTATAATTTAATATTTGTAATCCATTCAAAAAAATTCATTAATACTTACACTCAAATATGGCTGCCGCGAAAAAAGCGTGTCAGTGCTGCCAGATAGCCAGATAGCATATGGCTTCCACTATCGATATCAATAGTTATGATCGTTACAATGAGTATAGGTGCCAGAATGTTAAGTGGCCCTAAATTATGTTAATGCATGTTTGCTGTTAATCAAATTTAAAAATGTTGCTAGAATAAGTAATGTTAAATTGAAATAAAGTAACTGCCAGTGCTAAGCTGGGAGGCAAGTGATGCTCATCGAGCATACCAAAAAGCTCTAATTTTCACAATTCACAATTGTTTACTTACCTCAATATCCACCAATTGAGTTGCCAATAATGGATGAAGTAGCTTCATCCAGTCCCTCTGACCTGTAAATAATCCAAATAGTTAAGTTAGTTAGTTAAATGTTAAGTTTTGTATTGCATATCATTGTTAGTTATAAGTCAAACTAGCTCTAATTTTCACAATTCACAATTGTTTACTTACCTCAATATCCACCAATTGAGTTGCCAATAATGGATGAAGTAGCTTCATCCAGTCCCTCTGACCTGTAAATAATCCAAATAGTTAAGTTAGTTAGTTAAATGATAAGCTTTGTATTGCTCTTCATTTTATTTAGCTCAATGCTGTTATCTAGATTTTAAAAATTCAATATCGATAACTTTATGTTATGTTAATAATGCACAGTGCATTCTGAGCAACCCCTCAGCAACTAGAGCCCTGCAAAGTTTCAGGCGTCAGTAAATTTCAAAATATATGATACTCGGTATCGAATGAGATCAATGCAAACCTGCGCCCCGGTGGAAGGGCAGGCGCACTCACCAATTAGTTTTGAATCGGCAACTTGCGCGGTCGGTCGCACAGCACCCAGCACCAGCAAGAGCCAAGCAAAAGCCCCAGCAAAAAAGCAAGAATATTTGACTAAAATAAAAGAAAATCTTGTGAGCAAAGTTGTGCTCGTGTGTGCGTGTTTCGTACATGCCAAAATGTACAACGCGCTCTCGGGCAGCTTCAATGGTGAAGCTAGCGACGATGAGGAGTTGTATGTGGTTGACGACCCCACACTGGAGGACGACTGGAATGATGACCTGGATGGACTAGATGAAGATCTTGTTCAGGTGGGTGCCAAAAAACGCGGAAGCGCTGCAGGTGTGTTGAAGCTTGCCATGCAAGCAATGCACGCACAGGAGCGGAAGATGCGTGAACATAAGCAGCTGCAACAGCAGCAGCAACCAAAAAATGCTAAATATAAGCAAAAATCAATAAAGCGGCCCGCAAATAAAGGGAACAGCCCTGGCAGTCCCAAAACGAAAAAATCAATTCCAAAAATGGCGGACGAAAGTGACGCCAACTTGCAAAGCCAGAATAAAGCTAATTGCTACGATCGTAAAGAGATTCTCCAAAGCATCTCAACTATAGATAGTCCGCTGCCTTTAGCAGAGCCATCTACAGGCAAAACCAAGAAATCGCCAACAACTTCAAAGTTCGCGGCTGCAAATAAGGCCAATGGTGCTGTTAGTGCCACTGTTAATAACAGTGCTATTAGCGCTGGCCACTTGCCATCTGCGGCTGTAGATGGCGCCAATAACAACTATGTAAATGACATAGATATTGATAAATATGATGAAATTGTCGATGATGATGATGATGATATCATTGATGACGATCAGAATGAATTGAATAATGAGGGCTTCTTAAATAAACTCAAGAAAAGGCCAACTCCTCTATTTTTGGCTAATGTAACTGAAATAATGCCAGTGCTACTGGATATTAACAAAGTAATAGGCGAAAACAATTATTATACGAAGCCGACTGCTGGTCAGGGCTTACGCATACAATGCACGACTGTAGCTGCATATCGCCAACTAGTCCAGCACTTCAAACAAAACAACATTGAATCGCACACGTATCAATTGCGAGCGGATCGTGGCTTCCGCTTTATTATACGTCATTTGCACCACTCCACGCCGGTTGATTGGATACGTCAACAGCTGACAAACTTGGGTTACCAGGTGCGTTATTTGAGCGTTATTAAAAAGCGATTCACTCGCCAGCCTCTCAACCTGTTCGAGGTGGAGATTGTGGCTGAGCCGAGTTGCGCTAATGTTCTGACCATCACTAGTTTGGGTGGTCAGAAAGTCAAAACTGAGAAGATTCTACGCAACGAGGATGCTGTGCAGTGTCACCGCTGCCAAAGATTCGGCCATACTAAAAACTACTGTAGACGCCCCTATGTCTGCGTCAAATGCAGTGGAAGCCACCAATCCACAGAATGTGAGAGAAAGAAAGGCGATAGCAGTCAGCCGCCACCAAAGTGTGCGAACTGTAACGGGGAGCATGCTGCCAGCTACCGTGGCTGCAAAGCATATAAAGATGCTTGCAGACTGAAAGCGTCTGCTGCCACGGGCCACCAGCTGGCCAAAAAAATGGTAGCAGAAATTGCACGCAGTAAGAGTGGCAATGCTGCTTCAATAATTAAACGACACCTGACCACGATCAAGCAACCAATACAAATGCCACCAAAAATACAACAACAATGGCCAAATAAGCAAAAGCCTAAACCAAAGCAAAATCAACCAACAAAACATAGCCAACCCACATCGATCAGCTATGCTGATGCCCTGAAAGTTGGCTTGAAGCCTATGCAACAACAGCAGCCAATAAGAAAACAACAACAACAGCAACTAAAACAACATCCACAGAGTCAACGACTGCCACGTCCTATTCATCGTGCTAACGATTCTGAATATGATGATGATGATGATGATGATGAAGATGAAGATGATGATAATCATGTTAAATACATAACAAAATCTCGAAATCCAAGAGATGCCACTAAAACTAGCACTAACAAAAAGCTAGACATTCTTATAGGACTACTGCTAGAGGAGCGCAAGCGACCAGCAGTCAACAATAACACTGCCAATAATAGCGTTGAAGCGAAGCTCGATCGCCTCATTGAGAAAATATCCACACTCACTGCTTGCCTTGTGGCAAAACAATGCGCTGCAAATTGATGTAGAACCTGCAAATAAATTGGAATTAGCAAAAAATTCCAATATCGATACACTATCACCTGATGTACTGCCAAACGAGGATCCGGACCTGATGCTGATGCTGCTGGCTTCCACATGTTGCCAGTACTCACCCACTCCGAGATGCCTTCTGTTCCAGTGACGACTTCAAATTGCCAGTCCAATGCGCTGCAAATTGATGTAGAACCTGCAAATAAATTGGGATTAGCATGAATTCCAATATCGATACACTATCACCTGATGTACTGCCAAACGAGGATCCGGACCTGATGCTGATGCTGCTGGCTTCCACATGTTGCCAGTACTCACCCACTCTGAGATGCCTTCTCACCTGATGCCATATCACAAGCCGCATGAATGTGCTGCTTTGCCTCAACTATCATCGAATCAGCTGCCACGGACAAATGATGACCTGCCTCAACCTCAAATGGATTGAGCTGCCACTGATGGATGCCATCCTACCCTCTGATGTCTGATGTCTCCATGACCTGTAAATAAACCAAAAATAGAATAATTAGTTAGTTAATAAGTAAATTAGTTAGTATAAATTCTAAGATTTTGTATTGCTTAATTTTTACAATTTCATAATTGTTTACTTAGCTCAATTCTCTCGTTTTGAGTTGCCAATAATGGATGAAGTAGCTTCATCCAGTCCCTCTGATATCTCCTGAAATGTAAATAATCCTAAAAAACAAATATTAGTTAGTTAAATGTTAAGTTTTGTACTGCATATCATTGTTAGTTATAAGTCAAAATAGCTCTAATTTTCACAATTCACAATTGTTTACTTACCTCAATATCCACCAATTGAGTTGCCAATAATGGATGAAGTAGCTTCCTCCAGTCCCTCTGATATCTCCCGACATGTAAATAATCCTAAAAAACAAATATTAGTTAGTTAAATGTTAAGTTTTGTATTGCATATCATTGTTAGTTATAAGTCAAACTAGCTCTAATTTTCACAATTTCATAATTGTTTACTTATCTCAATATCCACCAATTGAGTTGCCAATAATGGATGAAGTAGCTTCATCCAGTCCCTCTGATATCTCCTGAAATGTAAATAATCCTAAAAAAACAAATATTAGTTAGTTAAATGTTAAGTTTTGTATTGCATATCATTGTTAGTTATAAGTCAAACTAGCTCTAATTTTCACAATTTCATAATTGTTTACTTAGCTCAATTCTCTTGTTTTGAGTTGCCAATAATGGATGAAGTAGCTTCATCCAGTCCCTCTGATATTTCCTGAAATGTAAATAATCCTAAAAAAAACAAATATTAGTTAGTTAAATGTTAAGTTTTGTATTGCATATCATTGTTAGTTATAAGTCAAAATAGCTCTAATTTTCACAATTCACAATTGTTTACTTAGCTCAATATCCACCAATTGAGTTGCCAATAATGGATGAAGTAGCTTCATCCAGTCCCTCTGATATCTCCTGAAATGTAAATAATCCTAAAAAAACAAATATTAGTTAGTTAAATGTTAAGTTTTGTATTGCATATCATTGTTAGTTATAAGTCAAACTAGCTCTAATTTTCACAATTCACAATTGTTTACTTACCTCAATATCCACCAATTGAGTTGCCAATAATGGATGAAGTAGCTTCCTCCAGTCCCTCTGATATCTCCCGACATGTAAATAATCCTAAAAAACAAATATTAGTTAGTTAAATGTTAAGTTTTGTATTGCATATCATTGTTAGTTATAAGTCAAACTAGCTCTAATTTTCACAATTCACAATTGTTTACTTACCTCAATTCTTTCGTTTTGAGTTGCCAATAATGGATGAAGTAGCTTCATCCTGACATGTAAATAATCCTAAAAAACAAATATTAGTTAGTTAAATGTTAAGTTTTGTATTGCATATCATTGTTAGTTATAAGTCAAAATAGCTCTAATTTTCACAATCTCATAATTGTTTACTTAGCTCAATATCCACCAATTGAGTTGCCAATAATGGATGAAGTAGCTTCATCCAGTCCCTCTGACCTGTAAATAATCCAAATAGTTAAGTTAGTTAGTTAAATATTAGGTTTTGTTTTGCCTTTCATAATATCAGCTTAATGTTGTTATTTAGATTTTAAATCTCGCTATCGATAACTTTATGTTATGTTAATAATGCACAGTGCATTCTGAGCAACCCCTCAGCAACTAGAGCCCTGCAAAGTTTCAGGCGTCAGTAAATTTCAAAATATATGATACTCGGTATCGAATGAGATCAATGCAAACCTGCGCCCCGGTGGAAGGGCAGGCGCACTCACCAATTAGTTTTGAATCGGCAACTTGCGCGGTCGGTCGCACAGCACCCAGCACCAGCAAGAGCCAAGCAAAAGCCCCTGATGCCATATCACAAGCCGCATGAATGTGCTGCTTTGCCTCAACTATCATCGAATCAGCTGCCACTGACAAATGATGACCTGCCTCAACCTCAAATGGATTGAGCTGCCACTGATGGATGCCATCCTACCCTCTGATGTCTGATGTCTCCATGACCTGTAAATAAACCAAAATAGAATAATTAGTTAGTTAATAAGTAAATTAGTTAGTATAAATTCTAAGATTTTGTATTGCTTAATTTTCACAATTTCATAATTGTTTACTTACCTCAATTCTCTCGTTTTGGGTTGCCAATAATGGATGAAATGGCTTCCTCCAGTCCCTCTGATATCTCCTGAAATGTAAATAATCCTAAAAAACAAATATTAGTTAGTTAAATGTTAAGTTTTGTATTGCATATCATTGTTAGTTATAAGTCAAACTAGCTCTAATTTTCACAATTCACAATTGTTTACTTACCTCAATTCTTTCGTTTTGAGTTGCCAATAATGGATGAAGTAGCTTCATCCTGACATGTAAATAATCCTAAAAAACAAATATTAGTTAGTTAAATGTTAAGTTTTGTATTGCATATCATTGTTAGTTATAAGTCAAACTAGCTCTAATTTTCACAATTCACAATTGTTTACTTACCTCAATATCCACCAATTGAGTTGCCAATAATGGATGAAGTAGCTTCCTCCAGTCCCTCTGATATCTCCTGACATGTAAATAATCCTAAAAAACAAATATTAGTTAGTTAAATGTTAAGTTTTGTATTGCATATCATTGTTAGTTATAAGTCAAACTAGCTCTAATTTTCACAATTCACAATTGTTTACTTACCTCAATATCCACCAATTGAGTTGCCAATAATGGATGAAGTAGCTTCATCCAGTCCCTCTGACCTGTAAATAATCCAAATAGTTAAGTTAGTTAGTTAAATGATAAGCTTTGTATTGCTCTTCATTTTATTTAGCTCAATGCTGTTATCTAGATTTTAAAAATTCAATATCGATAACTTTATGTTATGTTAATAATGCACAGTGCATTCTGAGCAACCCCTCAGCAACTAGAGCCCTGCAAAGTTTCAGGCGTCAGTAAATTTCAAAATATATGATACTCGGTATCGAATGAGATCAATGCAAACCTGCGCCCCGGTGGAAGGGCAGGCGCACTCACCAATTAGTTTTGAATCGGCAACTTGCGCGGTCGGTCGCACAGCACCCAGCACCAGCAAGAGCCAAGCAAAAGCCCCAGCAAAAAAAACCTGTAAATAAACCAAAATAGAATAATTAGTTAGTTAATAAGTAAATTAGTTAGTATAAATTCTAAGATTTTGTATTGCTTAATTTTCACAATTTCATAATTGTTTACTTACCTCAATTCTCTCGTTTTGAGTTGCCAATAATGGATGAAATGGCTTCCTCCAGTCCCTCTGATATCTCCTGAAATGTAAATAATCCTAAAAAACAAATATTAGTTAGTTAAATGTTAAGTTTTGTATTGCATATCATTGTTAGTTATAAGTCAAACTAGCTCTAATTTTCACAATTCACAATTGTTTACTTACCTCAATTCTTTCGTTTTGAGTTGCCAATAATGGATGAAGTAGCTTCATCCTGACATGTAAATAATCCTAAAAAACAAATATTAGTTAGTTAAATGTTAAGTTTTGTATTGCATATCATTGTTAGTTATAAGTCAAACTAGCTCTAATTTTCACAATTCACAATTGTTTACTTACCTCAATATCCACCAATTGAGTTGCCAATAATGGATGAAGTAGCTTCATCCAGTCCCTCTGACCTGTAAATAATCCAAATAGTTAAGTTAGTTAGTTAAATGATAAGCTTTGTATTGCTCTTCATTTTATTTAGCTCAATGCTGTTATCTAGATTTTAAAAATTCAATATCGATAACTTTATGTTATGTTAATAATGCACAGTGCATTCTGAGCAACCCCTCAGCAACTAGAGCCCTGCAAAGTTTCAGGCGTCAGTAAATTTCAAAATATATGATACTCGGTATCGAATGAGATCAATGCAAACCTGCGCCCCGGTGGAAGGGCAGGCGCACTCACCAATTAGTTTTGAATCGGCAACTTGCGCGGTCGGTCGCACAGCACCCAGCACCAGCAAGAGCCAAGCAAAAGCCCCAGCAAAAGTTGCCAATAATGGATGAAGTAGCTTCATCCAGTCCCTCTGACCTGTAAATAATCCAAATAGTTAAGTTAGTTAGTTAAATGATAAGCTTTGTATTGCTCTTCATTTTATTTAGCTCAATGCTGTTATCTAGATTTTAAAAATTCAATATCGATAACTTTATGTTATGTTAATAATGCACAGTGCATTCTGAGCAACCCCTCAGCAACTAGAGCCCTGCAAAGTTTCAGGCGTCAGTAAATTTCAAAATATATGATACTCGGTATCGAATGAGATCAATGCAAACCTGCGCCCCGGTGGAAGGGCAGGCGCACTCACCAATTAGTTTTGAATCGGCAACTTGCGCGGTCGGTCGCACAGCACCCAGCACCAGCAAGAGCCAAGCAAAAGCCCCAGCAAAAGCTCAATATCCACCAATTGAGTTGCCAATAATGGATGAAGTAGCTTCATCCAGTCCCTCTGACCTGTAAATAATCCAAATAGTTAAGTTAGTTAGTTAAATGTTAGGTTTTGTTTTGCCTTTCATAATATCAGCTTAATGTTGTTATTTAGATTTTAAAAATTCAATATCGATAACTTTATGTTATGTTAATAATGCACAGTGCATTCTGAGCAACCCCTCAGCAACTAGAGCCCTGCAAAGTTTCAGGCGTCAGTAAATTTCAAAATATATGATACTCGGTATCGAATGAGATCAATGCAAACCTGCGCCCCGGTGGAAGGGCAGGCGCACTCACCAATTAGTTTTGAATCGGCAACTTGCGCGGTCGGTCGCACAGCACCCAGCACCAGCAAGAGCCAAGCAAAAAAAAGGGATTAGCAAAAATTCCAATATCGATACACTATCACCTGATGTACTGCCAAACGAGGATCCGGACCTGATGCTGATGCTGCTGGCTTCCACATGTTGCCAGTACTCACCCACTCTGAGATGCCTTCTCACCTGATGCCATATCACAAGCCGCATGAATGTGCTGCTTTGCCTCAACTATCATCGAATCAGCTGCCACTGACAAATGATGACCTGCCTCAACCTCAAATGGATTGAGCTGCCACTGATGGATGCCATCCTACCCTCTGATGTCTGATGTCTCCATGACCTGTAAATAAACCAAAAATAGAATAATTAGTTAGTTAATAAGTAAATTAGTTAGTATAAATTCTAAGATTTTGTATTGCTTAATTTTCACAATTTCATAATTGTTTACTTACCTCAATTCTCTCGTTTTGAGTTGCCAATAATGGATGAAATGACTTCCTCCAGTCCCTCTGATATCTCCTGAAATGTAAATAATCCTAAAAAACAAATATTAGTTAGTTAAATGTTAAGTTTTGTATTGCATATCATTGTTAGTTATAAGTCAAACTAGCTCTAATTTTCACAATTCACAATTGTTTACTTACCTCAATATCCACCAATTGAGTTGCCAATAATGGATGAAGTAGCTTCATCCAGTCCCTCTGACCTGTAAATAATCCAAATAGTTAAGTTAGTTAGTTAAATGTTAAGTTTTGTATTGCATATCATTGTTAGTTATAAGTCAAACTAGCTCTAATTTTCACAATTCACAATTGTTTACTTACCTCAATATCCACCAATTGAGTTGCCAATAATGGATGAAGTAGCTTCATCCAGTCCCTCTGACCTGTAAATAATCCAAATAGTTAAGTTAGTTAGTTAAATGATAAGCTTTGTATTGCTCTTCATTTTATTTAGCTCAATGCTGTTATCTAGATTTTAAAAATTCAATATCGATAACTTTATGTTATGTTAATAATGCACAGTGCATTCTGAGCAACCCCTCAGCAACTAGAGCCCTGCAAAGTTTCAGGCGTCAGTAAATTTCAAAATATATGATACTCGGTATCGAATGAGATCAATGCAAACCTGCGCCCCGGTGGAAGGGCAGGCGCACTCACCAATTAGTTTTGAATCGGCAACTTGCGCGGTCGGTCGCACAAAAGCAGCACCCAGCACCAGCAAGAGCCAAGCAAAAGCCCCAGCAAAAAAAAAGCAAACCTGCGCCCCGGTGGAAGGGCAGGCGCACTCACCAATTAGTTTTGAATCGGCAACTTGCGCGGTCGGTCGCACAGCACCCAGCACCAGCAAGAGCCAAGCAAAAGCCCCAGCAAAGGTGGAAGGGCAGGCGCACTCACCAATTAGTTTTGAATCGGCAACTTGCGCGGTCGGTCGCACAGCACCCAGCACCAGCAAGAGCCAAGCAAAAGCCCCAGCAAAAAAGCCGCAGCAGTAAAAAGAGCTGCCGGCAAGGGCGATAGCCCGAAAAAGAACAAAAAGGGTGCGCAAGTGGAGGCAACTGACGGCAGCGACCAGGAGGAGTTCCTGGCCGCCGACAATAGTGATTTGGATTGCCAGCTAGTGGAGGGCGCCGAGCCCGTGTTCCTCGAGGAGAACATACAGCCAGCGGCAAATGGCCGCGCTAGTGAAGTTCGTGCACGTGCAAATGTGCGAACAACAACAACAACATCTGCTGCTGCTGGAGCTTCAACCTCCGCTGCTGCAGCGTCAACACCAGCGGCAAATGGCCGCGCTAGTGAAGCTCGTGCACGTGCAAATGTGCGATCAACAACAACCACTGCTGCTGCTGGAGCATCAACCTCCGCTGCTGCTGCGTCAACATCTGCTGCCGGAGCTGCAGCTGCTACTACTGGGGCAATTAGCGACCAACTCAACGCTAAGCCTGCTCCACTCTTTTTGGCGAACGTTACCGACATCATGCCGCTATTGATGCGTTTGGATGAAGCGATCGGGCAGGAGAACTTCACCACGAAACCAACCGCAAATCATGGAATTAGGGTGCAATGCAACAGCATTGCCTCTTATAGAGCTCTGGTAAGGTACCTTGAGATTAATAAAGTGGAGAATTATACCTTTCAACTGAAGTCTGAGCGTGGGTTCAGAGCCGTCATCCGTCATTTACATTACTCAACTCCGGATCAGTATATCCGTGAGCAGCTAGCTAAAATGGGTCACTCTGTCCGTTTCCTGCGGAACATAAAGTCTCGCTTTACCAAAGAGCCACTCGACCTTTTCGAGGTGGAGTTGGAAGCCAGCGCCAATAATGCCGAGCTACTGCAGCTTACGGCTCTCGGCAACCAGCGTGTCAAGGTCGAGCGGCCTTTTAAAACAAATGATGTTGCCCAATGCCATAGGTGCCAGAAGTTTGGGCACACAAAAAACTATTGCCGCCGGCCCTTCGTCTGCGTGAAGTGCGGCGCAAACCATGCTTCCACCGAGTGTGGGAAAAAGAAGGGAGATCAGACTCCGGCCAAGTGCGCAAATTGCTCGGGCCCACATGCCGCGAGTTACAAGGGCTGCCCCTCCTATAAGGAGGCTTCCAAGAAGCGAGTTAATGAAGGCGCCACACAGATCGCCAAAATCATCCAAACCCTGACCAAGCCAGCTCCTGCTCCTGCTGCTCAGAGCAGACCAATTAAAATGCCAAATCTTATAAGCCAAGCCCCTCCCCCGCAGCCACGTGCACAAGCTGCCAATGCTGCACCCAGCTATGCCTCTGCTCTTCGGGTGGGTCTAAATCAGCATCAGCCAGTCGTATTTGCAGCAAATACTGGCCAGCAACGCCAATCCAGGAAAAATGCCACTAAACGTGCCCAGCAGCAGGTACATTTTCCGAGGCCAGCTAGCGCTCAACGGCCGGCCCAAGCCAATAGGAGCCGCAGCCTTAGCACTCAGCGTAGACGCCCAAATACACTAGTGGGGGCTACTCAGAATGTTAGTGGAGCTCAGTATGCTGCCAACTATGACCAGCACGGAAATTTCAGCTTTCCAGTAATGCAAGTCCAGAGCAACTCTAGATTAGAGGCCAAAATGGACAAGCTTATTGACATGATGACCGCGCTAACAGCCAGCCTAATGGCCTTAGTCGGTTCAAATGAGCGTGCAAATGTCTGATGACCGATCTTCTGTTCGCAATGCCAATAGACGCAGCTGCACACTGCAGTCTGCGGTAGCACACAGCATAGAAAATGTCAACATTTCTATCTGGAATGCTGCTGGCATTGCCAGAAAGCTTGCCGAACTAAAGCATTATCTCGTGAAGCACAACATCGATATAATGCTCATCTCAGAGACCCACCTTACGGAAACGGACAATCTTGCCATGGACGGATATATAGCTTATATGGCAAATCACCCATCAAATAGGCGCAGAGGTGGCGCTGCCCTATTAATCAAGCCCAGTATAAGCCATTATGCAATGAGCTGCTCATCCCTTGACTCGTATCAGTGCGTCGAGGTGTCAGTTAGTATGGCAAATGGCAAACACATCAACTGTGTTTCCATTTACTGCCCTCCGCAAGTGAGCTGGACAGCTCCAGAGTTTAGGGATCTGCTCAGATCGATGGGCGATACCTATATCGTTGGTGGCGACTGGAACGCCAAGAGCCAATGGTGGGGAAATGCCAGATCATGCATAAGAGGCAGGATGCTATTGAATAGTATTATGCTTGAAAATAGCAATATACTGGCAACTGGGTCTCCAACGCACTTTCCGTTTAATGCACGTCAATCACCTTCGGCCATTGATTTTGCACTCTTTAAAGGCATCAGACGCGAAACGCTGTCTATTACAGACTCGTTTGAGCTTAGCTCTGATCATCTGCCATTGCAAATCAAGCTGGTTGAGAAGCCAGTAATCAACCAAGCAAAAGGCCATCTCTTGGACCAAAATGCTAGTATTAGCAAGTTTCAGAAGTATCTTAACGATAGTATATTACTAAATACTGATATCAGTAGTCCAGATGATATTGACGATGCTGTTGAAATATTTGTCAACAATATTAAAAATGCTGCAAACATAGCCAATGCCCAGTGTCCGCAAAGGGTACGAAGAGCTCGATTTCAGTTAAAACGCCAGACTCTCCAATTGATTGAGGCCAAGAAGCACATCAAACGCTTCTTACTTCAAAGTCGCAATCCTTTGGCGAAGCAGATCTGCAACACACTGTCAAATCGCATACGCAAAGACGTAAAAGCTGCTAAACAAAAGCATGAAGAAGAATTATTTAGCTCTATCGACCCGACGGACAGATACAGCATGCAGAAACTTTGGCGGCTAACCAATGAAATCAAGCGGCAGCCTGCTCCAAATCTGCCTCTGCTTAAGTATACTGATGGCAATGGCTCAAGTGCCAATAATGTGTGGTGCAAAACTACGGCGGAAAAAGCCGAAGTTTTTGCCGATAGTCTCGAGCAGAGATTTAAGCCGCTTATCTCTGCATCGCCTGGCGACCTGGCGCTAATCGAGGCGTCAATTAGTCAGTCACCAGTCTCTTCTCCGGTGACTTTCCGTCCAGTCACTACGGCTGAGGTTATCAGCCATATCAACACTCTTGAGAAGAAGAAAGCATCTGGACTTGACTCAATTGACAACCACACCATTAGAGCACTGCCGATGAGGGCAATACTGTATCTCGTGTTGATTTTCAACAACTCGCTTAGACTGGGTCACTTTCCCACGAGCTGGAAGTTAGCAATGGTGAAGATGATATGTAAGCCTGGCAAGCCTACACAACATGTATCATCATACCGGCCAATTAGCCTCTTGTCAGGCTTGTCCAAAATATTAGAGTTTCTAATATTGAGCCGTATGCTCGACCAGGAGAGCTTCACCACTGCTATTCCCAGTCACCAATTTGGTTTCCGCAAGGCGCACTCGGCGGAACAGCAACTTGGGCGAGTTACGCAATTCATCTTGAAAGCGTACGAAGCAGATCAGTATTGCTCCACGATATACATGGACATCAAGGAAGCATTTGACAGAGTATGGCACTCGGGCCTGAGATTCAAGCTCAAGTCTCTCTTGCCAGTTGCCCTCTACAGAATCCTCTGCAGCTACTTATCAAATCGCTCCTTTATCGTGGAATGCCATGGAGGATGTCGATCTGAGATTAAGCAAATACACGCAGGTGTGCCTCAGGGCAGCTTGCTTGGGCCTGTGCTGTATAACATCTACACCAGCGACATTCCTCAACCGTTGTACTGCCAACGGCATAGCATCCTCATCGCCACTTACGCTGATGACATTATTGTCCTCTCAGCCGGCAGTAGCCAAACTGTTGCTTTAAGGCAGCAACAGCAGTATATGGATGAGCTATCCCTGTGGGCCAAAAAATGGTGCATAACAATCAATGCTGGCAAAACTATGCATATCATGCATACGTTAAAGAGAGTTACACCATACCAGGAGATCCATATCAATAATGAAGCAATCCAAAATGGCACCTCTCATGCGTATTTGGGAGTTACCATGGACTCTAAGCTTCATTTCTGCCAGCACGTTACCACAGTTGTCTCGAGGGTTAGGGCAAGGCTTATTAAGATAGATTGGCTTATTAATAAACACAGCAAGTTGTCCTTAAAAACTAAGACAATCATCTATAAACAATTAATTGCACCGCTGTGGCAATACACCTTTCCTGTGTGGGGTGCGCTCATATCGGAGGCTCAATTCGACCGCATCAGAGTGGTGCACAACAGAGCCCTGAGAACCATTTCTGGTGCTCAGTGGTACGTCACTAATGCACGCATCAGAACTGAGCTTGGTGTGCTGTCGGTCGACGAGTCATTTCAAAGTATATGTGGCAAGTACTTTGATAGGCTGCGGAATCATTGCAACAGGGAGGCAAAAACGATAGCCACCGATCCGTATGTCCCGCAGAGGCTAACAATGGCGAGATATGCTAGTATCACTAATTTTCATCTGGCAAATGAAATTAGCGAGCGTACCCAGCGAGCGCAGCGACTAGTAGCCGACTTCGAGGAACGCATTACAGCTGAATCGCGCCTTAGACGCCCACCAGCTTGGCTTGTTGGCGGCAGTGTCCAACCTGTGTCACTTTATCACGGCAGTGCACCTGCACCTGCCCCAACACAACAACCTACACCTCAAGTTGTTGCCATGCCGGGCGACTCTCCTGCCCTTGGGGTGCTAGAAAATTCTGGAGCAACGGACCATCAGCTGCGACTCCAAGTATTTCAGCGTATTGCGCCGCTACCTACCTTCGTGGACCTCACGAGTCCAATCAGAGCCAGCACTGATGACCCACCAGCGGATCCAGGCCACCAGCAGCCGCGACTCCAGGATTCCCAGCGGATTGCGCCGCTACCCATCTTCGTGGACCTGACAAGCCCAACCAGAGCCAGCCCTGACGACCCACCAGCGGATCCAGGCCAGCTCCCATCAAATCAGTAACAAAAATAACACAAACTTGTATTTTTATCAAAAGCTTTATTTAATTTTCTTATTTAAAAAACTTAACATTCTAAAACCAAACTTAACTATACTTAATCGTAGGCGCTGCTCGAGTCGTGGACTTCCAGGCGATTTCCCGTGCTCCTGCTGGCTCCTGCTGCAAAGAAAACAAAAATTGAAATTAATTAATGAAATTAGCCATTGGAAATGAAGTCTCAAGCTAAAATTTGCTATTCTTACTTATCTAAAGCTATATTTTATCTTATTTACCTAAAAACTCATCATACTTAACTAAAATTAAACAAACTTAATTCAACTTACCTAAATTGGAGGCGCATCCTGAGTCGTGGACTTCCCGGTGATTTTCCCGTGCTCCTGCTGGCTCCTTCTGCAAAGAAAACAAAAATTGAAATTAATTAATGAAATTAGCCATTGGAAATGAAGCCTCAAGCTAAAATTTGCTATTCTTACTTATCTAAAGCTATATTTTATCTTATTTACCTAAAAACTCATCATACTTAACTAAAATTAAACAAACTTAATTCAACTTACCTAAATTGGAGGCGCATCCTGAGTCGTGGACTTCCCGGTGATTTTCCCGTGCTCCTGCTGGCTCCTTCTGCAAAGAAAAGAAAAAAAAAATGAAATTAGTAATTGAAAATGAAGTCTTAAACTTAAATTTGTTATTCCTATTTGTTATTTGTTATTTGTTAATTGTTAAATAATTTAAAGTTAAACTTAGACACGAAATGGAGAAAATGAAGCGGATGTGATCCCGAACTTTCTCCCTTATTCAAATTGGCGACCTATTACGCCTAAACTCTTGCACTCATGAATTATGCTGCTTTAAACTGAAAAGAAAAAATGAAAAATTACTTATATTAATCCCTATTACTATAATTACTTACCTTTTACTCAATACTTTAGTCTTATACTGTAACTTCATCTATTTTGATCTGTTCAACTTATTATTTCCCAAGTATGGCAATGCACAGCTATTTTTGGTGCACTTGCTGCTATTTAAACAAATTGTTATTAATTAAGTTTTGATAATTATCGACCTGTTAAATACTTAGATTAAGTTAGGCGCTATTTTAATTCTAAAAAAGTACTAATGTTAAGTATTATATGAATAAAGCAAGCCTCTTGTTCTTTTCTTCTCTATATGCAGCTGCTGGGCAGCGGTATAAAAGAGAGCGAATTGAATGAGTGGCCATTATTGTATGTTCTACTATTGACATACACACATCAAAAAAATGACGCTGTAGACATCCTTGAGCGTAATATTTCCAATGCTGCCGCGTTTGCATCAAATCCAATGCCTCCAGCGAGTCGAAGTCGTGGCCTTAGAAACTATCACTTCCAACGCAATCAATGCTACAATGATAATCAATTCATAAGCTACCAGACACGATACATGATCGAAGGAAAAAAGCTAATTAAAAGATACTTACTAGCCCATCGCAATAGGTTAGCACAGATGGTCTTTAACAGGTTATCCAGAGCCATAAAGTATGCCATAAAGGATGCTAAAAACAGAAAAATGGAAAGATTAGTAAATTCTATTGATACCAACGATAGATATAGCATGTCTAAGTTATGGCGGTTAACAAATTCCATTAAAAGGCAACCTCCTCCAAATTTGCCAGTCAAAAAATTTGTTGCTGATGTAGTTTCTAACAATAGCGGCACTAGAAATAACAACACTAATAATGACCCAGATTTCAACACTTTTGCAAATATCTGGTGCAGAACAACTGAGGAAAAAGCAGAAGCCTTTGCTCAAAGCTTGGAGTACCGCTTTCAACCAAATATGACCTGTAACTCAATTGACCGAGAGCATATAGAGTCACATTGTCTGCCAGATAACGATGACTGTAGTAATAGTAGCAACAGCGACAGTACTCCAATCATTAATTTTAGACCGATTCAAGTAAAAGAGGTGATGGTCATAATCAAAAGTCTGAAGGTGAAGAAATCACCAGGATCAGACCAAATTGATAATCGAACTATTAAAGCGCTGCCCATGAAGGCGCTGCTGTACTTAACACTGATATATAACAATGCGCTTCGTTTGGGCCATTTCCCCAGCAGTTGGAAGTGTGCCAAGGTTAAAATGATAGCAAAGCCTGGCAAGCCAACATGTCAATTATCCTCATATAGGCCAATCAGTCTGCTATCGGGCTTGTCAAAAATCTTTGAACAACTGATTTTGAAACGATTAATGGAAGTGGAAGCCTTCCGTAAGACAGTACCAGATCATCAGTTTGGCTTCCGCAGAGAACACTCAACTGAACAGCAACTGGGCCGCATCACAAAGTTCATAATGGAAGCTTATGAAGATGGCGATTATTGCTCAGCCATTTATTTAGATATATCTGAAGCGTTTGATCGCGTCTGGCATGCCGGACTACTATATAAATTGAAGAAATTATTGCCCAAATCACTATTTAACATATTATACAGCTACTTACACAATCGCTCATTTCTTGTTGAATGCTCTGATAATATACAATCCAGTGTCAAACTGATTGCTGCTGGTGTTCCCCAAGGTAGTGTACTTGGTCCTATCCTCTACACTATTTACACGGCTGATACTCCGAAGCCAACTGTATCGGAGTCTCGCCATGGCAATCGTATGATGCTGGCTACATACGCGGACGATACAGCTGTGCTATCAGCTAGCATAAATCCGGTACATGCTATGAAGCAAATAAACCGCTATCTTGGTACATTTCACGAATGGTCCAAGAAGTGGTGTATCCGATTAAATCATTCAAAAACAATACATGTCTTGCATTGCCTGAGAAGAGTCGAATATGACCAACTGGCTGTCATCACATATGCAGATAACAGAATCGCAAATAAAACCAGCCAAAAGTATCTGGGTGTGCAGCTTGACGACAGGCTGCGCTTAAATGCCCACGTTACAAACCTGGTTGGCAAACTCCGCACTAGAAGCAAGCAAATAAATTGGTTAATCAATGCCAATAGTAAATTGCCCATCAAAATAAAGGTGATGCTCTACAAACAACTCATCGCTCCAGTCTGGCAGTATGCGCTGCCTGTCTGGGGCTCGCTTATTGCTGATTGTCACTTAAAACGCATTCAAGTTTTCCAGAACAAAACACTTCGAGGAATAACAGGAGCTCCATGGTATGTTAGTAACCATACCCTCCATATGGACCTTCACGTCAACACAGTTGATAATGTGTACGAGTCGCTGTGCGCAAAATATGTGAGCCAATTACTCACTCATCCAAATCCAGAAGCGAGACGAATTGCAAACGAGCCGTTTGTTCCACAGCGCCTGCAGAGGCCGAGATACATGCAAATGATTAAAAAACACTTGTGCTCCATTGTTCGAAAACTAAAAATAGAACAGGGGCGGGCCATTTTGCAATCACAACGAAATGCTTGTAATTTCTATGAAAATTGTATAGCAACAGCGAGAGCCCTTGCCGCTGCAAATGCAAATGCAATCGCAAATGCAAATGCAAACCCAAGTACCAATCTGAACAATAATGTAAATAACAACGACAACTTGATTGACAATCCCACTAGCAGATCCAGGTCTAGTGGTGGAGACACTTCTGGACAAGAAACCTGCCAAAATCCAAATATCATCGATGTAGATGCCATCCCAGACACTTATGCTGATGCCGCACCTGGCGCTGGTGCCTCTTCCAATGCCATAAAAAATCCCGTCGCTGACGCTGATGATGATCCTGATGACTGCGTCATTGTCATTTCAAATGCCAATGACCATGCACACGCCAACAACAATGCCACTAAATAAAGCTGCAAATAAATTGGGATTAGCATGAATTCCAATATCGATACACTATCACCTGATGTACTGCCAAACGAGGATCCGGACCTGATGCTGATGCTGCTGGCTTCCACATGTTGCCAGTACTCACCCACTCCGAGATGCCTTCTGTTCCAGTGACGACTTCAAATTGCCAGTCCAATGCGCTGCAAATGATGAGAGACCTGCAAATAAATTGGGATTAGCATGAATTCCAATATCGATACACTATCACCTGATGTACTGCCAAACGAGGATCCGGACCTGATGCTGATGCTGCTGGCTTCCACATGTTGCCAGTACTCACCCACTCCGAGATGCCTTCTGTTCCAGTGACGACTTCAAATTGCCAGTCCAATGCGCTGCAAATTGATGTAGAACCTGCAAATAAATTGGGATTAGCAAAAATTCCAATATCGATACACTATCACCTGATGTACTGCCAAACGAGGATCCGGACCTGATGCTGATGCTGCTGGCTTCCACATGTTGCCAGTACTCACCCACTCTGAGATGCCTTCTCACCTGATGCCATATCACAAGCCGCATGAATGTGCTGCTTTGCCTCAACTATCATCGAATCAGCTGCCACGGACAAATGATGACCTGCCTCAACCTCAAATGGATTGAGCTGCCACTGATGGATGCCATCCTACCCTCTGATGTCTGATGTCTCCATGACCTGTAAATAAACCAAAAATAGAATAATTAGTTAGTTAATAAGTAAATTAGTTAGTATAAATTCTAAGATTTTGTATTGCTTAATTTTCACAATTTCATAATTGTTTACTTACCTCAATTCTCTCGTTTTGAGTTGCCAATAATGGATGAAATGGCTTCCTCCAGTCCCTCTGATATCTCCTGAAATGTAAATAATCCTAAAAAAACAAATATTAGTTAGTTAAATGTTAAGTTTTGTATTGCATATCATTGTTAGTTATAAGTCAAACTAGCTCTAATTTTCACAATTCACAATTGTTTACTTACCTCAATTCTTTCGTTTTGAGTTGCCAATAATGGATGAAGTAGCTTCATCCTGACATGTAAATAATCCTAAAAAAACAAATATTAGTTAGTTAAATGTTAAGTTTTGTATTGCATATCATTGTTAGTTATAAGTCAAACTAGCTCTAATTTTCACAATTCACAATTGTTTACTTACCTCAATATCCACCAATTGAGTTGCCAATAATGGATGAAGTAGCTTCATCCTGACATGTAAATAATCCTAAAAAACAAATATTAGTTAGTTAAATGTTAAGTTTTGTATTGCATATCATTGTTAGTTATAAGTCAAACTAGCTCTAATTTTCAAAATTCACAATTGTTTACTTACCTCAATATCCACCAATTGAGTTGCCAATAATGGATGAAGTAGCTTCATCCTGACATGTAAATAATCCTAAAAAACAAATATTAGTTAGTTAAATGTTAAGTTTTGTATTGCATATCATTGTTAGTTATAAGTCAAACTAGCTCTAATTTTCACAATTCACAATTGTTTACTTACCTCAATTCTTTCGTTTTGAGTTGCCAATAATGGATGAAGTAGCTTCATCCTGACATGTAAATAATCCTAAAAAAAACAAATATTAGTTAGTTAAATGTTAAGTTTTGTATTGCATATCATTGTTAGTTATAAGTCAAACTAGCTCTAATTTTCACAATTCACAATTGTTTACTTACCTCAATATCCACCAATTGAGTTGCCAATAATGGATGAAGTAGCTTCCTCCAGTCCCTCTGATATCTCCCGACATGTAAATAATCCTAAAAAACAAATATTAGTTAGTTAAATGTTAAATGTTAAGTTTTGTATTGCATATCATTGTTAGTTATAAGTAAAAATAGCTCTAATTTTCACAATCTCATAATTGTTTACTTAGCACAATATCCACCAATTGAGTTGCCAATAATGGATGAAGTAGCTTCATCCAGTCCCTCTGACCTGTAAATAATCCAAATAGTTAAGTTAGTTAGTTAAATGATAAGCTTTGTATTGCTCTTCATTTTATTTAGCTCAATGCTGTTATTTAGATTTTAAAAATTCAATATCGATAACTTTATGTTATGTTAATAATGCACAGTGCATTCTGAGCAACCCCTCAGCAACTAGAGCCCTGCAAAGTTTCAGGCGTCAGTAAATTTCAAAATATATGATACTCGGTATCGAATGAGATCAATGCAAACCTGCGCCCCGGTGGAAGGGCAGGCGCACTCACCAATTAGTTTTGAATCGGCAACTTGCGCGGTCGGTCGCACAGCACCCAGCACCAGCAAGAGCCAAGCAAAAGCCCCAGCAAAAGCACCAGCAAGAGCCAAGCAAAAGCCCCAGCAAAAGCAAAAAGTCTTAATAAATATTCAAAACTAAAGCAAATGAAACCTGTGTGTTATTTGAAACAATGAAAAGTGTTAATTAACGAAAAAGGACGTTTTATTGAAATTAAATAATTTCAAGCCAGAATATTACGAAAATAAAAGAAAATCTTGTGAGCAAAGTTGTGCTCGTGTGTGCGTGTTTCGTACATGCCAAAATGTACAACGCGCTCTCGGGCAGCTTCAATGGTGAAGCTAGCGACGATGAGGAGTTGTATGTGGTTGACGACCCCACACTGGAGGACGACTGGAATGATGACCTGGATGGACTAGATGAAGATCTTGTTCAGGTGGGTGCCAAAAAACGCGGAAGCGCTGCAGGTGTGTTGAAGCTTGCCATGCAAGCAATGCACGCACAGGAGCGGAAGATGCGTGAACATAAGCAGCTGCAACAGCAGCAGCAACCAAAAAAATGCTAAATATAAGCAAAAATCAATAAAGCGGCCCGCAAATAAAGGGAACAGCCCTGGCAGTCCCAAAACGAAAAAATCAATTCCAAAAATGGCGGACGAAAGTGACGCCAACTTGCAAAGCCAGAATAAAGCTAATTGCTACGATCGTGAACAGCTTCTCGATGTTAATAATATCCAAAGCATATCAACTAGGGATAGTCCGCTGCCTTTAGCAGAGCCATCTACAGGCAAAACCAAGAAATCGCCAACAACTTCAAAGTTCGCGGCTGCAAATAAGGCCAATGGTGCTGTTAGTGCCACTGTTAATAACAGTGCTATTAGCGCTGGCCACTTGCCATCTGCGGCTGTAGATGGCGACAATAACAACTATGTAAATGACATAGATATTGATAAATATGATGAAATTGTCGTTGATGATGATGATGATATCATTGATGACGATCAGAATGAATTGAAAAATGAGGGCTTCTTAAATAAACTCAAGAAAAGGCCAACCTGCAAATAAATTGGGATTAGCAAAAATTCCAATATCGATACACTATCACCTGATGTACTGCCAAACGAGGATCCGGACCTGATGCTGATGCTGCTGGCTTCCACATGTTGCCAGTACTCACCCACTCCGAGATGCCTTCTGTTCCAGTGACGACTTCAAATTGCCAGTCCAATGCGCTGCAAATTGATGTAGAACCTGCAAATAAATTGGGATTAGCATGAATTCCAATATCGATACACTATCACCTGATGTGCTACCAAACGAGGATCCGGACCTGATGCTGATGCTGCTGGCTTCCACATGTTGCCAGTACTCACCCACTCCGAGATGCCTTCTGTTCCAGTGACGACTTCAAATTGCCAGTCCAATGCGCTGCAAATTGATGTAGAACCTGCAAATAAATTGGGATTAGCAAAAATTCCAATATCGATACACTATCACCTGATGTACTGCCAAACGAGGATCCGGACCTGATGCTGATGCTGCTGGCTTCCACATGTTGCCAGTACTCACCCACTCTGAGATGCCTTCTCACCTGATGCCATATCACAAGCCGCATGAATGTGCTGCTTTGCCTCAACTATCATCGAATCAGCTGCCACTGACAAATGATGACCTGCCTCAACCTCAAATGGATTGAGCTGCCACTGATGGATGCCATCCTACCCTCTGATGTCTGATGTCTCCATGACCTGTAAATAAACCAAAAATAGAATAATTAGTTAGTTAATAAGTAAATTAGTTAGTATAAATTCTAAGATTTTGTATTGCTTAATTTTCACAATTTCATAATTGTTTACTTACCTCAATTCTCTCGTTTTGAGTTGCCAATAATGGATGAAATGGCTTCCTCCAGTCCCTCTGATATCTCCTGAAATGTAAATAATCCTAAAAAACAAATATTAGTTAGTTAAATGTTAAGTTTTGTATTGCATATCATTGTTAGTTATAAGTCAAACTAGCTCTAATTTTCACAATTCACAATTGTTTACTTACCTCAATATCCACCAATTGAGTTGCCAATAATGGATGAAGTAGCTTCATCCTGACATGTAAATAATCCTAAAAAACAAATATTAGTTAGTTAAATGTTAAGTTTTGTATTGCATATCATTGTTAGTTATAAGTCAAACTAGATCTAATTTTCACAATTCACAATTGTTTACTTACCTCAATTCTTTCGTTTTGAGTTGCCAATAATGGATGAAGTAGCTTCATCCTGACATGTAAATAATCCTAAAAAACAAATATTAGTTAGTTAAATGTTAAGTTTTGTATTGCATATCATTGTTAGTTATAAGTCAAACTAGCTCTAATTTTCACAATTCACAATTGTTTACTTACCTCAATATCCACCAATTGAGTTGCCAATAATGGATGAAGTAGCTTCCTCCAGTCCCTCTGATATCTCCCGACATGTAAATAATCCTAAAAAACAAATATTAGTTAGTTAAATGTTAAATGTTAAGTTTTGTATTGCATATCATTGTTAGTTATAAGTCAAACTAGCTCTAATTTTCACAATTTCATAATTGTTTACTTATCTCAATATCCACCAATTGAGTTGCCAATAATGGATGAAGTAGCTTCATCCAGTCCCTCTGACCTGTAAATAATCCAAATAGTTAAGTTAGTTAGTTAAATGATAAGCTTTGTATTGCTCTTCATTTTATTTAGCTCAATGCTGTTATCTAGATTTTAAAAATTCAATATCGATAACTTTATGTTATGTTAATAATGCACAGTGCATTCTGAGCAACCCCTCAGCAACTAGAGCCCTGCAAAGTTTCAGGCGTCAGTAAATTTCAAAATATATGATACTCGGTATCGAATGAGATCAATGCAAACCTGCGCCCCGGTGGAAGGGCAGGCGCACTCACCAATTAGTTTTGAATCGGCAACTTGCGCGGTCGGTCGCACAGCACCCAGCACCAGCAAGAGCCAAGCAAAAGCCCCAGCAAAAAAAAAAAAAATGAGTAGAGATGTCAGAATGTTAAGTGACCCTAAATTGTTATGTTAATGCATGTTTGCTGTTAATCAAATTTTAAAATGTTGCTAGAATAAGTAATGTTAAATTGAAATAAAGTAACTGCCAGTGCTAAGCTGGGAGGCAAGTGATGCTCATCGAGCATACCAAAAAAAAAAAAAAAAATGCTGGCTTCCACATGTTGCCAGTACTCACCCACTCCGAGATGCCTTCTGTTCCAGTGACGACTTCAAATTGCCAGTCCAATGCGCTGCAAATTGATGTAGAACCTGCAAATAAATTGGGATTAGCATGAATTCCAATATCGATACACTATCACCTGATGTACTGCCAAACGAGGATCCGGACCTGATGCTGATGCTGCTGGCTTCCACATGTTGCCAGTACTCACCCACTCCGAGATGCCTTCTGTTCCAGTGACGACTTCAAATTGCCAGTCCAATGCGCTGCAAATTGATGTAGAACCTGCAAATAAATTGGGATTAGCAAAAATTCCAATATCGATACACTATCACCTGATGTACTGCCAAACGAGGATCCGGACCTGATGCTGATGCTGCTGGCTTCCACATGTTGCCAGTACTCACCCACTCTGAGATGCCTTCTCACCTGATGCCATATCACAAGCCGCATGAATGTGCTGCTTTGCCTCAACTATCATCGAATCAGCTGCCACTGACAAATGATGACCTGCCTCAACCTCAAATGGATTGAGCTGCCACTGATGGATGCCATCCTACCCTCTGATGTCTGATGTCTCCATGACCTGTAAATAAACCAAAAATAGAATAATAAGTTAGTTAATAAGTAAATTAGTTAGTATAAATTCTAAGATTTTGTATTGCTTAATTTTCACAATTTCATAATTGTTTACTTACCTCAATTCTCTCGTTTTGAGTTGCCAATAATGGATGAAGTAGCTTCATCCTGACATGTAAATAATCCTAAAAAACAAATATTAGTTAGTTAAATGTTAAGTTTTGTATTGCATATCATTGTTAGTTATAAGTCAAACTAGATCTAATTTTCACAATTCACAATTGTTTACTTACCTCAATTCTTTCGTTTTGAGTTGCCAATAATGGATGAAGTAGCTTCATCCTGACATGTAAATAATCCTAAAAAACAAATATTAGTTAGTTAAATGTTAAGTTTTGTATTGCATATCATTGTTAGTTATAAGTCAAACTAGCTCTAATTTTCACAATTCACAATTGTTTACTTACCTCAATATCCACCAATTGAGTTGCCAATAATGGATGAAGTAGCTTCCTCCAGTCCCTCTGATATCTCCCGACATGTAAATAATCCTAAAAAACAAATATTAGTTAGTTAAATGTTAAATGTTAAGTTTTGTATTGCATATCATTGTTAGTTATAAGTCAAACTAGCTCTAATTTTCACAATTTCATAATTGTTTACTTATCTCAATATCCACCAATTGAGTTGCCAATAATGGATGAAGTAGCTTCATCCAGTCCCTCTGACCTGTAAATAATCCAAATAGTTAAGTTAGTTAGTTAAATGATAAGCTTTGTATTGCTCTTCATTTTATTTAGCTCAATGCTGTTATCTAGATTTTAAAAATTCAATATCGATAACTTTATGTTATGTTAATAATGCACAGTGCATTCTGAGCAACCCCTCAGCAACTAGAGCCCTGCAAAGTTTCAGGCGTCAGTAAATTTCAAAATATATGATACTCGGTATCGAATGAGATCAATGCAAACCTGCGCCCCGGTGGAAGGGCAGGCGCACTCACCAATTAGTTTTGAATCGGCAACTTGCGCGGTCGGTCGCACAGCACCCAGCACCAGCAAGAGCCAAGCAAAAGCCCCAGCAAAGTAAATAATCCTAAAAAACAAATATTAGTTAGTTAAATGTTAAGTTTTGTATTGCATATCATTGTTAGTTATAAGTCAAAATAGCTCTAATTTTCACAATTCACAATTGTTTACTTACCTCAATTCTTTCGTTTTGAGTTGCCAATAATGGATGAAGTAGCTTCATCCTGACATGTAAATAATCCTAAAAAACAAATATTAGTTAGTTAAATGTTAAGTTTTGTATTGCATATCATTGTTAGTTATAAGTCAAACTAGCTCTAATTTTCACAATTCACAATTGTTTACTTACCTCAATTCTTTCGTTTTGAGTTGCCAATAATGGATAAAGTAGCTTCATCCTGACATGTAAATAATCCTAAAAAACAAATATTAGTTAGTTAAATGTTAAGTTTTGTATTGCATATCATTGTTAGTTATAAGTCAAACTAGCTCTAATTTTCACAATTCACAGTTGTTTACTTACCTCAATATCCACCAATTGAGTTGCCAATAATGGATGAAGTAGCTTCATCCAGTCCCTCTGACCTGTAAATAATCCAAATAGTTAAGTTAGTTAGTTAAATGTTAAGTTTTGTATTGCATATCATTGTTAGTTATAAGTCAAACTAGCTCTAATTTTCACAATTCACAATTGTTTACTTACCTCAATATCCACCAATTGAGTTGCCAATAATGGATGAAGTAGCTTCATCCAGTCCCTCTGACCTGTAAATAATCCAAATAGTTAAGTTAGTTAGTTAAATGATAAGCTTTGTATTGCTCTTCATTTTATTTAGCTCAATGCTGTTATCTAGATTTTAAAAATTCAATATCGATAACTTTATGTTATGTTAATAATGCACAGTGCATTCTGAGCAACCCCTCAGCAACTAGAGCCCTGCAAAGTTTCAGGCGTCAGTAAATTTCAAAATATATGATACTCGGTATCGAATGAGATCAATGCAAACCTGCGCCCCGGTGGAAGGGCAGGCGCACTCACCAATTAGTTTTGAATCGGCAACTTGCGCGGTCGGTCGCACAAAAGCAGCACCCAGCACCAGCAAGAGCCAAGCAAAAAAGCCCCAGATTTTAAAAATTCAATATCGATAACTTTATGTTATGTTAATAATGCACAGTGCATTCTGAGCAACCCCTCAGCAACTAGAGCCCTGCAAAGTTTCAGGCGTCAGTAAATTTCAAAATATATGATACTCGGTATCGAATGAGATCAATGCAAACCTGCGCCCCGGTGGAAGGGCAGGCGCACTCACCAATTAGTTTTGAATCGGCAACTTGCGCGGTCGGTCGCACAGCACCCAGCACCAGCAAGAGCCAAGCAAAAGCCCCAGCAAAAAAAAAATAACGATGACTGTAGTAATAGTAGCAACAGCGACAGTACTCCAATCATTAATTTTAGACCGATTCAAGTAAAAGAGGTGATGGTCATAATCAAAAGTCTGAAGGTGAAGAAATCACCAGGATCAGACCAAATTGATAATCGAACTATTAAAGCGCTGCCCATGAAGGCGCTGCTGTACTTAACACTGATATATAACAATGCGCTTCGTTTGGGCCATTTCCCCAGCAGTTGGAAGTGTGCCAAGGTTAAAATGATAGCAAAGCCTGGCAAGCCAACATGTCAATTATCCTCATATAGGCCAATCAGTCTGCTATCGGGCTTGTCAAAAATCTTTGAACAACTGATTTTGAAACGATTAATGGAAGTGGAAGCCTTCCGTAAGACAGTACCAGATCATCAGTTTGGCTTCCGCAGGGAACACTCAACTGAACAGCAACTGGGCCGCATCACAAAGTTCATAATGGAAGCTTATGAAGATGGCGATTATTGCTCAGCCATTTATTTAGATATATCTGAAGCGTTTGATCGCGTCTGGCATGCCGGACTACTATATAAATTGAAGAAATTATTGCCCAAATCACTATTTAACATATTATACAGCTACTTACACAATCGCTCATTTCTTGTTGAATGCTCTGATAATATACAATCCAGTGTCAAACTGATTGCTGCTGGTGTTCCCCAAGGTAGTGTACTTGGTCCTATCCTCTACACTATTTACACGGCTGATACTCCGAAGCCAACTGTATCGGAGTCTCGCCATGGCAATCGTATGATGCTGGCTACATACGCGGACGATACAGCTGTGCTATCAGCTAGCATAAATCCGGTACATGCTATGAAGCAAATAAACCGCTATCTTGGTACATTTCACGAATGGTCCAAGAAGTGGTGTATCCGATTAAATCATTCAAAAACAATACATGTCTTGCATTGCCTGAGAAGAGTCGAATATGACCAACTGGCTGTCATCACATATGCAGATAACAGAATCGCAAATAAAACCAGCCAAAAGTATCTGGGTGTGCAGCTTGACGACAGGCTGCGCTTAAATGCCCACGTTACAAACCTGGTTGGCAAACTCCGCACTAGAAGCAAGCAAATAAATTGGTTAATCAATGCCAATAGTAAATTGCCCATCAAAATAAAGGTGATGCTCTACAAACAACTCATCGCTCCAGTCTGGCAGTATGCGCTGCCTGTCTGGGGCTCGCTTATTGCTGATTGTCACTTAAAACGCATTCAAGTTTTCCAGAACAAAACACTTCGAGGAATAACAGGAGCTCCATGGTATGTTAGTAACCATACCCTCCATATGGACCTTCACGTCAACACAGTTGATAATGTGTACGAGTCGCTGTGCGCAAAATATGTGAGCCAATTACTCACTCATCCAAATCCAGAAGCGAGACGAATTGCAAACGAGCCGTTTGTTCCACAGCGCCTGCAGAGGCCGAGATACATGCAAATGATTAAAAAACACTTGTGCTCCATTGTTCGAAAACTAAAAATAGAACAGGGGCGGGCCATTTTGCAATCACAACGAAATGCTTGTAATTTCTATGAAAATTGTATAGCAACAGCGAGAGCCCTTGCCGCTGCAAATGCAAATGCAATCGCAAATGCAAATGCAAACCCAAGTACCAATCTGAACAATAATGTAAATAACAACGACAACTTGATTGACAATCCCACTAGCAGATCCAGGTCTAGTGGTGGAGACACTTCTGGACAAGAAACCTGCCAAAATCCAAATATCATCGATGTAGATGCCATCCCAGACACTTATGCTGATGCCGCACCTGGCGCTGGTGCCTCTTCCAATGCCATAAAAAATCCCGTCGCTGACGCTGATGATGATCCTGATGACTGCGTCATTGTCATTTCAAATGCCAATGACCATGCACACGCCAACAACAATGCCACTAAATAAAGCTGCAAATAAATTGGGATTAGCATGAATTCCAATATCGATACACTATCACCTGATGTACTGCCAAACGAGGATCCGGACCTGATGCTGATGCTGCTGGCTTCCACATGTTGCCAGTACTCACCCACTCCGAGATGCCTTCTGTTCCAGTGACGACTTCAAATTGCCAGTCCAATGCGCTGCAAATGATGAGAGACCTGCAAATAAATTGGGATTAGCATGAATTCCAATATCGATACACTATCACCTGATGTACTGCCAAACGAGGATCCGGACCTGATGCTGATGCTGCTGGCTTCCACATGTTGCCAGTACTCACCCACTCCGAGATGCCTTCTGTTCCAGTGACGACTTCAAATTGCCAGTCCAATGCGCTGCAAATTGATGTAGAACCTGCAAATAAATTGGGATTAGCAAAAATTCCAATATCGATACACTATCACCTGATGTACTGCCAAACGAGGATCCGGACCTGATGCTGATGCTGCTGGCTTCCACATGTTGCCAGTACTCACCCACTCTGAGATGCCTTCTCACCTGATGCCATATCACAAGCCGCATGAATGTGCTGCTTTGCCTCAACTATCATCGAATCAGCTGCCACGGACAAATGATGACCTGCCTCAACCTCAAATGGATTGAGCTGCCACTGATGGATGCCATCCTACCCTCTGATGTCTGATGTCTCCATGACCTGTAAATAAACCAAAAATAGAATAATTAGTTAGTTAATAAGTAAATTAGTTAGTATAAATTCTAAGATTTTGTATTGCTTAATTTTCACAATTTCATAATTGTTTACTTACCTCAATTCTCTCGTTTTGAGTTGCCAATAATGGATGAAATGGCTTCCTCCAGTCCCTCTGATATCTCCTGAAATGTAAATAATCCTAAAAAAACAAATATTAGTTAGTTAAATGTTAAGTTTTGTATTGCATATCATTGTTAGTTATAAGTCAAACTAGCTCTAATTTTCACAATTCACAATTGTTTACTTACCTCAATTCTTTCGTTTTGAGTTGCCAATAATGGATGAAGTAGCTTCATCCTGACATGTAAATAATCCTAAAAAAACAAATATTAGTTAGTTAAATGTTAAGTTTTGTATTGCATATCATTGTTAGTTATAAGTCAAACTAGCTCTAATTTTCACAATTCACAATTGTTTACTTACCTCAATATCCACCAATTGAGTTGCCAATAATGGATGAAGTAGCTTCATCCTGACATGTAAATAATCCTAAAAAACAAATATTAGTTAGTTAAATGTTAAGTTTTGTATTGCATATCATTGTTAGTTATAAGTCAAACTAGCTCTAATTTTCACAATTCACAATTGTTTACTTACCTCAATATCCACCAATTGAGTTGCCAATAATGGATGAAGTAGCTTCATCCAGTCCCTCTGACCTGTAAATAATCCAAATAGTTAAGTTAGTTAGTTAAATGATAAGCTTTGTATTGCTCTTCATTTTATTTAGCTCAATGCTGTTATCTAGATTTTAAAAATTCAATATCGATAACTTTATGTTATGTTAATAATGCACAGTGCATTCTGAGCAACCCCTCAGCAACTAGAGCCCTGCAAAGTTTCAGGCGTCAGTAAATTTCAAAATATATGATACTCGGTATCGAATGAGATCAATGCAAACCTGCGCCCCGGTGGAAGGGCAGGCGCACTCACCAATTAGTTTTGAATCGGCAACTTGCGCGGTCGGTCGCACAGCACCCAGCACCAGCAAGAGCCAAGCAAAAGCCCCAGCAAAAAAAAAAAAAAAGCCACTGTTAATAACAGTGCTATTAGCGCTGGCCACTTGCCATCTGCGGCTGTAGATGGCGCCAATAACAACTATGTAAATGACATAGATATTGATAAATATGATGAAATTGTCGATGATGATGATGATATCATTGATGACGATCAGAATGAATTGAATAATGAGGGCTTCTTAAATAAACTCAAGAAAAGGCCAACTCCTCTATTTTTGGCTAATGTAACTGAAATAATGCCAGTGCTACTGGATATTAACAAAGTAATAGGCGAAAACAATTATTATACGAAGCCGACTGCTGGTCAGGGCTTACGCATACAATGCACGACTGTAGCTGCATATCGCCAACTAGTCCAGCACTTCAAACAAAACAACATTGAATCGCACACGTATCAATTGCGAGCGGATCGTGGCTTCCGCTTTATTATACGTCATTTGCACCACTCCACGCCGGTTGATTGGATACGTCAACAGCTGACAAACTTGGGTTACCAGGTGCGTTATTTGAGCGTTATTAAAAAGCGATTCACTCGCCAGCCTCTCAACCTGTTCGAGGTGGAGATTGTGGCTGAGCCGAGTTGCGCTAATGTTCTGACCATCACTAGTTTGGGTGGTCAGAAAGTCAAAACTGAGAAGATTCTACGCAACGAGGATGCTGTGCAGTGTCACCGCTGCCAAAGATTCGGCCATACTAAAAACTACTGTAGACGCCCCTATGTCTGCGTCAAATGCAGTGGAAGCCACCAATCCACAGAATGTGAGAGAAAGAAAGGCGATAGCAGTCAGCCGCCACCAAAGTGTGCGAACTGTAACGGGGAGCATGCTGCCAGCTACCGTGGCTGCAAAGCATATAAAGATGCTTGCAGACTGAAAGCGTCTGCTGCCACGGGCCACCAGCTGGCCAAAAAAAATGGTAGCAGAAATTGCACGCAGTAAGAGTGGCAATGCTGCCTCAATAATTAAACGACACCTGACCACGGTCAAGCAATCGATACAAATGCCACCAAAAGTACAACAACAACGGCCAAATAAGCAAAAGCCTAAACCAAAGCAAAATCAACCAACAAAACATAGCCAACCCACATCGATCAGCTATGCTGATGCCCTGAAAGTTGGCTTGAAGCCTATGCAACAACAGCAGCCAATAAGAAAACAACAACAACAGCAACTAAAACAACATCCACAGAGTCAACGACTGCCACGTCCTATTCATCGTGCTAACGATTCTGAATATGATGATGATGATGAAGATGAAGATGATGATAATCATATTAAATACATAACAAAATCTCGAAATCCAAGAGATGCCACTAAAACTAGCACTAACAAAAAGCTAGACATTCTTATAGGACTAATGCTAGAGGAGCGCAAGCGACCAGCAGTCAACAATAAAACTGCCAATAATAGCGTTGAAGCGAAGCTCGATCGCCTCATTGAGAAAATATCCACACTCACTGCTTGCCTTGTGGCAAAACAATGCGCTGCAAATTGATGTAAAACCTGCAAATAAATTGGGATTAGCATGAATTCCAATATCGATACACTATCACCTGATGTACTGCCAAACGAGGATCCGGACCTGATGTTGATGCTGCTGGCTTCCACATGTTGCCAGTACTCACCCACTCCGAGATGCCTTCTGTTCCAGTGACGACTTCAAATTGCCAGTCCAATGCGCTGCAAATTGATGTAGAACCTGCAAATAAATTGGGATTAGCAAAAATTCCAATATCGATACACTATCACCTGATGTACTGCCAAACGAGGATCCGGACCTGATGCTGATGCTGCTGGCTTCCACATGTTGCCAGTACTCACCCACTCTGAGATGCCTTCTCACCTGATGCCATATCACAAGCCGCATGAATGTGCTGCTTTGCCTCAACTATCATCGAATCAGCTGCCACGGACAAATGATGACCTGCCTCAACCTCAAATGGATTGAGCTGCCACTGATGGATGCCATCCTACCCTCTGATGTCTGATGTCTCCATGACCTGTAAATAAACCAAAAATAGAATAATTAGTTAGTTAATAAGTAAATTAGTTAGTATAAATTCTAAGATTTTGTATTGCTTAATTTTCACAATTTCATAATTGTTTACTTAGCTCAATTCTCTCGTCTTGAGTTGCCAATAATGGATGAAGTAGCTTCATCCAGTCCCTCTGATATCTCCTGAAATGTAAATAATCCTAAAAAACAAATATTAGTTAGTTAAATGTTAAGTTTTGTATTGCATATCATTGTTAGTTATAAGTCAAACTAGCTCAAATTTTCACAATTTCATAATTGTTTACTTAGCTCAATTCTCTTGTTTTGAGTTGCCAATAATGGATGAAGTAGCTTCATCCAGTCCCTCTGATATCTCCTGAAATGTAAATAATCCTAAAAAAAACAAATATTAGTTAGTTAAATGTTAAGTTTTGTATTGCATATCATTGTTAGTTATAAGTCAAACTAGCTCTAATTTTCACAATTCACAATTGTTTACTTACCTCAATATCCACCAATTGAGTTGCCAATAATGGATGAAGTAGCTTCCTCCAGTCCCTCTGATATCTCCCGACATGTAAATAATCCTAAAAAACAAATATTAGCTAGTTAAATGCTAAGTTTTGTATTGCATATCATTGTTAGTTATAAGTCAAACTAGCTCTAATTTTCACAATTCACAATTGTTTACTTACCTCAATATCCACCAATTGAGTTGCCAATAATGGATGAAGTAGCTTCATCCAGTCCCTCTGATATCTCCTGAAATGTAAATAATCCTAAAAAACAAATATTAGTTAGTTAAATGTTAAGTTTTGTATTGCATATCATTGTTAGTTATAAGTAAAAATAGCTCTAATTTTCACAATCTCATAATTGTTTACTTAGCACAATATCCACCAATTGAGTTGCCAATAATGGATGAAGTAGCTTCATCCAGTCCCTCTGACCTGTAAATAATCCAAATAGTTAAGTTAGTTAGTTAAATGATAAGCTTTGTATTGCTCTTCATTTTATTTAGCTCAATGCTGTTATTTAGATTTTAAAAATTCAATATCGATAACTTTATGTTATGTTAATAATGCACAGTGCATTCTGAGCAACCCCTCAGCAACTAGAGCCCTGCAAAGTTTCAGGCGTCAGTAAATTTCAAAATATATGATACTCGGTATCGAATGAGATCAATGCAAACCTGCGCCCCGGTGGAAGGGCAGGCGCACTCACCAATTAGTTTTGAATCGGCAACTTGCGCGGTCGGTCGCACAGCACCCAGCACCAGCAAGAGCCAAGCAAAAGCCCCAGCAAAAGCAAACAATTTCATAATTGTTTACTTACCTCAATTCTCTCGTTTTGAGTTGCCAATAATGGATGAAGTAGCTTCATCCTGACATGTAAATAATCCTAAAAAACAAATATTAGTTAGTTAAGTGTTAAGTTTTGTATTGCATATCATTGTTAGTTATAAGTCAAACTAGCTCTAACTTTCACAATTCACAATTGTTTACTTACCTCAATTCTCTCGTTTTGAGTTGCCAATAATGGATGAAATGGCTTCCTCCAGTCCCTCTGATATCTCCTGAAATGTAAATAATCCTAAAAAACAAATATTAGTTAGTTAAATGTTAAGTTTTGTATTGCATATCATTGTTAGTTATAAGTCAAACTAGCTCTAATTTTCACAATTCACAATTGTTTACTTACCTCAATATCCACCAATTGAGTTGCCAATAATGGATGAAGTAGCTTCATCCAGTCCCTCTGACCTGTAAATAATCCAAATAGTTAAGTTAGTTAGTTAAATGATAAGCTTTGTATTGCTCTTCATTTTATTTAGCTCAATGCTGTTATCTAGATTTTAAAAATTCAATATCGATAACTTTATGTTATGTTAATAATGCACAGTGCATTCTGAGCAACCCCTCAGCAACTAGAGCCCTGCAAAGTTTCAGGCGTCAGTAAATTTCAAAATATATGATACTCGGTATCGAATGAGATCAATGCAAACCTGCGCCCCGGTGGAAGGGCAGGCGCACTCACCAATTAGTTTTGAATCGGCAACTTGCGCGGTCGGTCGCACAAAAGCAGCACCCAGCACCAGCAAGAGCCAAGCAAAAGCCCCAGCAAAAAAAAAAAAAAAAAAAAAAACGAACAAAAAACCCAAAAAAAAAAAAAAAAAAACAAAAACCTAAAAAAAAAAAAAAAAAATTAAAAAAAATAACCAAAAAAAAAAAGAAAATCTTGTGAGCAAAGTTGTGCTCGTGTGTGCGTGTTTCGTACATGCCAAAATGTACAACGCGCTCTCGGGCAGCTTCAATGGTGAAGCTAGCGACGATGAGGAGTTGTATGTGGTTGACGACCCCACACTGGAGGACGACTGGAATGATGACCTGGATGGACTAGATGAAGATCTTGTTCAGGTGGGTGCCAAAAAACGCGGAAGCGCTGCAGGTGTGTTGAAGCTTGCCATGCAAGCAATGCACGCACAGGAGCGGAAGATGCGTGAACATAAGCAGCTGCAACAGCAGCAGCAACCAAAAAAATGCTAAATATAAGCAAAAATCAATAAAGCGGCCCGCAAATAAAGGGAACAGCCCTGGCAGTCCCAAAACGAAAAAATCAATTCCAAAAATGGCGGACGAAAGTGACGCCAACTTGCAAAGCCAGAATAAAGCTAATTGCTACGATCGTGAACAGCTTCTCGATGTTAATAATATCCAAAGCATATCAACTAGGGATAGTCCGCTGCCTTTAGCAGAGCCATCTACAGGCAAAACCAAGAAATCGCCAACAACTTCAAAGTTCGCGGCTGCAAATAAGGCCAATGGTGCTGTTAGTGCCACTGTTAATAACAGTGCTATTAGCGCTGGCCACTTGCCATCTGCGGCTGTAGATGGCGACAATAACAACTATGTAAATGACATAGATATTGATAAATATGATGAAATTGTCGTTGATGATGATGATGATATCATTGATGACGATCAGAATGAATTGAAAAATGAGGGCTTCTTAAATAAACTCAAGAAAAGGCCAACCTGCAAATAAATTGGGATTAGCAAAAATTCCAATATCGATACACTATCACCTGATGTACTGCCAAACGAGGATCCGGACCTGATGCTGATGCTGCTGGCTTCCACATGTTGCCAGTACTCACCCACTCCGAGATGCCTTCTGTTCCAGTGACGACTTCAAATTGCCAGTCCAATGCGCTGCAAATTGATGTAGAACCTGCAAATAAATTGGGATTAGCATGAATTCCAATATCGATACACTATCACCTGATGTGCTACCAAACGAGGATCCGGACCTGATGCTGATGCTGCTGGCTTCCACATGTTGCCAGTACTCACCCACTCCGAGATGCCTTCTGTTCCAGTGACGACTTCAAATTGCCAGTCCAATGCGCTGCAAATTGATGTAGAACCTGCAAATAAATTGGGATTAGCAAAAATTCCAATATCGATACACTATCACCTGATGTACTGCCAAACGAGGATCCGGACCTGATGCTGATGCTGCTGGCTTCCACATGTTGCCAGTACTCACCCACTCCGAGATGCCTTCTGTTCCAGTGACGACTTCAAATTGCCAGTCCAATGCGCTGCAAATTGATGTAGAACCTGCAAATAAATTGGGATTAGCAAAAATTCCAATATCGATACACTATCACCTGATGTACTGCCAAACGAGGATCCGGACCTGATGCTGATGCTGCTGGCTTCCACATGTTGCCAGTACTCACCCACTCTGAGATGCCTTCTCACCTGATGCCATATCACAAGCCGCATGAATGTGCTGCTTTGCCTCAACTATCATCGAATCAGCTGCCACTGACAAATGATGACCTGCCTCAACCTCAAATGGATTGAGCTGCCACTGATGGATGCCATCCTACCCTCTGATGTCTGATGTCTCCATGACCTGTAAATAAACCAAAAATAGAATAATTAGTTAGTTAATAAGTAAATTAGTTAGTATAAATTCTAAGATTTTGTATTGCTTAATTTTCACAATTTCATAATTGTTTACTTACCTCAATTCTCTCGTTTTGAGTTGCCAATAATGGATGAAATGGCTTCCTCCAGTCCCTCTGATATCTCCTGAAATGTAAATAATCCTAAAAAACAAATATTAGTTAGTTAAATGTTAAGTTTTGTATTGCATATCATTGTTAGTTATAAGTCAAACTAGCTCTAATTCTCACAATTCACAATTGTTTACTTACCTCAATTCTTTCGTTTTGAGTTGCCAATAATGGATGAAGTAGCTTCATCCAGTCCCTCTGATATCTCCTGAAATGTAAATAATCCTAAAAAACAAATATTAGTTAGTTAAATGTTAAGTTTTGTATTGCATATCATTGTTAGTTATAAGTCAAACTAGCTCTAATTTTCACAATTCACAATTGTTTACTTACCTCAATTCTTTCGTTTTGAGTTGCCAATAATGGATGAAGTAGCTTCATCCTGACATGTAAATAATCCTAAAAAACAAATATTAGTTAGTTAAATGTTAAGTTTTGTATTGCATATCATTGTTAGTTATAAGTCAAACTAGCTCTAATTTTCACAATTCACAATTGTTTACTTACCTCAATTCTTTCGTTTTGAGTTGCCAATAATGGATGAAGTAGCTTCATCCTGACATGTAAATAATCCTAAAAAACAAATATTAGTTAGTTAAATGTTAAGTTTTGTATTGCATATCATTGTTAGTTATAAGTCAAACTAGCTCTAATTTTCACAATTCACAATTGTTTACTTACCTCAATATCCACCAATTGAGTTGCCAATAATGGATGAAGTAGCTTCATCCAGTCCCTCTGACCTGTAAATAATCCAAATAGTTAAGTTAGTTAGTTAAATGATAAGCTTTGTATTGCTCTTCATTTTATTTAGCTCAATGCTGTTATCTAGATTTTAAAAATTCAATATCGATAACTTTATGTTATGTTAATAATGCACAGTGCATTCTGAGCAACCCCTCAGCAACTAGAGCCCTGCAAAGTTTCAGGCGTCAGTAAATTTCAAAATATATGATACTCGGTATCGAATGAGATCAATGCAAACCTGCGCCCCGGTGGAAGGGCAGGCGCACTCACCAATTAGTTTTGAATCGGCAACTTGCGCGGTCGGTCGCACAAAAGCAGCACCCAGCACCAGCAAGAGCCAAGCAAAAGCCCCAGCAAAAGAAAAAAAAAAAAAAAAAAAAAAAAAAAAAAAAAAAAAAGGGTTTAAAGAAAAAAAAAAAAAAAAATTTATTAAAAAAAAAAATAAACAAAAAATAAAAAAAAAAAAAAAAAAGAAAAAAAAATGCAAATACAACCCCTCCACTCAATTGAATACGCGATAGGAGTTGTATGTGGTTGACGACCCCACACTGGAGGACGACTGGAATGATGACCTGGATGGACTAGATGAAGATCTTGTTCAGGTGGGTGCCAAAAAACGCGGAAGCGCTGCAGGTGTGTTGAAGCTTGCCATGCAAGCAATGCACGCACAGGAGCGGAAGATGCGTGAACATAAGCAGCTGCAACAGCAGCAGCAACCAAAAAAATGCTAAATATAAGCAAAAATCAATAAAGCGGCCCGCAAATAAAGGGAACAGCCCTGGCAGTCCCAAAACGAAAAAATCAATTCCAAAAATGGCGGACGAAAGTGACGCCAACTTGCAAAGCCAGAATAAAGCTAATTGCTACGATCGTGAACAGCTTCTCGATGTTAATAATATCCAAAGCATATCAACTAGAGATAGTCCGCTGCCTCTAGCAGAGCCATCTACAGGCAAAACCAAGAAATCGCCAACAACTTCAAAGTACGCGGCTGCCAAAAAGGCCAATGGTGCTGTTAGTGCCACTGTTAATAACAGTGCTATTAGCGCTGGCCACTTGCCATCTGCGGCTGTAGATGGCGCCAATAACAACTATGTAAATGACATAGATATTGATAAATATGATGAAATTGTCGATGATGATGATGATATCATTGATGACGATCAGAATGAATTGAATAATGAGGGCTTCTTAAATAAACTCAAGAAAAGGCCAACTCCTCTATTTTTGGCTAATGTAACTGAAATAATGCCAGTGCTACTGGATATTAATAAAGTAATAGGCGAAAACAATTATTATACGAAGCCGACTGCTGGTCAGGGCTTACGCATACAATGCACGACTGTAGCTGCATATCGCCAACTAGTCCAGCACTTCAAACAAAACAACATTGAATCGCACACGTATCAATTGCGAGCGGATCGTGGCTTCCGCTTTATTATACGTCATTTGCACCACTCCACGCCGGTTGATTGGATACGTCAACAGCTGACAAACTTGGGTTACCAGGTGCGTTATTTGAGCGTTATTAAAAAGCGATTCACTCGCCAGCCTCTCAACCTGTTCGAGGTGGAGATTGTGGCTGAGCCGAGTTGCGCTAATGTTCTGACCATCACTAGTTTGGGTGGTCAGAAAGTCAAAACTGAGAAGATTCTACGCAACGAGGATGCTGTGCAGTGTCACCGCTGCCAAAGATTCGGCCATACTAAAAACTACTGTAGACGCCCCTATGTCTGCGTCAAATGCAGTGGAAGCCACCAATCCACAGAATGTGAGAGAAAGAAAGGCGATAGCAGTCAGCCGCCACCAAAGTGTGCGAACTGTAACGGGGAGCATGCTGCCAGCTACCGTGGCTGCAAAGCATATAAAGATGCTTGCAGACTGAAAGCGTCTGCTGCCACGGGCCACCAGCTGGCCAAAAAAATGGTAGCAGAAATTGCACGCAGTAAGAGTGGCAATGCTGCCTCAATAATTAAACGACACCTGACCACGGTCAAGCAATCGATACAAATGCCACCAAAAGTACAACAACAACGGCCAAATAAGCAAAAGCCTAAACCAAAGCAAAATCAACCAACAAAACATAGCCAACCCACATCGATCAGCTATGCTGATGCCCTGAAAGTTGGCTTGAAGCCTATGCAGCCAATAAGAAAACAACAACAACAGCAACTAAAACAACATCCACAGAGTCAACGACTGCCACGTCCTATTCATCGTGCTAACGATTCTGAATATGATGATGATGATGATGATGATGAAGATGATGATGATGATAATCATGTTAAATACATAACAAAATCTCGAAATCCAACAGATGCCACTAAAACTAGCACTAACAAAAAGCTAGACATTCTTATAGGACTAATGCTAGAGGAGCGCAAGCGACCAGCAGTCAACAATAAAACTGCCAATAATAGCGTTGAAGCGAAGCTCGATCGCCTCATTGAGAAAATATCCACACTCACTGCTTGCCTTGTGGCAAAACAATGCGCTGCAAATTGATGTAGAACCTGCAAATAAATTGGGATTAGCATGAATTCCAATATCGATACACTATCACCTGATGTACTGCCAAACGAGGATCCGGACCTGATGCTGATGCTGCTGGCTTCCACATGTTGCCAGTACTCACCCACTCCGAGATGCCTTCTGTTCCAGTGACGACTTCAAATTGCCAGTCCAATGCGCTGCAAATTGATGTAGAACCTGCAAATAAATTGGGATTAGCATGAATTCCAATATCGATACACTATCACCTGATGTACTGCCAAACGAGGATCCGGACCTGATGCTGATGCTGCTGGCTTCCACATGTTGCCAGTACTCACCCACTCCGAGATGCCTTCTGTTCCAGTGACGACTTCAAATTGCCAGTCCAATGCGCTGCAAATTGATGTAGAACCTGCAAATAAATTGGGATTAGCATGAATTCCAATATCGATACACTATCACCTGATGTACTGCCAAACGAGGATCCGGACCTGATGCTGATGCTGCTGGCTTCCACATGTTGCCAGTACTCACCCACTCCGAGATGCCTTCTGTTCCAGTGACGACTTCAAATTGCCAGTCCAATGCGCTGCAAATTGATGTAGAACCTGCAAATAAATTGGGATTAGCAAAAAATTCCAATATCGATACACTATCACCTGATGTACTGCCAAACGAGGATCCGGACCTGATGCTGATGCTGCTGGCTTCCACATGTTGCCAGTACTCACCCACTCTGAGATGCCTTCTCACCTGATGCCATATCACAAGCCGCATGAATGTGCTGCTTTGCCTCAACTATCATCGAATCAGCTGCCACTGACAAATGATGACCTGCCTCAACCTCAAATGGATTGAGCTGCCACTGATGGATGCCATCCTACCCTCTGATGTCTGATGTCTCCATGACCTGTAAATAAACCAAAAATAGAATAATAAGTTAGTTAATAAGTAAATTAGTTAGTATAAATTCTAAGATTTTGTATTGCTTAATTTTCACAATTTCATAATTGTTTACTTACCTCAATTCTCTCGTTTTGAGTTGCCAATAATGGATGAAGTAGCTTCATCCTGACATGTAAATAATCCTAAAAAACAAATATTAGTTAGTTAAATGTTAAGTTTTGTATTGCATATCATTGTTAGTTATAAGTCAAACTAGATCTAATTTTCACAATTCACAATTGTTTACTTACCTCAATTCTTTCGTTTTGAGTTGCCAATAATGGATGAAGTAGCTTCATCCTGACATGTAAATAATCCTAAAAAACAAATATTAGTTAGTTAAATGTTAAGTTTTGTATTGCATATCATTGTTAGTTATAAGTCAAACTAGCTCTAATTTTCACAATTCACAATTGTTTACTTACCTCAATATCCACCAATTGAGTTGCCAATAATGGATGAAGTAGCTTCATCCAGTCCCTCTGACCTGTAAATAATCCAAATAGTTAAGTTAGTTAGTTAAATGATAAGCTTTGTATTGCTCTTCATTTTATTTAGCTCAATGCTGTTATCTAGATTTTAAAAATTCAATATCGATAACTTTATGTTATGTTAATAATGCACAGTGCATTCTGAGCAACCCCTCAGCAACTAGAGCCCTGCAAAGTTTCAGGCGTCAGTAAATTTCAAAATATATGATACTCGGTATCGAATGAGATCAATGCAAACCTGCGCCCCGGTGGAAGGGCAGGCGCACTCACCAATTAGTTTTGAATCGGCAACTTGCGCGGTCGGTCGCACAGCACCCAGCACCAGCAAGAGCCAAGCAAAAGCCCCAGCAAAAGCAAAAAGTCTTAATAAATATTCAAAACTAAAACCTGCAAATAAATTGGGATTAGCAAAAATTCCAATATCGATACACTATCACCTGATGTACTGCCAAACGAGGATCCGGACCTGATGCTGATGCTGCTGGCTTCCACATGTTGCCAGTACTCACCCACTCTGAGATGCCTTCTCACCTGATGCCATATCACAAGCCGCATGAATGTGCTGCTTTGCCTCAACTATCATCGAATCAGCTGCCACTGACAAATGATGACCTGCCTCAACCTCAAATGGATTGAGCTGCCACTGATGGATGCCATCCTACCCTCTGATGTCTGATGTCTCCATGACCTGTAAATAAACCAAAAATAGAATAATTAGTTAGTTAATAAGTAAATTAGTTAGTATAAATTCTAAGATTTTGTATTGCTTAATTTTCACAATTTCATAATTGTTTACTTACCTCAATTCTCTCGTTTTGAGTTGCCAATAATGGATGAAATGGCTTCCTCCAGTCCCTCTGATATCTCCTGAAATGTAAATAATCCTAAAAAACAAATATTAGTTAGTTAAATGTTAAGTTTTGTATTGCATATCATTGTTAGTTATAAGTCAAACTAGCTCTAATTTTCACAATTCACAATTGTTTACTTACCTCAATATCCACCAATTGAGTTGCCAATAATGGATGAAGTAGCTTCATCCAGTCCCTCTGACCTGTAAATAATCCAAATAGTTAAGTTAGTTAGTTAAATGTTAAGTTTTGTATTGCATATCATTGTTAGTTATAAGTCAAACTAGCTCTAATTTTCACAATTCACAATTGTTTACTTACCTCAATATCCACCAATTGAGTTGCCAATAATGGATGAAGTAGCTTCATCCAGTCCCTCTGACCTGTAAATAATCCAAATAGTTAAGTTAGTTAGTTAAATGATAAGCTTTGTATTGCTCTTCATTTTATTTAGCTCAATGCTGTTATCTAGATTTTAAAAATTCAATATCGATAACTTTATGTTATGTTAATAATGCACAGTGCATTCTGAGCAACCCCTCAGCAACTAGAGCCCTGCAAAGTTTCAGGCGTCAGTAAATTTCAAAATATATGATACTCGGTATCGAATGAGATCAATGCAAACCTGCGCCCCGGTGGAAGGGCAGGCGCACTCACCAATTAGTTTTGAATCGGCAACTTGCGCGGTCGGTCGCACAGCACCCAGCACCAGCAAGAGCCAAGCAAAAGCCCCAGCAAAAAAAAGGCAAGCCAACATGTCAATTATCCTCATATAGGCCAATCAGTCTGCTATCGGGCTTGTCAAAAATCTTTGAACAACTGATTTTGAAACGATTAATGGAAGTGGAAGCCTTCCGTAAGACAGTACCAGATCATCAGTTTGGCTTCCGCAGGGAACACTCAACTGAACAGCAACTGGGCCGCATCACAAAGTTCATAATGGAAGCTTATGAAGATGGCGATTATTGCTCAGCCATTTATTTAGATATATCTGAAGCGTTTGATCGCGTCTGGCATGCCGGACTACTATATAAATTGAAGAAATTATTGCCCAAATCACTATTTAACATATTATACAGCTACTTACACAATCGCTCATTTCTTGTTGAATGCTCTGATAATATACAATCCAGTGTCAAACTGATTGCTGCTGGTGTTCCCCAAGGTAGTGTACTTGGTCCTATCCTCTACACTATTTACACGGCTGATACTCCGAAGCCAACTGTATCGGAGTCTCGCCATGGCAATCGTATGATGCTGGCTACATACGCGGACGATACAGCTGTGCTATCAGCTAGCATAAATCCGGTACATGCTATGAAGCAAATAAACCGCTATCTTGGTACATTTCACGAATGGTCCAAGAAGTGGTGTATCCGATTAAATCATTCAAAAACAATACATGTCTTGCATTGCCTGAGAAGAGTCGAATATGACCAACTGGCTGTCATCACATATGCAGATAACAGAATCGCAAATAAAACCAGCCAAAAGTATCTGGGTGTGCAGCTTGACGACAGGCTGCGCTTAAATGCCCACGTTACAAACCTGGTTGGCAAACTCCGCACTAGAAGCAAGCAAATAAATTGGTTAATCAATGCCAATAGTAAATTGCCCATCAAAATAAAGGTGATGCTCTACAAACAACTCATCGCTCCAGTCTGGCAGTATGCGCTGCCTGTCTGGGGCTCGCTTATTGCTGATTGTCACTTAAAACGCATTCAAGTTTTCCAGAACAAAACACTTCGAGGAATAACAGGAGCTCCATGGTATGTTAGTAACCATACCCTCCATATGGACCTTCACGTCAACACAGTTGATAATGTGTACGAGTCGCTGTGCGCAAAATATGTGAGCCAATTACTCACTCATCCAAATCCAGAAGCGAGACGAATTGCAAACGAGCCGTTTGTTCCACAGCGCCTGCAGAGGCCGAGATACATGCAAATGATTAAAAAACACTTGTGCTCCATTGTTCGAAAACTAAAAATAGAACAGGGGCGGGCCATTTTGCAATCACAACGAAATGCTTGTAATTTCTATGAAAATTGTATAGCAACAGCGAGAGCCCTTGCCGCTGCAAATGCAAATGCAATCGCAAATGCAAATGCAAACCCAAGTACCAATCTGAACAATAATGTAAATAACAACGACAACTTGATTGACAATCCCACTAGCAGATCCAGGTCTAGTGGTGGAGACACTTCTGGACAAGAAACCTGCCAAAATCCAAATATCATCGATGTAGATGCCATCCCAGACACTTATGCTGATGCCGCACCTGGCGCTGGTGCCTCTTCCAATGCCATAAAAAATCCCGTCGCTGACGCTGATGATGATCCTGATGACTGCGTCATTGTCATTTCAAATGCCAATGACCATGCACACGCCAACAACAATGCCACTAAATAAAGCTGCAAATAAATTGGGATTAGCATGAATTCCAATATCGATACACTATCACCTGATGTACTGCCAAACGAGGATCCGGACCTGATGCTGATGCTGCTGGCTTCCACATGTTGCCAGTACTCACCCACTCCGAGATGCCTTCTGTTCCAGTGACGACTTCAAATTGCCAGTCCAATGCGCTGCAAATGATGAGAGACCTGCAAATAAATTGGGATTAGCATGAATTCCAATATCGATACACTATCACCTGATGTACTGCCAAACGAGGATCCGGACCTGATGCTGATGCTGCTGGCTTCCACATGTTGCCAGTACTCACCCACTCCGAGATGCCTTCTGTTCCAGTGACGACTTCAAATTGCCAGTCCAATGCGCTGCAAATTGATGTAGAACCTGCAAATAAATTGGGATTAGCAAAAATTCCAATATCGATACACTATCACCTGATGTACTGCCAAACGAGGATCCGGACCTGATGCTGATGCTGCTGGCTTCCACATGTTGCCAGTACTCACCCACTCTGAGATGCCTTCTCACCTGATGCCATATCACAAGCCGCATGAATGTGCTGCTTTGCCTCAACTATCATCGAATCAGCTGCCACGGACAAATGATGACCTGCCTCAACCTCAAATGGATTGAGCTGCCACTGATGGATGCCATCCTACCCTCTGATGTCTGATGTCTCCATGACCTGTAAATAAACCAAAAATAGAATAATTAGTTAGTTAATAAGTAAATTAGTTAGTATAAATTCTAAGATTTTGTATTGCTTAATTTTCACAATTTCATAATTGTTTACTTACCTCAATTCTCTCGTTTTGAGTTGCCAATAATGGATGAAATGGCTTCCTCCAGTCCCTCTGATATCTCCTGAAATGTAAATAATCCTAAAAAAACAAATATTAGTTAGTTAAATGTTAAGTTTTGTATTGCATATCATTGTTAGTTATAAGTCAAACTAGCTCTAATTTTCACAATTCACAATTGTTTACTTACCTCAATTCTTTCGTTTTGAGTTGCCAATAATGGATGAAGTAGCTTCATCCTGACATGTAAATAATCCTAAAAAAACAAATATTAGTTAGTTAAATGTTAAGTTTTGTATTGCATATCATTGTTAGTTATAAGTCAAACTAGCTCTAATTTTCACAATTCACAATTGTTTACTTACCTCAATATCCACCAATTGAGTTGCCAATAATGGATGAAGTAGCTTCATCCTGACATGTAAATAATCCTAAAAAACAAATATTAGTTAGTTAAATGTTAAGTTTTGTATTGCATATCATTGTTAGTTATAAGTCAAACTAGCTCTAATTTTCACAATTCACAATTGTTTACTTACCTCAATATCCACCAATTGAGTTGCCAATAATGGATGAAGTAGCTTCATCCAGTCCCTCTGACCTGTAAATAATCCAAATAGTTAAGTTAGTTAGTTAAATGATAAGCTTTGTATTGCTCTTCATTTTATTTAGCTCAATGCTGTTATCTAGATTTTAAAAATTCAATATCGATAACTTTATGTTATGTTAATAATGCACAGTGCATTCTGAGCAACCCCTCAGCAACTAGAGCCCTGCAAAGTTTCAGGCGTCAGTAAATTTCAAAATATATGATACTCGGTATCGAATGAGATCAATGCAAACCTGCGCCCCGGTGGAAGGGCAGGCGCACTCACCAATTAGTTTTGAATCGGCAACTTGCGCGGTCGGTCGCACAGCACCCAGCACCAGCAAGAGCCAAGCAAAAGCCCCAGCAAACGAGGATCCGGACCTGATGCTGATGCTGCTGGCTTCCACATGTTGCCAGTACTCACCCACTCTGAGATGCCTTCTCACCTGATGCCATATCACAAGCCGCATGAATGTGCTGCTTTGCCTCAACTATCATCGAATCAGCTGCCACTGACAAATGATGACCTGCCTCAACCTCAAATGGATTGAGCTGCCACTGATGGATGCCATCCTACCCTCTGATGTCTGATGTCTCCATGACCTGTAAATAAACCAAAATAGAATAATTAGTTAGTTAATAAGTAAATTAGTTAGTATAAATTCTAAGATTTTGTATTGCTTAATTTTCACAATTTCATAATTGTTTACTTACCTCAATTCTCTCGTTTTGAGTTGCCAATAATGGATGAAATGGCTTCCTCCAGTCCCTCTGATATCTCCTGAAATGTAAATAATCCTAAAAAACAAATATTAGTTAGTTAAATGTTAAGTTTTGTATTGCATATCATTGTTAGTTATAAGTCAAACTAGCTCTAATTTTCACAATTCACAATTGTTTACTTACCTCAATTCTCTCGTTTTGAGTTGCCAATAATGGATGAAGTAGCTTCATCCTGACATGTAAATAATCCTAAAAAACAAATATTAGTTAGTTAAATGTTAAGTTTTGTATTGCATATCATTGTTAGTTATAAGTCAAACTAGATCTAATTTTCACAATTCACAATTGTTTACTTACCTCAATTCTTTCGTTTTGAGTTGCCAATAATGGATGAAGTAGCTTCATCCTGACATGTAAATAATCCTAAAAAACAAATATTAGTTAGTTAAATGTTAAGTTTTGTATTGCATATCATTGTTAGTTATAAGTCAAACTAGCTCTAATTTTCACAATTCACAATTGTTTACTTACCTCAATTCTTTCGTTTTGAGTTGCCAATAATGGATGAAGTAGCTTCATCCTGACATGTAAATAATCCTAAAAAACAAATATTAGTTAGTTAAATGTTAAGTTTTGTATTGCATATCATTGTTAGTTATAAGTCAAACTAGCTCTAATTTTCACAATTCACAATTGTTTACTTACCTCAATTCTTTCGTTTTGAGTTGCCAATAATGGATGAAGTAGCTTCATCCTGACATGTAAATAATCCTAAAAAACAAATATTAGTTAGTTAAATGTTAAGTTTTGTATTGCATATCATTGTTAGTTATAAGTCAAACTAGCTCTAATTTTCACAATTCACAATTGTTTACTTACCTCAATATCCACCAATTGAGTTGCCAATAATGGATGAAGTAGCTTCATCCAGTCCCTCTGACCTGTAAATAATCCAAATAGTTAAGTTAGTTAGTTAAATGATAAGCTTTGTATTGCTCTTCATTTTATTTAGCTCAATGCTGTTATCTAGATTTTAAAAATTCAATATCGATAACTTTATGTTATGTTAATAATGCACAGTGCATTCTGAGCAACCCCTCAGCAACTAGAGCCCTGCAAAGTTTCAGGCGTCAGTAAATTTCAAAATATATGATACTCGGTATCGAATGAGATCAATGCAAACCTGCGCCCCGGTGGAAGGGCAGGCGCACTCACCAATTAGTTTTGAATCGGCAACTTGCGCGGTCGGTCGCACAGCACCCAGCACCAGCAAGAGCCAAGCAAAAGCCCCAGCAAAAAGCACCAGCAAGAGCCAAGCAAAAGCCCCAGCAAAAAAAAAAAAAAAAAAAATGTTAAGTTTTGTATTGCATATCATTGTTAGTTATAAGTCAAACTAGATCTAATTTTCACAATTCACAATTGTTTACTTACCTCAATTCTTTCGTTTTGAGTTGCCAATAATGGATGAAGTAGCTTCATCCTGACATGTAAATAATCCTAAAAAACAAATATTAGTTAGTTAAATGTTAAGTTTTGTATTGCATATCATTGTTAGTTATAAGTCAAACTAGCTCTAATTTTCACAATTCACAATTGTTTACTTACCTCAATATCCACCAATTGAGTTGCCAATAATGGATGAAGTAGCTTCCTCCAGTCCCTCTGATATCTCCCGACATGTAAATAATCCTAAAAAACAAATATTAGTTAGTTAAATGTTAAATGTTAAGTTTTGTATTGCATATCATTGTTAGTTATAAGTCAAACTAGCTCTAATTTTCACAATTTCATAATTGTTTACTTATCTCAATATCCACCAATTGAGTTGCCAATAATGGATGAAGTAGCTTCATCCAGTCCCTCTGACCTGTAAATAATCCAAATAGTTAAGTTAGTTAGTTAAATGATAAGCTTTGTATTGCTCTTCATTTTATTTAGCTCAATGCTGTTATCTAGATTTTAAAAATTCAATATCGATAACTTTATGTTATGTTAATAATGCACAGTGCATTCTGAGCAACCCCTCAGCAACTAGAGCCCTGCAAAGTTTCAGGCGTCAGTAAATTTCAAAATATATGATACTCGGTATCGAATGAGATCAATGCAAACCTGCGCCCCGGTGGAAGGGCAGGCGCACTCACCAATTAGTTTTGAATCGGCAACTTGCGCGGTCGGTCGCACAGCACCCAGCACCAGCAAGAGCCAAGCAAAAGCCCCAGCAAAAAAAATTGCATATCATTGTTAGTTATAAGTCAAACTAGCTCTAATTCTCACAATTCACAATTGTTTACTTACCTCAATTCTTTCGTTTTGAGTTGCCAATAATGGATGAAGTAGCTTCATCCAGTCCCTCTGATATCTCCTGAAATGTAAATAATCCTAAAAAACAAATATTAGTTAGTTAAATGTTAAGTTTTGTATTGCATATCATTGTTAGTTATAAGTCAAACTAGCTCTAATTTTCACAATTCACAATTGTTTACTTACCTCAATTCTTTCGTTTTGAGTTGCCAATAATGGATGAAGTAGCTTCATCCTGACATGTAAATAATCCTAAAAAACAAATATTAGTTAGTTAAATGTTAAGTTTTGTATTGCATATCATTGTTAGTTATAAGTCAAACTAGCTCTAATTTTCACAATTCACAATTGTTTACTTACCTCAATTCTTTCGTTTTGAGTTGCCAATAATGGATGAAGTAGCTTCATCCTGACATGTAAATAATCCTAAAAAACAAATATTAGTTAGTTAAATGTTAAGTTTTGTATTGCATATCATTGTTAGTTATAAGTCAAACTAGCTCTAATTTTCACAATTTCATAATTGTTTACTTATCTCAATATCCACCAATTGAGTTGCCAATAATGGATGAAGTAGCTTCATCCAGTCCCTCTGACCTGTAAATAATCCAAATAGTTAAGTTAGTTAGTTAAATGATAAGCTTTGTATTGCTCTTCATTTTATTTAGCTCAATGCTGTTATCTAGATTTTAAAAATTCAATATCGATAACTTTATGTTATGTTAATAATGCACAGTGCATTCTGAGCAACCCCTCAGCAACTAGAGCCCTGCAAAGTTTCAGGCGTCAGTAAATTTCAAAATATATGATACTCGGTATCGAATGAGATCAATGCAAACCTGCGCCCCGGTGGAAGGGCAGGCGCACTCACCAATTAGTTTTGAATCGGCAACTTGCGCGGTCGGTCGCACAAAAGCAGCACCCAGCACCAGCAAGAGCCAAGCAAAAGCCCCAGCAAAAAGTTAAATGTTAAGTTTTGTATTGCATATCATTGTTAGTTATAAATCAAACTAGCTCTAATTTTCACAATTCACAATTGTTTACTTACCTCAATATCCACCAATTGAGTTGCCAATAATGGATGAAGTAGCTTCATCCAGTCCCTCTGACCTGTAAATAATCCAAATAGTTAAGTTAGTTAGTTAAATGATAAGCTTTGTATTGCTCTTCATTTTATTTAGCTCAATGCTGTTATCTAGATTTTAAAAATTCAATATCGATAACTTTATGTTATGTTAATAATGCACAGTGCATTCTGAGCAACCCCTCAGCAACTAGAGCCCTGCAAAGTTTCAGGCGTCAGTAAATTTCAAAATATATGATACTCGGTATCGAATGAGATCAATGCAAACCTGCGCCCCGGTGGAAGGGCAGGCGCACTCACCAATTAGTTTTGAATCGGCAACTTGCGCGGTCGGTCGCACAGCACCCAGCACCAGCAAGAGCCAAGCAAAAGCCCCAGCAAACAACATCCACAGAGTCAACGACTGCCACGTCCTATTCATCGTGCTAACGATTCTGAATATGATGATGATGATGAAGATGATGATGATGATAATCATGTTAAATACATAACAAAATCTCGAAATCCAACAGATGCCACTAAAACTAGCACTAACAAAAAGCTAGACATTCTTATAGGACTAATGCTAGAGGAGCGCAAGCGACCAGCAGTCAACAATAAAACTGCCAATAATAGCGTTGAAGCGAAGCTCGATCGCCTCATTGAGAAAATATCCACACTCACTGCTTGCCTTGTGGCAAAACAATGCGCTGCAAATTGATGTAGAACCTGCAAATAAATTGGGATTAGCAAAAAATTCCAATATCGATACACTCACCTGATGTACTGCCAAAAGAGGATCCGGACCTGATGCTGATGCTGCTGGCTTCCACATGTTGCCAGTACTCACCCACTCCGAGATGCCTTCTGTTCCAGTGACGACTTCAAACTGCCAGTCCAATGCGCTGCAAATTGATGTAGAACCTGCAAATAAATTGGGATTAGCATGAATTCCAATATCGATACACTATCACCTGATGTACTGCCAAACGAGGATCCGGACCTGATGCTGATGCTGCTGGCTTCCACATGTTGCCAGTACTCACCCACTCCGAGATGCCTTCTGTTCCAGTGACGACTTCAAATTGCCAGTCCAATGCGCTGCAAATTGATGTAGAACCTGCAAATAAATTGGGATTAGCAAAAATTCCAATATCGATACACTATCACCTGATGTACTGCCAAACGAGGATCCGGACCTGATGCTGATGCTGCTGGCTTCCACATGTTGCCAGTACTCACCCACTCCGAGATGCCTTCTGTTCCAGTGACGACTTCAAATTGCCAGTCCAATGCGCTGCAAATTGATGTAGAACCTGCAAATAAATTGGGATTAGCAAAAATTCCAATATCGATACACTATCACCTGATGTACTGCCAAACGAGGATCCGGACCTGATGCTGATGCTGCTGGCTCCCACATGTTGCCAGTACTCACCCACTCTGAGATGCCTTCTCACCTGATGCCATATCACAAGCCGCATGAATGTGCTGCTTTGCCTCAACTATCATCAAATCAGCTGCCACGGACAAATGATGACCTGCCTCAACCTCAAATGGATTGAGCTGCCACTGATGGATGCCATCCTACCCTCTGATGTCTGATGTCTCCATGACCTGTAAATAAACCAAAAATAGAATAATTAGTTAGTTAATAAGTAAATTAGTTAGTATAAATTCTAAGATTTTGTATTGCTTAATTTTCACAATTTCATAATTGTTTACTTAGCTCAATTCTCTCGTCTTGAGTTGCCAATAATGGATGAAGTAGCTTCATCCAGTCCCTCTGATATCTCCCGACATGTAAATAATCCTAAAAAACAAATATTAGTTAGTTAAATGTTAAGTTTTGTATTGCATATCATTGTTAGTTATAAGTCAAACTAGCTCTAATTTTCACATTTCACAATTGTTTACTTACCTCAATATCCACCAATTGAGTTGCCAATAATGGATGAAGTAGCTTCATCCAGTCCCTCTGATATCTCCTGAAATGTAAATAATCCTAAAAAACAAATATTAGCTAGTTAAATGTTAAGTTTTGTATTGCATATCATTGTTAGTTATAAGTCAAACTAGCTCTAATTTTCACAATTTCATAATTGTTTACTTAGCTCAATTCTCTTGTTTTGAGTTGCCAATAATGGATGAAATGGCTTCCTCCAGTCCCTCTGATATCTCCTGACATGTAAATAATCCTAAAAAACAAATATTAGTTAGTTAAATGTTAAGTTTTGTATTGCATATCATTGTTAGTTATAAGTCAAACTAGCTCTAATTTTCACAATCTCATAATTGTTTACTTAGCTCAATATCCACCAATTGAGTTGCCAATAATGGATGAAGTAGCTTCATCCAGTCCCTCTGATATCTCCTGAAATGTAAATAATCCTAAAAAACAAATATTAGTTAGTTAAGTGTTAAGTTTTGTATTGCATATCATTGTTAGTTATAAGTCAAACTAGCTCTAATTTTCACAATTCACAATTGTTTACTTACCTCAATTCTTTCGTTTTGAGTTCCCAATAATGGATGAAGTAGCTTCATCCTGACATGTAAATAATCCTAAAAAACAAATATTAGTTAGTTAAATGTTAAGTTTTGTATTGCATATCATTGTTAGTTATAAGTCAAACTAGCTCTAATTTTCACAATTCACAATTGTTTACTTACCTCAATATCCACCAATTGAGTTGCCAATAATGGATGAAGTAGCTTCATCCAGTCCCTCTGATATCTCCTGACATGTAAATAATCCTAAAAAACAAATATTAGTTAGTTAAATGTTAAGTTTTGTATTGCATATCATTGTTAGTTATAAGTCAAACTAGCTCTAATTTTCACAATTTCATAATTGTTTACTTATCTCAATATCCACCAATTGAGTTGCCAATAATGGATGAAGTAGCTTCATTCAGTCCCTCTGACCTGTAAATAATCCAAATAGTTAAGTTAGTTAGTTAAATGATAAGCTTTGTATTGCTCTTCATTTTATTTAGCTCAATGCTGTTATCTAGATTTTAAAAATTCAATATCGATAACTTTATGTTATGTTAATAATGCACAGTGCATTCTGAGCAACCCCTCAGCAACTAGAGCCCTGCAAAGTTTCAGGCGTCAGTAAATTTCAAAATATATGATACTCGGTATCGAATGAGATCAATGCAAACCTGCGCCCCGGTGGAAGGGCAGGCGCACTCACCAATTAGTTTTGAATCGGCAACTTGCGCGGTCGGTCGCACAGCACCCAGCACCAGCAAGAGCCAAGCAAAAGCCCAGCAAAAAAGCTCTAATTTTCACAATTCACAATTGTTTACTTACCTCAATTCTTTCGTTTTGAGTTGCCAATAATGGATGAAGTAGCTTCATCCTGACATGTAAATAATCCTAAAAAACAAATATTAGTTAGTTAAATGTTAAGTTTTGTATTGCATATCATTGTTAGTTATAAGTCAAACTAGCTCTAATTTTCAAAATTCACAATTGTTTACTTACCTCAATATCCACCAATTGAGTTGCCAATAATGGATGAAATAGCTTCATCCAGTCCCTCTGACCTGTAAATAATCCAAATAGTTAAGTTAGTTAGTTAAATGATAAGCTTTGTATTGCTCTTCATTTTATTTAGCTCAATGCTGTTATCTAGATTTTAAAAATTCAATATCGATAACTTTATGTTATGTTAATAATGCACAGTGCATTCTGAGCAACCCCTCAGCAACTAGAGCCCTGCAAAGTTTCAGGCGTCAGTAAATTTCAAAATATATGATACTCGGTATCGAATGAGATCAATGCAAACCTGCGCCCCGGTGGAAGGGCAGGCGCACTCACCAATTAGTTTTGAATCGGCAACTTGCGCGGTCGGTCGCACAGCACCCAGCACCAGCAAGAGCCAAGCAAAAGCCCCAGCAAAAAAAAACTAAAAACTACTGTAGACGCCCCTATGTCTGCGTCAAATGCAGTGGAAGCCACCAATCCACAGAATGTGAGAGAAAGAAAGGCGATAGCAGTCAGCCGCCACCAAAGTGTGCGAACTGTAACGGGGAGCATGCTGCCAGCTACCGTGGCTGCAAAGCATATAAAGATGCTTGCAGACTGAAAGCGTCTGCTGCCACGGGCCACCAGCTGGCCAAAAAAATGGTAGCAGAAATTGCACGCAGTAAGAGTGGCAATGCTGCCTCAATAATTAAACGACACCTGACCACGGTCAAGCAATCGATACAAATGCCACCAAAAGTACAACAACAACGGCCAAATAAGCAAAAGCCTAAACCAAAGCAAAATCAACCAACAAAACATAGCCAACCCACATCGATCAGCTATGCTGATGCCCTGAAAGTTGGCTTGAAGCCTATGCAGCCAATAAGAAAACAACAACAACAGCAACTAAAACAACATCCACAGAGTCAACGACTGCCACGTCCTATTCATCGTGCTAACGATTCTGAATATGATGATGATGATGAAGATGATGATGATGATAATCATGTTAAATACATAACAAAATCTCGAAATCCAACAGATGCCACTAAAACTAGCACTAACAAAAAGCTAGACATTCTTATAGGACTAATGCTAGAGGAGCGCAAGCGACCAGCAGTCAACAATAAAACTGCCAATAATAGCGTTGAAGCGAAGCTCGATCGCCTCATTGAGAAAATATCCACACTCACTGCTTGCCTTGTGGCAAAACAATGCGCTGCAAATTGATGTAGAACCTGCAAATAAATTGGGATTAGCATGAATTCCAATATCGATACACTATCACCTGATGTACTGCCAAACGAGGATCCGGACCTGATGCTGATGCTGCTGGCTTCCACATGTTGCCAGTACTCACCCACTCCGAGATGCCTTCTGTTCCAGTGACGACTTCAAATTGCCAGTCCAATGCGCTGCAAATTGATGTAGAACCTGCAAATAAATTGGGATTAGCATGAATTCCAATATCGATACACTATCACCTGATGTACTGCCAAACGAGGATCCGGACCTGATGCTGATGCTGCTGGCTTCCACATGTTGCCAGTACTCACCCACTCTGAGATGCCTTCTCACCTGATGCCATATCACAAGCCGCATGAATGTGCTGCTTTGCCTCAACTATCATCGAATCAGCTGCCACTGACAAATGATGACCTGCCTCAACCTCAAATGGATTGAGCTGCCACTGATGGATGCCATCCTACCCTCTGATGTCTGATGTCTCCATGACCTGTAAATAAACCAAAAATAGAATAATTAGTTAGTTAATAAGTAAATTAGTTAGTATAAATTCTAAGATTTTGTATTGCTTAATTTTCACAATTTCATAATTGTTTACTTACCTCAATTCTCTCGTTTTGAGTTGCCAATAATGGATGAAATGGCTTCCTCCAGTCCCTCTGATATCTCCTGAAATGTAAATAATCCTAAAAAACAAATATTAGTTAGTTAAATGTTAAGTTTTGTATTGCATATCATTGTTAGTTATAAGTCAAACTAGCTCTAATTTCCACAATTTCATAATTGTTTACTTATCTCAATATCCACCAATTGAGTTGCCAATAATGGATGAAGTAGCTTCATCCAGTCCCTCTGATATCTCCTGAAATGTAAATAATCCTAAAAAACAAATATTAGTTAGTTAAATGTTAAGTTTTGTATTGCATATCATTGTTAGTTATAAGTCAAACTAGCTCTAATTTTCACAATTCACAATTGTTTACTTACCTCAATTCTTTCGTTTTGAGTTGCCAATAATGGATGAAGTAGCTTCATCCTGACATGTAAATAATCCTAAAAAACAAATATTAGTTAGTTAAATGTTAAGTTTTGTATTGCATATCATTGTTAGTTATAAGTCAAACTAGCTCTAATTTTCACAATTCACAATTGTTTACTTACCTCAATATCCACCAATTGAGTTGCCAATAATGGATGAAGTAGCTTCATCCAGTCCCTCTGACCTGTAAATAATCCAAATAGTTAAGTTAGTTAGTTAAATGATAAGCTTTGTATTGCTCTTCATTTTATTTAGCTCAATGCTGTTATCTAGATTTTTAAAAATTCAATATCGATAACTTTATGTTATGTTAATAATGCACAGTGCATTCTGAGCAACCCCTCAGCAACTAGAGCCCTGCAAAGTTTCAGGCGTCAGTAAATTTCAAAATATATGATACTCGGTATCGAATGAGATCAATGCAAACCTGCGCCCCGGTGGAAGGGCAGGCGCACTCACAAATTAGTTTTGAATCGGCAACTTGCGCGGTCGGTCGCACAGCACCCAGCACCAGCAAGAGCCAAGCAAAAGCCCCAGCAAAAAAAACAACGGCTCGCCAATTGCACAATTTGTGCAATACACTAGAGCCAAATGTCAACACACACACACACACACACAATCACTACGTACCTGAATGTAAATAAAAACGTCCAACGCTGCCACTGAGGATGCCAACTGGATGCCAACTGGATGTTCCTGCAACAAAAAAAAAATCAATAAATTAATAAATAAACATATTCTAAAACGACCAGTGTCAAAACTGAGATCTACTACTACCTGTACTGTACCTGATGGCAGATATCACAGACATCACAAATGCTGCCAAATCTGGACTTGGGGACGCCACTTCAACGCGACTGCATCGGAAGGGACCTCCAAATAAAATAAAATAGAAAAAAATTAATAAATGTATGTGTGGAAGTGTTAGGTTTCATTTGTCGTATTTGTCCACTACATGTGCCAATTCTAAATGTCTAAATGTCTAAATGTCCCATGTAATGTACTCAATGTGACCCTTTTCTATGTATATCTTAATGCCAAATAATCGTAACAATCGTAACTGACGTAACCTAGCGTAACGTAGCACAAGTAAACAAAGAGCAACATGTTGCTACCAATCAGATTCAAGAAGTTGCTGTCTAGGAGTAAGAATTTGAATCTTTGTTAAGTGTATTATAGGTAGGAGGAGTGTTAGTGTTAGAGTGGGTGTTAGTGTTAGTGGGCGGGTGAAAGTTAGCCAGCGATCGTCGAGTGGAGAAGACGTGTCGACGCGCGCGCGCTCACTGCCAATTGCCAATAATTAAATAGAAAGACTAGGAGTGTTTTAGTGTTTTAGTGTGTTAGTTTTTTATAGAAAATGTTTAAATGTGAAATGTGAAATGTAAACTCTGCAAATAATAAAACGAAATACACAATAGACTACACAAATTAATAAAAAAAAAAAAAAAAAAAAAAAAAAAAAAAAAAAAAAAAAAAAAAAAAAGTA
>JBAMCG010000077.1:7995000-8414567 GCA_037075325.1 Drosophila mayaguana | reverse complement strand
ATCCGCCATGCTGGTTCAGTTACGTATTGCTGTGTGCTGCGTTGTGGTGTGTCATTAGCCAGGGATTCTGCTTGGCTCTTTTGAACATTTTTCAGCAGCCTCAACGAAATGCAAAGCGCTTGTGTTGCTGCTGATGCAGCTGCATGTTGCTGTTGTTGCTGCTGTTGTTGCTGCTGTTGCTGTTGCTGTTGCTGTTGCTGTTGCTGTTGCTGTTGCTGTTGCTATTGCTATTGCTATTGTTGCTGTAGTGAAATTTATGATTCCAAAAAGGAAACTAGCAACGGCTGAAGGCCAAACCTTAGCCCAGAAATGTAGCCGCAGCTAAACCCGAGTCGCAAGCGGCATTGCCAATTCCAGCAGCAGCAACAACATGAGCGGCAGCAGCAGCAACATATAAAACGACGACAACAGTTGGTAATGGTAATCACTGGCAGCAATGTAGCCCGCATCATGCGGGCACCAGATGCTGTAGTAGTTGTTTCAATTCATCATTTTGGCGCAGGGCGAGGGAGGGTGCGGTCGAGCTTGGCATTGCATCAAACGCATTTCACGCAGAATATCTAACAACAACAACAGCAACAGCATCATCAAGAGCAGCACCAGCAGCATCGGCAGCGGCAACAACTGTTGCAACTGGAGTGGCAATCAGTTGGCTGGAAACGCATTACTCAAAGTGTGCTACATGCTGGCATCTGTATGCGGGCATAACTAAAGGCGTTTGCGCCTGGGCGTGGCAAATTGCTACTCAAAATGTTGACAATCACAAAAATGTTGACGTCGTTTGTAATGCTGTTGTTGCTGCTGTTGTTCTTGCTGTTGTTGTTGCTGCGGCTGCTATAGCCGACGATGATATCTGTATCTGTATCTGTATCTGTATCTGTATCTGTATCTGTATCTGTATCTGTATCTGTATCTGTATCTGTATCTGTATCTGTATCTGTATCTGTATCTGTATCTGTATCTGTATCTGTATCTGTATCTGTATCTGTATCTGTATCTGTATCTGTATCTGTATCTGTATCTGTATCTGTATCTGTATCTGTATCTGTATCTGTATCTGTATCTGTATCTGTATCTGTATCTGTATCTGTATCTGTATCTGTATCTGTATCTGTATCTGTATCTGTATCTGTATCTGTATCTGTATCTGTATCTGTATCTGTATCTGTATCTGTATCTGTATCTGTATCTGTATCTGTATCTGTATCTGTATCTGTATCTGTATCTGTATCTGTATCTGTATCTGTATCTGTATCTGTATCTGTATCTGTATCTGTATCTGTATCTGTATCTGTATCTGTATCTGTATCTGTATCTGTATCTGTATCTGTATCTGTATCTGTATCTGTATCTGTATCTGTATCTGTATCTGTATCTGTATCTGTATCTGTATCTGTATCTGTATCTGTATCTGTATCTGTATCTGTATCTGTATCTGTATCTGTATCTGTATCTGTATCTGTATCTGTATCTGTATCTGTATCTGTATCTGTATCTGTATCTGTATCTGTATCTGTATCTGTATCTGTATCTGTATCTGTATCTGTATCTGTATCTGTATCTGTATCTGTATCTGTATCTGTATCTGTATCTGTATCTGTATCTGTATCTGTATCTGTATCTGTATCTGTATCTGTATCTGTATCTGTATCTGTATCTGTATCTGTATCTGTATCTGTATCTGTATCTGTATCTGTATCTGTATCTGTATCTGTATCTGTATCTGTATCTGTATCTGTATCTGTATCTGTATCTGTATCTGTATCTGTATCTGTATCTGTATCTGTATCTGTATCTGTATCTGTATCTGTATCTGTATCTGTATCTGTATCTGTATCTGTATCTGTATCTGTATCTGTATCTGTATCTGTATCTGTATCTGTATCTGTATCTGTATGTATCTGTATCTGTATCTGTATCTGTATCTGTATCTGTATCTGTATCTGTATCTGTATCTGTATCTGTATCTGTATCTGTATCTGTATCTGTATCTGTATCTGTATCTGTATCTGTATCTGTATCTGTATCTGTATCTGTATCTGTATCTGTATCTGTATCTGTATCTGTATCTGTATCTGTATCTGTATCTGTATCTGTATCTGTATCTGTATCTGTATCTGTATCTGTATCTGTATCTGTATCTGTATCTGTATCTGTATCTGTATCTGTATCTGTATCTGTATCTGTATCTGTATCTGTATCTGTATCTGTATCTGTATCTGTATCTGTATCTGTATCTGTATCTGTATCTGTATCTGTATCTGTATCTGTATCTGTATCTGTATCTGTATCTGTATCTGTATCTGTATCTGTATCTGTATCTGTATCTGTATCTGTATCTGTATCTGTATCTGTATCTGTATCTGTATCTGTATCTGTATCTGTATCTGTATCTGTATCTGTATCTGTATCTGTATCTGTATCTGTATCTGTATCTGTATCTGTATCTGTATCTGTATCTGTATCTGTATCTGTATCTGTATCTGTATCTGTATCTGTATCTGTATCTGTATCTGTATCTGTATCTGTATCTGTATCTGTATCTGTATCTGTATCTGTATCTGTATCTGTATCTTCTTCATCTTTATCTTTTTTTTTTCTGTCTCCTCTCTCCTTCTTTTTCATCTTTCTTTTTTTTTTTCTCTTTCTTTTTATCTTTCATCTATTTTTTTTTTCTCTCCTCTGTTTCTCCACCCCCCCCCCCCTTCTTTTACCTCTCTCTCTCCCCTTTCTCTCTTCTCTCTTCTCTTTTTTCTACTTCTACCATCTGTTCTGTTATCTGTCTGTTCTTCTTTCTTTATCTGTATTGCTGTTCTTCTGTCTGTCTTTCTATCTGTTCTTTCTGTTCTGATCGCTCGTCTTTTTCTGTTCTTCTGTTCTGTTCTGTTCTATCTGTTCTGTCTTTCTTCTATCTGTTCTTTCTGTCTGTATCTGTTCTTATCTGTTCTTATCTGTATCTGTATCTATCTGTATCTGTATCTGTATCTGTATCTGTTTCTGTATCTGTATCTGTTCTTATCTGTATCTGTATCTGTATCTGTATCTGTTCTGTATCTGTATCTGTATCTGTATCTGTATCTGTATCTTATCTGTATCTGTATCTGTATCTGTATCTGTATCTGTATCTGTATCTGTATCTGTATCTGTATCTTATCTGTATCTGTATCTGTATCTGTATCTGTATCTGTATCTGTATCTGTATCTGTATCTGTATCTGTATCTGTATCTGTATCTGTATCTGTATCTGTATCTGTATCTGTATCTGTATCTGTATCTGTATCTGTATCTGTATCTGTATCTGTATCTGTATCTGTATCTGTATCTGTATCTGTATCTGTATCTGTATCTGTATCTGTATCTGTATCTGTATCTGTATCTGTATCTGTATCTGTATCTGTATCTGTATCTGTATCTGTATCTGTATCTGTATCTGTATCTGTATCTGTATCTGTATCTGTATCTGTATCTGTATCTGTATCTGTATCTGTATCTGTATCTGTATCTGTATCTGTATCTGTATCTGTATCTGTATCTGTATCTGTATCTGTATCTGTATCTGTATCTGTATCTGTATCTGTATCTGTATCTGTATCTGTATCTGTATCTGTATCTGTATCTGTATCTGTATCTGTATCTGTATCTGTATCTGTATCTGTATCTGTATCTGTATCTGTATCTGTATCTGTATCTGTATCTGTATCTGTATCTGTATCTGTATCTGTATCTGTATTAATTAACGTCCATAATTGACTGATTCGCTCAAATATCTAATAGGTGTGCAACTATTTGTGCAATGTCTCAGATATATATGTATATATTCCGACGGATTCTGTAAAATCCCTTTGTATTTGGCTAAATGACTGCGCTTTATTGAGGCTTCAGTTATTGTACATTAATGCAAATATATGAATATTTTGCTGAGCCCAGAGCAATCAATACATTATGATGAAGTGAAATGACACGACTACCAGATACCCAGGTGAAGATGATTATAGACTAGATTGAGAGGGGTATTTACATGCTATAATGCTTATATGATGTCACATTGAATTAGGTTTCGTTAGTTATTTTATTATAGTTAGATAATATTAAAGCATATATACCCAACAATTCCTTTTCTAGGACTTTTTAGCACACATGAAATGTGCAAAAGCAAAGCATGTATTTGTGACAGCCCATTTTATATGCTAGTGATATGCACTGACAGCAATTGAATACGTTTACCATGTATCTGGGATTTATGCATCTGCTCATAGGCCGCACACGCCCTGGCCTCGATTACCCGCCCTTTGGATATATGTTTGCAGTTGAATTGAGGCATTGGATATAATCTAAATATTTGCGTGCAACTAAATTGAAATGCTGCCGGGCCCAGCAGATGAACGAAATTGCTATTGCAATTCGAATAGATTGCTGACGCCACAAAAATATTTAAAGCACTTGCAAGTCATTGACCTGGTCCACCTGATTCTCCCTCTCCCCCTCCTCCTGCTCATCTTGCTCCACTGCCTCTGCCTTCTGCTTCATATGATATGCAAAGAATTATTTTGATGCTCATAGCCAAATAAATACAAATATGTAACAAAAGCATTGGCGAAAATATCGAGTGCTTTCTCAATAGTCCATGTGGATATCGTTGCATAACAGTGGAGACTGCCACGAGGCATGAAAAACGACCCGAATCCGGGCGTTGAAAGGGCAGCAGAGCGTGCAGGTATATATCCAAGACTACAGCTGAAGCTCGCATCATTAAATGTTTCATTACAGCACTTATCGTATTTCAATTTACAGTTTACAGTTGAAGCATTAATCGGATCAACTGGGCATGTTATGTAAATTGTTATATGAAGATGCATTTTCTATAGAAATCATATTTCGTAAAAAAAACGCAAAGAAAGCGAGAGAATAGAGCAATCAGTTGCAGTTTATTGAAACTCAGAAACTCTAGGACTGTGGGCTATACATAATAAAGAGAAGTATAAAAATGTAGATTTACTAATTCTGAATATCAGAATTGATTATAATTTCATTTCCCATTTAGTTTAATTCTACTTTGCATTATTACTTTTTCTTTCTAATGTAAAAATATATGCAAATTAATTTTTTTACCTACATAATTGAATCAGATTTATATGTAAAATCTAACTAAAAGATAAGCCACGAAAACAAAGCATTCCAGCCAAAAATTCGATGCAGCTGGGACAAAGTTAGCTCCGCTAGACTCTATACAAACATAGTCAAAATTAAGTTCTATACCAAAATGATTAAATTCCCTGTAAGGGTATTACAAAGCAAAAAAAAAAAAGAGAGAGAGAGAGAGAGAGAGAGAGAGAAGAGAAGAGAGATAAAAAGCTACAACAAATGCATTTACGTTTTATAAAAAACAGTTCACTTGCAAAATATGAAATATTCAAAACGATGCCATTAAAGAGCGAGATGGGGAGAGAAAGAGCGAGAGAGGGAGAGTGGGTAATAGTATACAGTGCAAGTTTATTGAAAGAGATGATGCAGAGTGTGCGGGCGCAGTTGAAGCTTGGTCAAGTGCCTGCTGGCCCATTTTGGCCAGCGAGTGTCCCTTCACAAAGCCAAAATGTGTGTATGGCTGTATGGTGTGTGCCTGTGTGTGTGTGTATTTAAGCTGCTTTTTTTTGCATGTGAAGTGCCAAAAATTGTTCTCGATTGCGTGACAAAGCAAAGTGAAAAGCTAGCAAAACTAGCAAAGCGTGCATTGATAAAGAGCTGGCAAAGCACACACGCACACGCACACCACACATACACACATAACACACAGCACAGCTAGGCAAATCAAATGCTGGCAAAGCTAGAGAGGGTTGGCTGTGGGAGAGGAAAAGTAAAAGAAATGCTATTGGTGATGCTGCTGCTACTGCTACTCCTGCTCCTGCTGCTGCTGTTGTTGGCGCGCTGCCTAACGATCTATTTACGTTGAGAGTCCATTGAAGCGTATTAATTTTTTTTAATGCCAAAATAATAACGACGCCATTATGCCGAGCAGAAGCAGTAGCAGCATCAACTGACAACAACAGCAACAACAACTGACGACAACAATCGCAGCCGATTTTCATGGACGTCATCAGTTTGGCGACCGCCCGTCGAGCAGAGTTTTTGCGAGGCGGGCGCCAAAAAGTCTGCTACGAAATGTTTTCCAATTGACCAAACAGCGCACAAATAAAACCCAGACAACACACACGCACAGGCAGGAGGAGTCACGTATGGGGCGTGTGTTGCTGGCTGTGTGTGTGTGAGTGTGTGTGTGTGTCGCACTTATAAACATAAAAACTGATAACGAAATCAAAACGCCAAGCCAAACGATTTGGAAATATATATCGATAGCCAACAACAGCAACAGCAGACAGCAGGAGATGAGGCCAGAGTTCAAATAGCCGCACTCTGCATACCCTACCATGCAGTCCGCTTGAGTGTAAGTTGAGTTAAAGGCATAAAGAGTTATAAATTTGGCACGTGAACTACATTGCAGAAGGTAAACTATAGAAAAATCACAAATTTGTTTGTGGAACATATACAAAATTTTGTCTTAATATGCCATATTTTATTTAAATATATTCTATACTCCGTAGAACGCAAGGCACTGTCTTAATTCATAAAACGGTTTAATATACTGTCAAAAAATGTGATGAGAATCGCAAAAGAGGTGAAAAGTGTGCTTTGGTCAAGACTGTCCTGAACACTGCTAAAAGCTGATGAGTGCCCATTATTAATGGAGTCAGAGTAAACAAATATTTCATATATATATTTTCTATGACAGCTACGAGCTATACTAGCTCACTTCTATGGGCCTTCGGTCGCTTGACCAAGGAGTGAATGTGCCTTTGGTAAGAGCATGACGGAACAATGAGTAGCTACAACAAAACACTGTCCGGCCGAACAATTCGACGGGTTGTCCGACTGTCCGGCTGTACGGTTGTTCGTTTGCTCTGCCGTAACGGGGGCAGCCAAGCAACATCAATGTAACGGCCATACGACATTATTATCATCGCAAATGGCAAGTTAGACAAACACATTGAGTGCCCATTTAATGGCCCAGCCGACAAAGGCCCAGACCGAAAGGCCGGAACGGCCACCCGTCCAGCTAGCCAGCCAGTCAGCCAGTCAGTCGGCCTGTCCGTCCGGCTGTCTGTCCGGCGGACAGCAGGCAGGCACATAATGACCAAGCTAAACAGCAAATGAACTTTTAAACGTATTGAATTGACGTGCCGGGGGGCAGCGGTAGGTGGCTACGAATAGGCGCATGGAGCCTATACCTTTTAATGGGTTGTCCGGGCAACCGGAACAACAAGCAGAGCGGCAACAACAACAGCAACAGCAATAACAAATAGGAGAATGGGTTCGCCGTAAGCATAAGAATACTAAATGTTAAATACCTAAGTAAACCAAAAAAGACCAAAAAGGGGCGCCAGAGAACTGAAAGCCTTATGCAAACTCAAGACGCAAATGGAAATGCTAAAGGAATCACAGCAAACGTGCTGGAAAGCTAAAAGCAAAATATCTATATTCAACACACATAGAAATGTTATATATATATATATATGTTCTTATTTACATATATATATATATATATATATATATATATATATATATATATATGTATATTTTAAGTAAAGTTAAATGTCAAATAAAATTTCCTCTTTGCATGTTTGCTAGTGTTGCATAAGTCTGACAGACAGTCGCTCCAGGTAGTCAAATAGAGTGTTTCCTAATGTCAACAATATGGAAGAGAATCAATTTTATGAACTTGATTGCCGGCGGCCATTGAGGCGAGCAGCATGCGTTGCATGGCAAACCAAATTATTTTCAGTGGCTCAAAGATGAGTTTGGATGACATGCAAAACTCTGCGCTAGTTCGAACTGTGAGCCGAAACGAAGACGACAGCGAACAATAAGTCAGTCTCTCAGTCTGACAGGCTGACATTGAATTCAGTGTCTAGCAAACAGTTAATTAGTCAATCGGTGCGTCTCATAAAGCACATCTACAATATCTGCAGCCGCCTCACAGTCCATGAATTCCCGCCGAGATCTTGGCCAGCTGTGCGAAATGTCATTCTGTGGTGATATGAAAAGCTGATTCGAACATCTGTTGCTCGTCGAGCAGACAATCGGAATTTACAGTCGCGCCCGGGGATGGGTATCCAATTGCCAACTGGTCACGATCGAGGGGTCACATTGTCGGTTATTTTGATGGGCTGCCGTGGGCGTGGCAGGGGTAGCAGTTGGCGCTGTGACGTGACCCAAAAATGAGAGCGAAAACTGACAGTGGAGCCCGAAGCGGAAACGGAAACGGAAACGGATATGGATTTCGATGCGAAATCTTTTGGCTGCGAGTTGATTTAGATGATGCAGCATCAGCAGCATCAGTGGCAGCCGCAACAGCGGCCAGATGAGCTTTTGATGCCTTCGACACTGCGTTTTACGAGCTGCCAAATTGTCAAACAAAACTATCGGGAAAAGGGCCAAAAAATTGTGCCGCCAGCCGCACGCATAATTTAACAATATGATACGGGAGCAGAAGCCACACAGTTTGCCTCTGGAACATAAGGGCGTAGCTGTGTATGTGTGTGGGCGTGGCATCTTGAAGTTCTCCGCCCACATCAGTCAGCTTCTGTTTGTGTTTACATTTCATCTTAAGCCGGCTACCAATGCCACATATCAGTCACATGGACGCCACTTCAACGAGCTCCTGCACAAGTGGCTCGCGGTGGAGTACGGGCGCGGTGTTTGGCTGGCGGGAGACGGAGGACTGGGAGCTGGGAATTGGGGACTGGTGGCACAACAATCGTCGAGTGGATATCGCATGAATGCGGGCGGGGGGAGGGGGGGGGGGGAGGAATGTCGTCGTGCAAATAACCTTAAGCCGTGAAGCTTGTCAAGTGACTTTGGCAGCCAATGTCTACGCATTTGCTTGGCCCCACTAACCACACACACACACACACGCACACGCACACGTACACGCATATACATGCACACACACTGTAGCTTAGGCTTTGGCTTCAGCCTGCTGTCAGGTCTCCATCTGTGACTTTGTCGCTGGCGTATTTGCATTCGGTGTCACTTAAGCAGCAACTTTGTATACCCTGTAAGCATGGCATATGCAGTATATTCATTTTTTTTATAATTTGTAAATTTAGTGAATTGGTTGTACTTTCTTTTCGCCAAACTTCTAATTTTTGAATAGATTGCTGCAAGCATCTTAATGCACTACATTTGCTTAGTGAAAGAGCTGCCTATTGAAGTCTTGTTGATCTGTGTCCAACATCCTGTCAGCCTCGTGCGCATATATCACTCAGTTTTCAATTCAGTTCAATTCAAAGTTCAATTATTTGAAAACATTTTACAGGGTATTGCTTTGACGGTGTGAGCGCATCAAATGACAGCTTCTTTTTTTCTTTTTTTGTTAGCAGTGGCCACAAGACACATTTATTGCAGACACACACACATATATACACACGCATACACACACACGCATTTGTTCATCTTCTGCCCCTTCTTTTGCTAGTTTACATCTTAGTATAATCGTGTGTGTGTGCGTGTGTCTATGTGTGTGTGTGCGTTGTTTGCTACTCAAATGTTAACTAACGGTATTATTTCTGAGCTCAAGTGTGTCGACATTTGCAGCCCCTACCAACCCACCACCTCTAACTAGCACCGTCCTCTCTGGCAACCTCTCCGCCTTTCTCCAGGCTCCTCCAATTGACAATCAAATTCGGCTTCGGCCAGAATTCGCTTGGCATCGCCTTTCCCAGCCCTCCCTCTCTCTCTCTCTCTCTCTCTCTCTCTCTCAGTGTGCGTTAAGTAGTCTGTCACACACACAAACTTAGAGCCGTGTAGCACTCATCCAGCTTGCGCTCTATTTGTCTTTCAGCTTGTCGACTTGACCCACATTTCGCTTGGTATGTTTTTGCGAATGCATTTGCCCTGCCTCCGGCGCCCTTTCTTCCACGTCTCGCAGCTCAATTAGACTCCACTCACATTAGATCTCAACTGTATTTCAATATGTGCATATATGTATGTATACATATAACATCGCTTAGCTTTGCTCAAGGCGAATTCCAATTTTGGATTTTGTCGTCTGTCAATAATTAATAATGACTTACTAGATATTCCTTGCTTTCACTAAGTCTATCAGCATTTCCTTTTCACAGTTTCGTATGCGAACGCACAATTAACTTGATTGAATTCATGAGAATCGCCTAGAAGGGCAGTACCTAGAAATGCCCATGTATACTTAAGGGACTGGAAGCTGTTGCACAGTTAAGCTTCATTTGATTGGACTCATTTATGCATAAATAAAACTTGTCTGCTTGATTCTGAGAATTATAGAGAAGGGCAGTATATACCGCCTTTATCAGCTGGAGCAAGCACAAGAGAAGTAAATAACAAAGAATATATACATTTATCTAAATTTAGATGAAATGGTAATATTTTAAGAATAAATTACAATGAAGTGACTTCAAACTGTTGGGCTTATCACTTAAATTCGATTGAGCTAGGTTGCACTACTATTTTCCTGTGGCTCGCACCTCAGCCAGCCAACCGTTAGCTACAGGCACAGGGTATCCATGCAGACAATTGGCTGGCCACTAAGCTCCATTCAGCTGGCTTTCATTTATACCATTTATCATTATACTCGAAATGGTTTTAGTCTCAACGAGGCTGTACTTAAATGTCCAGCTCTCTGTCAAGCTGTCCGGAGGAGGCGCCTTTTAGCTGCTGCTCATTAATTAGATGCCGGCTGTCTCCTGCTCGCATCGGTGTGGCGCCAGCAAAAAGGTGAGCCTGCAGACAGCTCCATGAGACTGAGCTGGAGTTTGCAGTTCGAACCTGAAGTTGGAGGTGGGGTTGGGGTTGGGGTTGGTGTTGGGATGTTGGTTGGGCTTTGAACCTTTTTGCATGCGGCTGAATGGAGTTGAGGCTGCAATTTGTTTAATGCTGTTGTCGGTGCTGTTGGGCAACCAATTTCACTAACTTGCAACTGGCTTCACTCTCTTTCTCCCTCCCTCTCTCTCTCTCTGTCCCGGTGTCTGCCCTTTCGCTTCGCTGCTGGCCAAAAGCCGCAGCAAAACTTTGCCAATAACTGCAAATGCAATGCATTAAGCCAAAACACACACACACACACACACACACACACACACACACACACACACACACGCACAGACACTCACTGAAAGCTGAAAGCTTTTGGCTGGAAAGCGAAAATCCACTTGGCCAACGGCACAACAAACACTCACACACACTCACCTGCCCCTTTAGGGCGTGACCTGGTAACGCACCTGTCGCAAAACTGACATTAAATTCACATTACAAAATTGGTTGGCTGCATTCGGCGTATCAGTTTGTGAGCTAAATAATGCGGGCAGGACTTGCCGTTGGGTGTGCGCGGCGCACTGTGTTGGGGGCGTGGCAGCAGCCAAAAGCCATCGATGCGCTCACCTGCCGAAAAGTTTGTTTTAATGGACAAAGTTGGCAACAGCGCACGACGGGATTGCGGCCGCTGCCATGTTGCAATGTTCCTCAATGGAGGAGACGAGGTGAGTGAGAGGTTTGGCCAGCTGGAGTAGGAGGGGGCGGGGAATCTATGTGACAGCAATGCTGCAACATTTAAGCTATGAGACACTCACTGGAGCAGCCGTAGCCGCAGCCGCAGCCTCTTCCTCTGCCTCTGCCGTGCCGCTGCCTTTAAACTTTTAGTCAGCATGAAATTATAAGTCGAGGCATCCTGTTGGATGCCAGGTCTGTCGTCGATTGTGGCATTAAGCATCTTGTTGCATGCTTGCACTCGTCTACAGCGCTCCCGTCGCTGTCGCCCCACACCCATACCCACCTGCCCCTTGTCAGCTCGGAGTGATTTTCTTGCTCGTTAAATTTTGCTGCTCTGACGAGCGACAACGTGGCGTATGCGTAATCTGATATCGACAACTTCGCACAACTTTGCCAGCCTTCGCAAGCCACACACCCAACCGCACACACACACACACACACACATACATTCAACCAGAGCACTTTGAAGAGCTGGGCGTGGCAGCGGCAGGGACTGGCGTGATATCTGCTTACATAAAGTTGGCAGCGAAAACTGCTTCCTGCGGCCTAATTTTGGATAGTTGCAGCCCTAAAAATAAATCTCATTTACATATAATTTTTCAGCCATTTTTTTTTATGATATATCCTGTAGACTTTGTAGAGCAACAGCTTCGATTTCAGTTCATAATATACAAATATATGAGTCACCTACAAAATCAGAATGAAACGATGAATTTCTGTAAAGTTTCACAATTATCAAACTTATGCGGATGATCGATTTTTATTGATTCGTATTGAAGTATTGGATCTATGTCTGAATAGATCACAGAGAACTAAGACAATCCAGCATGTCAGTAAATGTAACAGCCTACAGGGTATTCTCTAGTCGAGCAACGCGAAGTGCTCACTACACTATGCGCTTTTTTTACATTTTTATCACTTGCACAAACTTATGAATTTTTTAGTAAAACTTTTCGATTTTATTAAGAAAACTCTTTCATTATTGCAGCTAAAGGACGACCAAAAACATTTTTGTGAAGTGCTGAAAAAAATAAGATTTCTTCAGCAGATCGAATTGTAAATACCCTGGAGATATCGTTGCTTAAAGTGTCGTTACTTTTGGTTCACAATAAAAGACGCTTTAAATTATGGTTAGGTATTCCTTAAATGAGCTATAAGCTAATAGCTAATGAAATTTGCAAGCTCCTAAAAATCTGTAACATAACCTAACTCACTAATGTTAAGAGTCATTATAGTGTAGAATAAAACGAAAAATCCCTAAGGTATTAAGTAGATAATAGCGGAGCGCTCTTCAACTGAAGTCCAGCAGATTCTCGATTTCAATTCTCAGCTCCAGTTCCACTCCTGCAATCCATACTGCTCACTTAAATCTCAAATCAGTTCAACAACTTTGCCAGTTCGTCTTCCTAACTCAATTTAGCCTCTGGATTTGATCTAGTCCCAAGGCATACGAAAAGCTCATCTAAAATTGAAAGCATTCGTGGACAATGTTGTTCATGTTGCCCACTCTCATTTATTACTAGACTGACGCTTAGCTCCAACTTGCTTTACCTGAACTAGTTAGTTCGTGAACTGAGTTCAGCCCAAGATGAACAGCTCCCACCTGTCCATCTACGATCATCCCATTTCCACGTAGAACAGTAATAGGAATGCGAGATTTCAGAATTGTCGCTGTGTAAAATGAACTAAAGACGTTTACAATGTCATTTACGTGCCTGGCGGAGACTTTGACGTGCCCGACATAATTGCTGCTGGCTGCATCTACTGTTGTTGCTGTTGTTGTTGTAGTAGTCGTTGTTGTTGTTGTTGTTGTTCTAGATGCTGCCTGGATACCTCGAGCAGCGTTTAACCGCTATGTTGTCCTTAAATGCTCGAGCGTTTAATGAAGAAAATTAGCAACGCAGAGCGCGAAAGTAATGAAAACGAGGACAAGGACTGGGCAGGCGATGTGGAACGAGCACACAGCATGAGGTGGGACGACGAAACATGTCAGAGCTCAAATGAAAATCATAAGATGAAAATATAACTAAAATTATAGATCGGGCAACTTATAACTGATATCTAGATCACTGTGCAGAGTGCAATAGACTGACCAAGAAAACCAATAAAATTAAGTACACGGAGAGAGCGAACTGAAAACTGAAGTCTATTATAGGCTGCCAACAAGATAGTTGCAAAACAGGAACAAACAAGAATGCATAGAGCTTGAAGTTTAAGAAAATAAAACCACAAGCTGAAAGCAAAAGCCTGACAAGATGAGTCAAGAATTCCGCCAAGGAAACTAACTAAAAACTAAAAAAGCTAACTGAGAGAGCTACAAGACTGGGTAGATTATTAGAGGCTAAATAAGTTGCACGGGCAAAGAGTGAGAGCAAAACCTTGTTACACGGCCAACAGTCGGAACAGGATGCCAAAGGATGCTGCGAGGGCGAGAAGCCGTGCCGCGCAGCAGCTCAGCTCGCACCGTTGTTGCCAAGAACTCATAGACCACAGACGTCTCTCTCCCTCTCCCTCTCTCTCTAACCTATGCTTCTACCCACCTGTCCTCCTCCTGCTCTCTCACTCTGCCAAGTTGGCTGGCTACTGAAGCGTGCCATCAGGCTATGTTTTTCCCTTGAAGTTCATGAGCCAAAAATGTCTTAATTTCTGAAATGCGCAAAGAGTCGCTTGAAGCATGGACACGGGCATGGGCGTGGGCGTGGGCGTGGGCGTGGGCCCCGCCCAGTCCGGTCCACGCCGTTTAGTAGCTCAGGTGTGCTCGGGCTAGTCCAGTTGAAGAAATGCAAAAATTTCATTTTAATTAATTTGCGGGCAAGGCTTGACGAGTTGGTTCGGCTGCTTCAGTTGCTGCCAGTTGCAGGACGAGTGTCCTGGTCACATCCTGCGGCAATAACTCACAGCACTTTATGCGCTTAAGTGATTTCTAATGCAAACCAATTTCCGAAATCAGCAAAAGCACTTGAAGCCATTTCGACTGGAGCCAGGACGAGTCGCGGAAGCTAAAGGATATTTCGTTTATGTTTTTGCCAGCCAGCGAGACATATACAGAGAGGGCAAGGGAGAGAGTGGGAGAGGGAGAGCGAAAGGGAGAGCGCGCACAGTCTGCCAGGCAAAGCAGGAAGTCAGCCTTGTCTATCAGCCAAATGACAGTCGCGCCGCCTGCTGCTGCCGTCCCCCACCGCAACAGCCCTCCTCAGTCCTTAGTCCTTCAGCTCGTGCATGTCCTGTGCATGTGTGTGTGTGTGTGTGTGTGTGTGGCTTGGCTTCGCTCTGATATGCCAAGGCACAAATGTGCACATGATATGCCACGCAGTAGCTGAAGGAGCACATAAAAAGGACACTCACACACACACACACACACACACACACACACATGCAGCAAAATCATAAAGGATAATATTGAATTTACTGCATGAAATGCAAATTTTTTGCAATGCAAAAAGAATCCAGTAAAAAACCACTCAAGATAGAGAGAGATAGGGAGAAAGCGGGAGAGAGAGAGAGAGAGAGAGAGAGAGAGAGAGAGAGAGATAGAGTAGGAAGCCTAACGTGTCCTCAGCGAGAAGCTTGTAATATCCTCCATCCTGTGCAGAGCACATACTCACACACTCACACTCCCACACTCCCGCACTCTCACGCACACACACACGCATACGTATCTGACTCAATTTTAATATTCATATATTAAAAATCAAAATTAAAGCATAAACAACAAAAAATTATAATCAAATATTCAACTTTTATCTAGCCAAAGCCCCCACGGCATATTTATATGAAGCGAGAGTAGCTCGAAGCGTGGGAAATATCCTAGAGAATTGCATTAAAGACGTGGGATAAGTGAAAATGAGCAACGTTGACGTATTTACAGGGTATCAAGGATATTCCGGAAAGAAACTTCAGCTGATTCTTGAATCACGCTTAAGCTTCAACAGTTTTCAAAGCGAGCGCAGAATTGGGATCATTTTGAGCCGAGGGCTAGCAAACAATTTACCAATTGCCGGCTATAACAACTACAACTCTATGGGCAGCCCTCGCGGCAAGCGTTTGCGCCACGTAATCAAACATATTGGACGCATATTGTGGCAAACAGAGCCCGATGCTCGCATGTAATACGCTGGGCAATAAAATGTAATATTGCCAAATGATAAACAAGGAGGCTGAGCGGCGGCTCAATAGGCGCTGAGGTGTGCCATGTGGGCGGGGTTGGCAATGTAGGGCGTGGCTGTTAGGAAGTAGATATATGGCATGGCCCGTAATAACCTCAAACGAAATGCAGCCCATAGAAGGCTCTGGCAATGACAATCAAGAGGAAAAAACAACAACAAGGGAAGAAAAGTGTACCTATGTGTGCGTGTGTGTGTCTGTGCGTGTGTGTGTGTGTGTCTGTGTGTGCGGTTCATGTGTGTGCGTGGCGATAAAATTAACAATTCAATGAAGTGAATTCAAAATGGCAAATCGAGAAACGAAATCAAATAACGAGCCACATAACAAAGGCCATCCAGAGCAAGAGCAAGATAGAAAGAAAGAGACAGAGAGAGAGAGGGTGTGTGTGTGTGAGCAAGAGAGAGCTAGAACGTCACATCGAATACGCATTAGCCACTAAAGCAAATAAATAAAAAGATATAGAGAAGCAGCGTTGGAGCCAGTCGAACAACAAGTCAATAAAAATTGAAATAAGCAACAGCAGGCAAAAGTTTTTATTTTTATGGCCCAGACTGTAACAATTACAAGATTAAGGAGCGCCAGGAGGCGCCAGTGTGAGAGGCAAAGCAGCAAAAATGAAAAAATAAGCCTATAAAACAGACAACGAAATACCCTGTACAGCGGCCAAAGACTGTCGATTGATTGAGCTAACAGAAAAACCAAACAAGTTTTGTTGACAGTGCCCCGACTAGGAGATACCTCTTCTATTGCGTATTCGATTCAATTCAAATTTCGGTTATGCATGCACACGAGTCGCCAGATATTATGATAGACGATGGTCAGAAGGACAGAAGACCAGATGAAAAGCCGATTACATACATGAACACAAAACCAATATACCCTGAAATTCGATTTATAATAGGTGCGGTATATTATAACAAGAGCAGTCTAGTCGACAGCGCCCATCCAGGAGATACTGGGAAACCCGCAGAGCTACAGCTCGCATCATTCAGATAACCAGACGAATAGACAAGCATTCGCTCTATATAGACGGTTATATATTGCGGTATGACGGGTGTATATTATAAGCTATATACATATATGCAAATATTTTCAATAGGTTCGGGATGTAATAACAAGTAGGTCCGCTGTGCACTGCGTAGATCTCGACACGGATACAAGTCTCTATCTATGGTAGACGACACCAAGATGGACATATGGTCAGACGAGTAGACGACTATTCAGATCGATATCGACTTACCTCAGACTGATCAGGACTGTAAATATCCACTTCAAGCGGTCATCCTTGCCTCCTCCTCATTGAATATACCCTTTATCCAATTTGCAATGGATTGATTGGGTACAGGACATCATTAGTCCTTCGCTTTTGCCAGTGCTTGCTGAAAAGTCAAGTCGTCAAGTCGCCGTCTTAGGGCACACTGTACAGTAAAGCTTACACACTTAAACATGAATTTGATCAATTTCGTCTAAGGAAAATTTCATTTCTGACATTTTATGCTCCATATTATATATATTATTGTTTGCTTCTTCTTTTTATTTTTTATTTTTTGATGATGGCATAAATCGTATTTTGAAACAGTTTTCGAAAAACATTTTCCCTGAGATTGAGTTGAGCGTCAAATGTGCTCGAAAGGCGGCAGAGTGGGAGGGGGGAGGTGGGCCTGTGATGGGGTGGTGTTACGAAATAGGGGGGCGACGACTTTTGCGCCCCTTGTGAATGCTTTGCATTAACATATACCATAAATCTCTCACACTCGACGAGCCGCCGCTGCTGCTGCTGCTGCTGTTGTTGTTTTTCCCTTCTGCTTTTATACACATTTTATGATCGCATGAGTAACATATATCGATTTATGCAACTGTGTGGGTGTGTGCGTATGTGTCAGTGGGGGTATGCCAAAAATCACAGCATACTTTGGAGGGCGGGGAGGGGGCCTGAGAGAGCAGCTCCAAGCAGCCCCGCTCAGAATAATCGAAAATATTTTCACATAAATGCTGAAATGAAGCTGGTGACAGTGTGTGTGCGTGTGGGTGTGTATGTATGTGGGTGTGTAAGTGTGTGTGTGTGTGTGTAACGTCTAATGAATTCATGTTGCTAGCAGCGACGCCGACAGAGCAGCTGCCGCTAAAATGTTTACATTTAGTTAAACGCAAACTTAGCGATTGTGCGTATATGTGTATGTGTGTGTGTGTTCTGTGTGTGTGTATGTGTGTGTGTGTGTATTTTAAGCATATGCTGGCAAATGCAAATGCTGTCAAACTCAGCTTAAGTGGGCGGCAGCGTGTGGGCGTTGCCTGGCTTGCAAATGCAGCTGTTTGAATTGTTTCATATTTTGATTAATTTCAGCAGCTGTTTCTTCTTCTTCTTCTTCTTCTTCTGCTTCTACTGCTTCTGCTCGTTTGTTGTTTGCCAGTTGAAGTAATTGCGTAATGCACTCATCTGTGTGCGTGCTTGTATATGCACATGTGTGTGCGTGAGTGTGTGTGTGTATTTAAATACATAATCGACAAACACACACACATGTAGAGCAATTAAGCAAATAAAGCGCTATAAGGCAAAAACTAAATGAATTAAACGATACAGACGGCGCACGGCGGGGCGTGGCAGTGTTGCAACACTTATAAGCCAACTGACAGATATATAAAAAAACATATACAATGCCTGTGTCTGAGCGTGTGTGTGTGTGTGTGTGTGTGTGTGTGTGCGTATATCTATCTTACTCTAACGCTCTAGTGCGCTTCATGCTCATAAAATACGAGATAATAAAAAGTGAATTATGAGCCCGCGAGCAGCGACGGCTAAAAAAAGCTGAAAAAATAGCAAACACCAGCTAGGTTGCAGCAGCGGCTGTAGACGACTAACCAAATGCCCTGTAAAGCTGATGTCAACTCTGTGAAAGCTGAAGAAATTCACTTTCAAGTTGAATTTTCCATTGTTAGCTAAAAGTAATTTCCGAAAGTTCCAAGTTCCGAAGTTAACCGGTTCAAAATTGATTTTCTTGCCAAAGCTGCGAGCTGCATACCTGGAAGATAACTTCACGATCATGAGCATGATATCTGTGCATGAGATCTATAAATCATTTACAAAAACTGGCTCGAATTCATTCCAAGCCATAATTACTTTATTTTTCCGAAACTTTATAAACATTTCCACCTTCATACACTCATCTATAGATATGAGCTATTATCCATTTGTTAGATGAACCGGTTGAAATACATCTTGATCTTCTAAAAACAATTTGCAAGTTTCATATTAGGTTTCCTGAAGTTTTCAAAAATGAACGTCTCTCCGTTAATGCTAGGAAGCTTTAGCAACGCAATTGTTTACAGGGTATTGCAGCTATAGCAACAACGACGACAACAACAACACAACAGCAGCGAGGAGCAAAAAAGAAAACATTTAATTGCAATTGTTTGTTTTCCTGCTAGTTTTTATTTGCACTTTAATTATGAAAAATATGAAACGCAGCAGCAACTGCAGCAGCAACTAATTTTTACAAGTTGCCGTTAAAGTTAACAGCTGACAGACGGTGGCGGGGGCGGGGGCGTGGGCGGGGGCGGCGAACGTGGCAGAAGAAGCAGTTTAAGTTATGAGCAATTTATAAGAGCGCAGAAACAGAAACTCAGTCGCAAAGTAACGAAAGCCAAGTGCATCAAGTGAGTGAATTTGGGTTAATAGGTTTGCATTCAATTAAATGCGTAGCAGAAGGATAGCTTGAACGACCTTATACCCTGTAAAAAAGGCTTTTGGCTGACTTATTGACTAGCTGACAGTGACGGACAGATGACGCTGATCAGCTACATAATTGATTGATTTTATTGATTAACTGAATGACCAGTTGAATGAGTAATGGACTAAGAACTGACTGACTGATTGATTAAATGATTGATTGACCAGCCGATTGTCAATTGACGAGCTTGACTAGCGCATTGAGTGCCAACAGATTCACTAATAGACTTAACATAATGAAAGATTCAAGAGATTGATTGACACACTCTGCTGATTGATTAATTGATTGATTGACTGAATCTTCAGACTGACTGCCCGGCTGTTTATGCTTACTTTTTAAAATCACTGATTAAACTAGTTAAATGATTGTCCGATAGATTGATTGACTAATTGATTGATTGATTGGTAGATAGAGACAGCAATTGGTATAGCTCAAGTGATTGTCCTACATATTCAAGATTGAATGCTTGATTGACAGACATTCAACTACTATTCATCAGATTGATGATTGAATGCAATCGATAAACGATTCACGTAAAGACTGACTAATAATTGACTAATTAAGGGATTGACAGCCAATCATCAGAGAGGTTGATTGCTTTGACAGACTTGTCTGATGATCGATTTACTTAATCGACAAACGTTTGACTGATCACATGATAAGTGACTGAAGATTGACTGACTCGTATGCTGATTGGCTAGTTTACCTACTTAATACTCGCTAATTGAGTGATTAATCGATGAATTGTGTTCAACTGCTTTCCGAAAGCAATGACTGACTGATTGATTGACTTGACTACTTACTAGCTGACTAATGATTGACACAACTAACGGACAAATAAACTGAGACAAATTGATTGATTAGCTTCATCCAGCTAAATTGGATATATTTATTCTTTATCGGCTCAGGTCTTTGTATGTGAAATATTACAAAAAATCGCGTCTCATAAAAATTACATTATTTCAAAAAAAATTTAAACATTTTTTGGTTGTTCTTCATGAAAAGTTTTTGTTAGAACACAAGGTGGCCAAAAGAGAGAACAAATGTTTAAAAAACGCGTCGATTTGCTAAAGGTTGCAGAAAAACTAGGAAGCTGACAAACGTCCGACTGATAATGCCTGGAGATTGGATGGAAGATCCGAACATGTCATCGATATTGAAATGAGTGTTTGGGTGTTTGATCGCTGAATTGATGCTGTCATCGTTTGTAGTTGATGTTCATTTTGATTGATTGATTGCCCGAGGGATTGATTGTTAGAGTGAGTAAGTAGTCAATTGTTAGTTATTGAGCTATTGATAGATTGATTGCGAGTTGCATTAGCCGAGAGTGGGAAACTCAGCTTCGTCATTCATATTGATCGGATCGGAGCCGCTCTTGGCTGCGGACTTGTTTAGCGAACGTGCGGCCCCCCAGCCGCTGAGATAGCCGCTGCGACGACGATCATCCTTGAACTTGAACTCAATGTTCATGACGCGCTGCAGGCGCCCGACGCGCTGTGGATACAGCGAGGCATCGTACTCCAGTCCCGAATCGGAGTCCGACTTCATTGGCTTCTTCTTTGGCAAGACGATCATTTTCTTCCAATCCGGTTTGGCAACCTCCCCCTCGCCGGGCTTGCGTATGTTGTAGGTGGGCTTGGTGCGCTCAACGCACATGGCACGCCACTCCTCGACAGTTATGTACTTGGTATTGTCCTCCTCATTGGAATTGTCGCCCGCCTGCTGCTGCGATTGCTGCTGCGAGGACTGCTGCAGCTGCTGCTGCTGCTCGTTGAACGAATCATCTTTGTCCGACAATATGGGATTCTTCATGGCAATGCTCTGCTCCTCGATGTCCTTGAAGACCGAGCCCCAGTTGTGGGCGCCGCCCCCATTGCGCTTGACCACGGCCTTGATGCCCGTCTTATCGGAGCCCGAATGACGATCGAACTTGCTCTTATACAGCCGGCCATAGCCGCCGTTCTTGTTGCTGTTGTTGATGATGCGGCTGAACACGGCGCGATCCCTATAATGACGCTGCTGCTGCGGCTGCGGTTGCGGCGGATCCAAATGTAATGGCTGTTGTTGCTTCTTTGATGATTGCTGCAACGGCTGCTTCTGCTTTTGCTGCTGCTCTCGTTCTTGACGCTGCTTCTGCTGTTGTTGTTGCTGCTGCGGCTTAGTCTCCAACTTCTGTCCGCCTTTAGATATCAAAGTGTCAGTGACCTTAAGACTGTCTGCCTTGATGGCCCGCTCGCCCTTGGCTTTGGCCTTGCCCTGGTTAGCTGCCTTCTTACCCAGCACTAGCGATTTGATCTTCTCGCCGCCCTGCAGCTTCCTGCTCTTGAGCTTCGAACTGTTGTCCAACAGCTGCAGCTTCTTCTGGCCAATGCACAAGTCGCTGGCCTCGTCATCGATAAACAGCAGCTGATAGCGATTATTGCCAAAGGAATCCATTTTTCTCGACGAAAAATCAGTTTTTCACAATATTTATTCTCGCACGCAAGCTAGCACAATCTTATCTGAATAAACTCTACAGCTCATTTGATTTTCTCCCAACATTCAGCTTGAATATTACTTTCTCACGGACTACTAGCTCAATCGGAAAAGAATGCCTTGCTCGAATTGAAATATTTACTGAGGTATTCATTAATAAGCTACCTGAGACACAAACGTCAAGAGAGGCTGTCAAAATAGGAGCAATATATTGTGAAGCGGTTGAAAAATAAAGCAATAATAATTTAATAAATATTTTGCATTTATTTTAAGCCACATCCATGCAATTTTTAATGGAATGGAACACTAGGTAAATGGAGCTGGAAAGTGCTAAGATATTGGATAGCTTGAAGAGAAATTAATATGAGTGCGGATGAAGGGAAAAGTTGTCTTTGACAAAAAGAGATTTTCGGTCGAATATACGATCATCCGAAAATCACAAATTCATACAATGCTGTCTACCCGTTTATCCAACATAAACTAATTACTTGATAGTCGTTCGAGAGAAGGTGCTCAAGAAGTATGATCACAGCGGTCATTTAACGCTATTTGCTTCATCATCTTCGACCAGCAGCTTTAAGTCAATGGCATGGTGAATGATTTCTAAGCTCACATGATAGGTTTAGTCTCAGTCCTGCTCAGCTACCCCCAAATATGCATCTGCACTTGGCTCTGCTGGAAGAGCATATCATTGTCGCAGCATTTTCACAGTCAGATAAGTCAGCTCAGCTAGGACTTTTCTCGTATCTGTGACGTGCAAGCCCCCATGGTCGATGCACCAGCCTTAAAGCTGGCAATAATAACTTGATGCGCGTCCACAGAGCAGAGCTCAGACCGCAGACTTGGCAGGTTTTGCTTCCTTTTTATACCCTGCACCCATTAAAAATAGGAAATCAGGGTATAATGGTTATGTAACAGGCAGAAGGAGGCGTGGCATGCCCCACAAAGTATATACATTCTTGATCAGGGCGACGAGCTGTGTAACTGTTCCCGTTATTTTGTTATCGATTAAAAACCCTATCGAAAATTAGTTATAAAATTATATCTTAGACATATTAAGAGCAAGAGTGTCGAAATTTTATATATAGATATGTATTTTATAGAGTTTCGGGTTTTGTTGTAATCCACCCCCTCCCTTCATTTGGTGTTCCCTGTGTAAGCAACGCACAGAATTATTTAAATATCAGTTGGGTTCAGGGGATCTCCTTGTCGAGCAGTCTCGCCTAGAGCTTTCTTATTTGTTTTTATTTTGTTTTGTTGTTGTTAATGTTAACTCCTGGCTATTTATTTTCTGCTCCTGCTTCTTACTTGGCTGCATTAAATTGAACAACTGCTGCCGTCGAGCAACAACAAAAGCAAAGTCTATATGCGGAGAATGAAAAAATGTCTGTAAACTTTTTTGAGCGAGCCCCGCAATTTTCTCTCTAATTAAAACGGGTAGCACACGTTGGCTGTTAGTGGCAACGGCCACGAATTGAAAGTGCTTTGCGTGTGTGCCAGTGTGTGTGTGTGTGTGTGCGTTAACTTAGTTGCAAATTAAATGCGAGAAACACAGCAAGGAAAAAGCTTGTAAGCAACCATAATCTCTTGTACTTTACCTCTCTCTCTCATCTTTCATAATCACTCTCTCTCTCTCTCTCTCTCCCTCTTATTTCCCATCCCCCTCTCTCTGTCGATATCAATAATAGCAGGCATTTGACATGCAGCACTATGAAAGCAGCTTGTAAGTTTTTAGACATGCATGTTAAAACGCACCGCGTTGCCAGACAGCAGCAGAAAAAAATATGAATGAAGCGGCAAGTGGTAAGTGGCAAGAGGCAAAATGTTTGCGCTTGTTAAAATTGATTGCCTGCTCGAGCGAAATCAAGTGAGAGCCTACAAATCGGGCGCAAGCGACTAAGCAATACCCGTTCACTCAGTGAGCACATGAAGTAGAGATGTCTTGGGATTAGCCCAACTCCAAAGGTTAGAAAATCACATTCCATACGAGAAGAGAGAGTGATACAGACACTGCCCAGAACCAAGTATACTCTTTTCCTATTGCAGAACGAGTATCAAGATGAAAAGGAAGGTGAAGCAAAGCAAAGCTGCTCACACACTTTTCAACAGCAACAACGAATGGCAACTGTTTGCTTAGAGGCTACCTTTTGGGTTGCTAACAGTGATTTATATTTGTATTGACACTTAAAGGATGTCCCAGCCCCAGCCCCCCCTACACCGCCCCCAGGCCCAATCTCAGCCCCAAGCCCAGCCCATGTTCGTGTCTTTGTCTCGGCTGTCCATTGTCCTGCCGTCCTCTGTCTGTTTGCCAAGCGCACAAATTTGTCCCTGTCATTGTTTTACAAGCCCAAAAGGGAGCCCAGGACAAAGCACAAAAGACGCAAACGAAGGCGAAGGCGAAGATGAGGCGAACTCTTTCAGTTAAAAGCACAAAATGTATCGATTAAAAACAAAAACAAAACAAACACAAATACCAAAACAAGATATCAGAGCGCAGGTACGACTAGCCGAGGTGTGAATACACTTGACAGAGTGGGTAAACAGTCATAACGGTTAACTGGTTCACTTCGCAAATAAAACCATTGAAATCTGAAATGTAATGAAATCAAATCTGAGTTGAAATGAATTTATAATCATTCACTGGGTGTGGCTGTTGCAATTGTCAAAAACAAAAAACAAAAAAAAACCCCAATCGAACCAATTTTTATAATACAATTGAATCCGGTTATCTGGATTCCGATTACCCGGAATACGCTATAGCCGTATAAGTTTGCTCATATAATGGTACCCTTCTATATATATAGAAAAAATGGTTTCAGATGGCTAAAATCTGAAATTTACTTTACTTTTACTTTTTGCATTAGTTTTTAATTTATAAGTATTGACTAAACAGCTGAAAAGATTCAGTTTCTTTACATAAGAAGCTCTATATAAGAAGCTTGATCTGAATATGCATAAATACTTTATAAATATAATATATACGCTAAATTGAATCTGTGGAAATGCAGACACACAAAGAACAACTATTCGAACCTTAGTGCAAGGCAGTGACTCGGTTTGAATTGCGAACAGCAAGACGGACATTGCAAAAAGCCAATAAACTCATTTCATTTTCGTGAATGAGTATAACAATTAAATAAAACATATATTAAGTAAGAGTTGGAGGTGCTTGACTATAAGAGTGTCTCTGTTCATATAAAGATTATATGTATTTCCTTTATGTATCGTACTATAATATCCAATATCATCAACTATGCGTTACATACTGCTTAAGAAAGTTATCATACCCTTTGGCAGCGTATTGAAAAGATTTGCCTTTAAGTTTGGCAGGCAGCAAATGCGAAGTGACACTTGCAAAACAGACTGACAAACAGACAAACAAACAGATAGACAGACAGACAGACAGCCTGACAGGCAAACAGACATGAAATATTGGAAAAGAGAAAACATTTTGTGACTTGGCCGAGGCAGGGGGAGTTCGCATAGCGGCATTAGCACTGGCAAGGTGCGTATCTAAATTGCGATCCATATTTAGGAGCTATTGCTGAATTCTTGAATTGAAAGAACTGAAAAAAAACGTGTAAGAGTCGAGACTGCTCAACTTGGAGATACCCTGGACCGTCCGGATAGGCGCACATGGCAATATCCATTCATCTCGTAGCCCTGTTCAATAATATATATACTTTGTGGGATATATATATCAATGTGGGAAAAGAACAGTAAGCAGCAGTCTGAAAATAAATGAAAGTTTTCATTGTGAAATAGCTGATGAAGTTTTCATTTTATTTTGGCAATAAAGTAGGAAAACTGACTAAAGCACTATGCAAGTGCCTCGAGTGCAGCGGAAAAACATATATGATAAGCAGAAATCCAACCCGAAGCTCATTTGCTTGAGCCATAAGCAAACGAGATTAGGAATTGAGGCTCGGAGCTGAACTGAACTGAACTGAAATGAGCTGAAATGGAGGTGGATTGAAAGTTGCCAGGGTGATCCGAATATGCTAAAGAGAATGAAGTGGAGCCGGAGTTGAGTGTGGAGCTGGATGTGGCGAAATTAAAAATACATTTTTAATTATTCAAGGGAAGCAAAACAAAAACAAAAACAAAGCTTCAAATCGCAAATTGAATTCGATGCTTTGAATTGTAATTTTGATTTGATTCGATTCGATTTGATTTGATTGAAACGAAATTCCAGTTGATATTCAAATTATTTGCAGCCACAATCGAAAGCATTATTTATTTTTGTAACTGATGAAAGACGTGCGAGCGAGACGGCCGATAGACAGACACGGCTGAGGCTGAGGCAGAGGCTGTGGCTGAGGTTGAGCAGCTTCATCTTCTTCTTCTAATTTTTACAGCAATTTTAGAACTTAATCCTTGAGCAGCAGCTGCTCGAGGCCAAGTCAAATGGGCCAGAAAGCAAATGTGCTTCGGTGTCTGCTCTGCCGCACTCCCGCGCTCTCTCCCTGCCTCACTTGTTGTTTGTTTATCTAACGAGTAAATACGATTTTAATTAAATGTAAATCACATTGTCAACTCACATACAGACACACGCAGACAGCAGCCCATAAAAGTGCCTTCAGTTCAGCTAGCAGCAGCAGCAGGAGGAGGAGGAGCAGTAGGAGCAGCACGAACAGCAGCTGGAATAGAACTCGCATCTAGCATTTGCTTTCCATGTGGGCCGCACACGATTTGCTTATATAAGCACATGCGACTATTGTCTACCACAAGTTCACATTCAACACACACACACACACACGCAAACTTGGTAACATGCATATGGCTTGTATCTTTATGCTCTGTGCCTTGTCTGCCCTTAGCTTCAGCCACTCTGCCAGCACAAGCCGCAAACACCCTTGAGATTATTAATTAAAAGACAAGAAAACATAATTTCTAAATTTACACACATGCAAACAAACCAAAGAACACAAAAAGAAACACATTAAACAGGAGCAGGGAGGGGCAGAGAGTGCGAGAGAGGGAGATCGGGAGATCGGGAGTGAGCGAGAGAAATAGAGTTTGCCCCATGCTTGGGCTGTTGCCACTCTATGCACAGCCCACAGCGCTGCCAGACACGTGCAGCCCAGTGCTGTACAACATGCACCGAAATTATCTACATTTGTGCGTTGTACAACACAGTTTGCCCTGAACGTTTTTGTCTGTCACTTTCAGCAGTCGGAAGCTAAATTTTCTCACTATTTTTGTTATGGATCACTCCACAAGCACCGACCCGAGTTCGACTTATGGAGCGCCAATGCAGCGCAAGCCGCCGCATCGCGTCGTCTTCGAGGTGGCCGTTGAGACGGAGGCGCAACCATCGCCGCGTCCCGAAGATGTGAGTGCCACGTGACTGCGGCTTTCCCTTTTGCACACATTCATTTCGCTTGCCTTCTTCTTCTTCTGCTTCTGCCGCTGTCTTTGCAGAACGGCGCTAAATTTCGTCGCTTTGTGCTGACCGTTCCAGATCCGAACGACAAGCGCCTGATGATCATCTCGTTGATGAATGGCCCAGCCGACCCGAATTTCCGTTCACTGATGCGCGAGCTACGCCGCAGCCTAGACAAGGTGCTCCAGGATGAGGCCGAGGCCGAGAAGAAGGCAAAGGCCGAGGCCGAGAAGAAGGCAAAGGCCGAGGCCGAGGAGAAGGAAAGGGCCAAAGAAAAGGCGGCCAGGGACAGGGTAAAGGCCAGAACCCAGTTGTACTCGGGCCGCTCGAGACGTCGATCACGGCCCTGGACATGGTCTTGGAAGAATGACTCCACCACGGACACCGCGTCCGAGACTGAGCTGATGACCCACAAGGAACCCTAGTATAGCTTCACACTGAATCTGCATATATGTTTGTGTGCATGTGCATGTGTGTGCATGCGTTAATAAAATATGTAAATTCGCTTGGCGGCAATTGATGCGCCAATCGAACAGCTTCAAAGCCAACGGGCGCCATAACCGTTACTCATTTATATACATATATATACATATGCATGCATATATAGTCTACATGCATAGTGTGTATGTGCATGCATGCATGCGCATAGATACATATATCCCTCGGAGTGCCGCCAAAGTTGGCAACTTGCCCGATGCTCACTTAAAGCGACATGCAACACCCTTTTTTCGCCGGCAAAAAGTTTATGAGCGCAGATTACAGCCAAGAGTAGTTGCGCATTTGGTGCAGAGGGCGGCCGTGTGTGTCTCGCAAGTAGGCGTGGCAGTCAGCCGTGGCAACACTTACAGCCCCCACCGCCGCAGCAGGCAGCTGCGCTGAGTTGGCATTTAAAGTTTGCTGCCGAAATGATCGCGCTTCTGTGTGAATGGCAAAGTGAATGGCGCATGAGGGCAATCAGAAAAAAACATAAACAAAGAATAATACAATGTTGTGTAGTATTGGAGGAAGAGTGGCAGAGGAAGGGCGCGAGAAGCTAGGAAAAACCAGTGGAAATGGAAGATTGAAAAAAAAAAATAGAGAAAAAGAGGAAATGAGCAGACATATGAAATAGATGAAAGGGCTGCATCAGTGAATATAAGTACATACATATGTATGTGTGCATAGATGTGTGTATATTGCATATGCATATGCATATGACATATTACATATGTATATGTATTGTCTGACATTATATATAATCGATACGGGGATATGTACATACATGTATATGTGGCAGACTTAATTCAAGGAATAGACTGAAATATGCTAATGGAAAAATATCTAGGTGAATAAAGGAATATGATAAGATATGGTATACATGTAAAGATATACATATGCATATGTACCGATCTGATGATTATATGAAGAGTGAGTAAAAGATGAAGATGAGGAGTGAGAAAAGAGGGAGAGATAGAGAGCTGATTATTAGAGAGAATGATGAATACAATAACTAGAAAGATGGATAGATATGCACATACATACATATGTAAACATGTACACATACATACATACATACATATATATGATTGTATGTACTGAGTCAGATAGCTAGATTGATGAGCATATTGACATATAAGTATGAATAGCTATATATACATACATATGTAAGTGCTACAAGTCAAGGTGAGTAATCTTATAAGCCAATACTACATCTACTTGTTAATACTTGTCGATATTTATCGAGACACTTGAAAATAAATTCGCAGAAAAAGAAAGTAAACGCTGAATATTAAATGAGTTTGTTCTTATTTATTTATTTAACAGGAATAAGAGCTTCGTCTAGAAAACATTGAGGGCTCCAATTCAAATCTACATGCAGGGGTATAGCTGGACCTGGGGGTGATTCCTATTAAATTGCCGACTTGCCTCGTGTCTTTGGGGACGGCATGCCTTCACACGAGGCCGGGATGATCGTGCCGTGCCGTGCCATGTCGGGAAGGCTTTTGCCAGCCATGTAAAAGGATGTGAGCAGGAGCGATATGAGAGTGTGTGTCTCGTTGGCCCTTTTCATTTGGAACGCAAGCAGCGTGACTTTGTGTCTCTGAGTAGTGGGGCGGAGCGGGCGGGGGGAACAGCTCAAAGGCAGCATTGTCATCGTTTATGCCGTCAAAGTGAAAATCCATGCGAAAAATTATATGTCGAAAGTTTTCACTTTTGATATGCAAGGCATTCTGCCTGGCATTGGCGTTGACATCATCCTGGCATGGGTGGGGCGGAGGGATGGTCTGTCGGGGAGCCGTTGCTCTGCACGCACTCTGACAAAGACACATTTTGCTAAAGCAGCGCGGGTCGGAGGTCCAAGCAGAGCCAGAGCCAGAGACAGAGACAGAGACAGAGGCCGAGGCCGAGGTGGAGGCTAGCGACGGGTCGGGAAGGAATCTACCAATTACTCGAGTTACTGGCCCAGTCGCTCTCGCTCGGTCTGTCATTGAAACGTATCCGGCCTCTTAGCCTTTCAGTCTTCTTCCTCGTCGCTTTTTTTTCTGCACAGTTGCTCTGTGTGTTTCACATTCCACGTTTCGCACTCCTTGCGCCCAGTTCTCACCCATTCCGTTGTCCTTTTTAGTTTTGTCTATGAGACGGCGGCTTCCTATTCGACTGTTTCCTTTCTGTTGACTTTTCCTTGGGTTCACTGGCGCCAGTCGAGCCCCTCAGCCCCACGGTTGCCTGCTCTCCTACTGACTTTTTTTTTCTTGCTGGAATTTTCCGGCATCTTGCCTGGGCATCGTTGAAAGAGCTATGTAATCTACCCTACTTTACAGTTGAGAACGCAAAGAGCGCCATCTGTCGGCTGCGGTTGCGGCGGCCGTTGCAACTGCATTCAATGCACTCGACAGACCCCACTTTCTAACCGCCCCCAGGCCACACCCCTTTCGCTTATTCCCCTATTCCCCTATTCCGTCCTATTTTTCATTCCGTTTGCACACTTTGGTTAATTTGATTTCTTTGCAACTTGGCTTTGATTGCGAGTGTGTGTGAGTATGTGTGTGTGTGTGTGTGTGTTTGTGTGTGTGTGTGTGTGTGTGTGTGTGTGGAGTGTGTGTTGAGTGTGTGTGATCATCAGTGAAGCCTTTTCTTCTTTTGTTCACATGCTCGCGCTTCACTATGAATGGCTTTGCGGCATTGGCCAACAGTTGCGAAAAACAAATGATGAAAACACTCAGCGTAGAACATATAGAATTCCCTATTCAAAGGGCCCTGGCCCTGAGCAATATGAAACTTATTAAGATTAGCGAACGAGTCGCTATAGCCACTTTCCTATTGGACAATAGTACACAAGTATAAACATATACATACGTATAAGCACTATATAAACTAGTCTCTACGTGCCTTCATGCTATCTCCAAAGGAATTATAGATCACTAATCCTATATTGAATATACTATATGATATAATATGATATGATATACTATATGATATATGGTATTGAATTTACCATCTACTTTATATCATATACCACATATAGAGCATTTATCACAGAAAACTAATCATGTATTATGTATAGCATATAAAGTGTCTCATAGATCGTATGCCATATATCATATATTATTTATCAACTATTATTTATGAAATATCATATATCTAAAATCATATCACATATAACAAAAGCAAGTATAATCAGATAAATATAAAATATTTACATAAGTGATTTTTGATCACTTCAAATTGCCGAAAATCCTAATCTTATTATAATGCAAACATATATAAAATATATGTATTTACTCTCTGGTTTCTAATGGTCTCCCTTCCTTTTGTTTTGTTCGCTCCCCGAGTTAGATTTTCGTTTTGTTCTTGGTGCAGTTTGAAATTTGAGGTCTCGCAGTGAGTCTGGGCGCAAGTAATTCATCTCTGTTCTAATGTACTCGATGGTTGCCTAATAAACGCCGGCCGCCCTGTCAGAGGACTCCAGAATTTATGGAGTCCATTAAACGCAACATTGGTTGCTCTGATTGGCAAGGGGTTCCGGCTGTAGCCGCCGCGTGACATCCAATTTATTGCTGGGCGGTAATTGGCAGTCAAAACGAGGCGAGGCGAGGCGAGGCGAGGCGAGGCTAGCTGAGGCGTGGCAAGTCGAGTTCGAGTCGAAAGTCCTTTAGCAGCTACTGCTGCTGCTGCTTCTCCTCCGCCTGCTGGTGCTGCTGCTCCTCCTGTTGTTGCTGTTTATTAATAAATTGTCACTTGCAACTGGCGACACATCTCGAGCTGCAGCCAGTGCGTTCTGCAGCTGCCTGCCTGGCTGGCTGGCTGGCTGCCTGCTTATTGGGCATTATTCTTGGCTGTCCTTCGCCAGGAGCCCGGCAGAGAGCGAACCAACTAGAGCCACATTGCCAATTAGCTGATATCATCGTTCATCCGGGCGTCAGTTGTTGCCTAATCCTTGTTAAGCTTTATCGAAATTGTATCATTATCATATCGAGTAGCGCCATTTTACTCACCCGCTCCGCCGCTCTCCAGCACGCTCCAATACCTGGGGGAAATCTGCTAAGCCATATGACTATGTGGCCTCTCTCCCTCTCTCTCGGTTAGCCGGGCCAGCGATATACGCTTTCGATTTGGTGCGAGCAAGTTTTCCCATAGTTCTTTATTCTTGCTGCTGCGCATCGACGCGTTCGCCTGGACTGGAGACTAAGCTGCTTATTTTCCTTTGGGAGCTCCACACACACGCACACACACACACGCACAGACAGAGGCTGGCACACAGTGTACAGCATTTGGCAGCGTTAATTGGATTTTGAAGCAGCTGCAAATGAAATTGGAAGCCAGAACTAAAGTATCTTTAATTCGAAGTGCCGTAAACCTTACTTGCGGCGGCCTAAGCTCCACATTTTCTTTTTCGCTTTGCCGTTTTGCTGTTTTGCCGCTCGCATTTGACACTCGTCTCGAAGCGCGCTCAATTAGCACGTGGCGTTGCCACCTGACGCGACTTCAAGCGAATCACTAGTGGTGGCACTTGGATCTATCGGATAAAATTCAATTCTGATGATGAGAAAATATTAAAGAATATGTTTTGGGAATAAGCTTTTAATATGATTTTTATATGATAAATTTTAGCTCATAAAAAGCATGTGATTCTATCAAATTTCATTGCATGTTTTATAGTAAATCCCTTCTCTTTTTTTATCTCTCTAAATCTATTAAACCTTTTTCCCTCCCGCATCACTCTCTCTCTTTCTCTCTCTCTCTCTCTTTCTATCTTTCTCTCTCTCTCTCTCTTTCTCTCCCTCTCTCTATCTCGTCGATTTATCCGCCTCTCACTTAATGTATCTTTCTTTGCCTACCCTTTTCTCTTATTTTTTTCTCATCTTTCTATCCATCTTGCTCTCTTCTTATCTTTGATTATCCATTTCAAATATCTATTTATATTTTCTTATTCCTTGTCTCACTCTTCATCTGTCTCTCTCTCCCTCTCCTTATATACGTATATCTATTGTACTACTTGTCGCATTCTCTCGCTGTCTCTCTCCCTTTCACTCTCTCTCTCTCTCTCTTTCTCTTTCTCTCTCTCTCTCTCTCTCTTTCTCTTTCTCTCTCTCGCTTCTATCGTTTTACAGCACTACCCGCTTAAGCATAATTATTAAGCTAAATCCCCATATTTTGATTGGCTTAACTGCATTTTTACAAAGACTCAGCAAGCAACGCCTCGGGCTGGCCGGCAAAGTTTGTTCAGGTCGCTGTTTGCTGAGCGCTGCCCGAGCGCCGACCGAGGGACGGGCGGACGCTAAGTACCATGTAACACTGTACAAATACGTGTGTGTGTGTGTGCTAAAAAATAAAATACAAATAAAGAGACAGAGAGGGAGAGAGCAACTCCTCTAATGGGAGCAGCCCGCGGGGCTACATACAACAATTAAGTTGGAGCTAATTGTGTAAACAAATTCTCTTTAAAATGCGAAATTCAAATAAAGGCAAAAAAACATACAAAATAAAAATAATAATCATAATAATTAACATAACATAAGCGCTGAGCGTCTGAGTGCGTGCAAAGCGAATGAAATGTGCTTTCATTTTGTGCGAATGGCAAATAAATGTTAACTGCCTGGCAAAAGTATGGTCATAAATGGGATTATGGCCGGCATATGAGCTGGTAATGGGAGTGTGATGTGGGTGTGGGGGGTGCAGGGCTATCCACTAGCATAGGCCAATGGCCCAGCTGGAAATTGAAAATAGAAATAATAGTTGTACTAAAAAAACGATCGTAAAAAACTATTCAATTTTGTGTGCCTGCCTAATAAATCTGTTGGTCAAGAGGGAGAGGGAGGAGTTTATTAGCGCATTAGTTTAAATAATGTGCATGCGAAAGAAAAAAGCTAATGAAATTTATATTTTGTGAGAATGGCCGATTTGTAATAAAAACTAAATATTAATAAAAATAAAAATAAAATAATAAATAAAATATGACTATATGATATATGTTTGTATTTATGTTAAATAGCAGTTCCAATGGAGTAAGTAAATGAATGTAATCAAAATTATATATGTATGCATACATATACATATATACATGAACATATATATGTATTTATAATTCCATTTTGTGCGAATGGCTAACGTATATGAAATAGTGTGGCAACATTATGTCTATAAATGTTTAGTCAAGAGCTTATTCGCCATATGAGCACATCCCAGTTGCCGTGTGATGGGCGTGGCAGCGACGCCTATGCGCTTACATCTAATTGAGCTGCGGACGAGATGGAACAGCTGGTCAACAAAAAGTTCGAGAAAACGCGCTCATAATTCATTCGCTCTGCCAGAGAGAGAGAGAGAGAGAGAGAGCTAGATGGAGAGCAGCTGGACGGACGGGGCGGGGCGAGCAGCTAACAAGCACATTAATAATATCTTAACCGAGAGACGCCGAAGTGCCAGCCATTCGTCCATTCAGCCACTGAAGGAGGAAGAAGTCGCCCGCACTCCGGGCGATCGCCGGCATTGTCCAGGACGTGGTCGAGCACAAAATGCAGTTAATTAATCATTTGAGCCAAAAGTAGTTTGGCGCTTGATTTATTTTCGGCCATAAGAACTGGCTGCCAACCACAACAAAAGTTAAAGTTTCCTCTCAACTCAACTTTTTTTTATTCGCTTTTATATATTTTTTTCGTTTGTTTGCTGACAGGCGGCGCTGGAGACAGCCGCTGGCGCCACAGCGGAACAGCTCTTGGCCATGGATATACATACATTAAAAAACCGGCAGCGAAACCATTTGAAGGCAGCCATCAGCCCGAAAAGCCCGAAGTGAAAGGACAAAATTAACCCCAGCGACAGGAAGTCAGGCGAAATGAGTGAGCGGACGGTCGAGCGTGGGCTATAGGCGACTGCCAGATACGCTGCATAAACAAACAGGAATGTTTCTTCAAATGGAATGGAAGTCTGTACAGATTCGCTAGTCTAACATGTGTAGCTATTTGAGTTGCTGCTTGGTTTATTGGCCATTCATGAGATTGATATTGTTCTTTTTATCTGTATTTAAGTATCTGTTGGACCTATATGTATATTCATGTATTTGGTTACTTGATTGAAGGACTGATTGACTGCAGCCATCATAGTAGTTTGTACCAGTTGACTGACCGACGGACTCATTCAACTTGAAATCTGTACAGGCATTCGTATACAGCAGTTTGACCTTTTTGTATAATTAACTGATAGCTGTTTGATTGACTGACCGTTTGCCTAATTAAATAATTTACAATCAATTTTAATTTACCATTAGTTGATAATTCGCCTGACTGATTGACATATATATCTATAGATTTTTACTTAGCAAATTGTTTAATTGACATTCAATAGACCGACAGAAGGCTACATTGATTGCCGTTCTTTGCCTAACTGATTGATGTGGTTTATTTAGAGCATCATTCAGATGGGTAAAGTGCGTCAAGCAATGTGCCCATCTGGTCAGCTCGATACTTTGATTTTCTGATTGACCAAATGAACTGATTGCTCGCTTGATTGACTCACTGATTGATATCGGCTGCCTTTTATGTTTGGCAAGTGAGTGCTCAGCAATAGTTGCGAAGGATTGAAGCAGTTGAGCAAACGCAAGTCAATCTAGTCGAGTTGGCATAGTTCCAGTGCCCAGCCATCTGCTGAGCATTGCCCAAGACTTTACTGGGGTATTGCTCACCTTCGTGCGACTAGAACTGCCAGATATGTCCATTGCTCAGATTCGCCAATCACTCTATGCATCATCAATCCAAGAATCAATCTGCCAGTGTACACAAACGGATGAGATAGTAGCGGCGCTCAGTGCAACCGCCTCGGCATCAACTATGAGTCGATTAATTAAACCGCAAGCGTTTAAGCGGCAAACCGCAGCAGCGGTAATGCCAACAGCAACAGCAGAGTTTGCTTTAATTTGACTTTCACTTTTCCCAACACACGCACACACCCACACACACACGCACATGTATACACGTAGACACACACGCGCACACACACACATGCTCGCTCGAATGGCAATCTCTTTTATAGGTTACATCCTGGGCCAGGCCGTGTTGTCCCATCGCGGCAAAGGCAATCAAATTTCGTATTAATTATGTGCTTAACCAAACACCTCCCAGCGCTGGGGCGTCCTCCAGTGGTATGTGCGGGGGCGGTGCGCCGGCGGGGCGGGGGCGGGGGCGGTGCGCTAGAGGAGCTCATGAAAAAAGGGGGCGATGGGGGCAGCCTTTGCTGCAAAATTGTAAACTGTCAGCTGGGTCACGTTGCCTGGGATTATGCGACAATGAGCGAGTGAGCGAGAGAGCAAGGGGGGAGCAGAGTGATGCACAGTCTGTTGGCCATGCGGGTCAGGGACGCAGTGGCAATAATTCTTTGGTTTTCACATTTTGCAGCCGCTGTCGAAAATCCTTTTTGCGGCTTATGTTCCCAATGATGTGGCAGAGACGGGGGCACATGTCACGGGTCAGTTGCCCGGCCGGGCTCTCAATGCGACACGCCCATTTCCATACACAGATTCCTGGGTGGGTGCTATGTGTGTGCACATAGAGACTTGTGCCTAATGCGCTGTCGAATCGTGTATTCTGATTTGTTGAGACTTTGTTTGCGCGCAATGCAAAGGCCGAAGGATTACGTGATCCGCCCGGTATTTGTGGAGCTGGTCTTACTTAGTGGAACTGGCTGTGGATCTAAGGGATATACGTGCTATCAATAATGTCTTTGTTGAGCAGAAAGCAGCCAAAAATTGAAGTAGAGTCTGTTAACTAACTCTCTAATAATATTCATTATTATATTTCTGGAATTTGGCCGACGCACAGGAGGCACAGCAAGTCACACGCGCACGCGTGCCTGAACAATTGGGAGAGAAATGAAGAGACCAATCGTTTACTCTCTATCGTTGCTGTTTTTATTGCGATATATTCTGTAAGTGAATATGATTGCATTCTAAATTAGCGACTCGCACGCCAGAGTGCAGAGCACAAATGCCACGCCCCGCCGCCGCCCACGCACCACCCTGCAAGCAGCGTGCATTACGTGACAGGAGTATGTGAAACTTTTCAACTTGAACGAAAATTTATATGTTGAAAAATATAGAGAAGAAAAAAATAAAACAAGAGAGATGTATGTGTGTGTGTGTGGAATGTGTGAAAAATTCGCCAAGAAAATGACACTTGGATTGGGTTGAGCTTGGGCAGCAGCAGCAGAAGGAGTCGGAGTCGCACGACATTCTGCTGCGGTTTCGCGTGCGACGCGCTGGCTGCTGGAACGTGTCTGGCGCCTGCTGTGACTTTCGCCAGCTGCAGCGTCCCACAGAAGGCCAAGCCCAAGCCCAAGCCCTAGCCCTAGCCCAGGCACAGCTGCAGCTGGCAACTGTGGCTGCGTGGGCGTGGCAGCAGTAAGTATGCTGCCGCCATGCCTGCAGATGAGAAACAGCCACGGATTACGCGCGAATGCGTGTGTGTGTGTGTGCCTGTGTCACATGGAGGGCATAAGGAACAGGGGGGACAGGGAGGACGGCGCCATGGGTTTACGGGGAAGATTGTACAAAGTTTTGCCGCTTGATTTTCATGTTGATTATAACCTTTATTTTCTAACATGATCCTGACATGAAGGCTGAGGCTAGACGTGCAACTGCACGGAGAAAGCAATTGACTGTGCGACTTCGAGGTGAGGGATTTTCGAATGGCAATAACCCATTTACCATGTTTACTTGAATGCAATTAAAAATGAAATGAATTAACATGAATTAAATTGCAAACGGAATATGCATATATTATATGCATATATATTATATATAATATGCAATATATTATATTATATTAGCTGTGCCTAGGGAACTTCGATAATAGCTTTTTTAGCTACAGTTTCGACTATCCAAAAATCTCTCTTCAATAATTTCATCTCACAATTCGAAGGCAATTGGAATAACGAGCAAAATTGTTCAATATATCGATGTCAATCTGCGTGTGCGTGCACATCATGCTCAATAAGCAACTATCGATAGCTTGAAAGTATCGATATAAAGTTGCCAAAGCTTAGGTATGGCAGTTGCGCCACTTTTTAGGTGACCATTTAAACCATAGAATTTCTGCTGCGCGCTTTCCATTGTTGTGTTGGAATTTACAGGCATAATTCATAGGCAAATGACAATAATTTGGACTATTTCGATCGCTCGATATTATCAAATCCATTTTGCTTGCCATTCACTGGGCTCAAAGCTGCTACCATATTTATTCAATACTGTTTGGCCGAACGGGTTACCTGTGCAGCACTGAAAACCAAGCTAACTTCCGGCCTAAAGTCAGTCATCAAGAGCCTTTCTAGCTGTCACCGTGCGATTTTCATCTTTCCTTCGAGGAGTTTGAAATTCCTAAAATTTTCTTTTCGGATTGTGAGTATTGTGGAGCGTGTGATGGGCCAGTTTAACAGAAAGTATTTTTCCATTGGACAGAATATCGCAAGCTCAAGAATCATGTCCTTCAATAACTATTCCAACTTTGAGGATAAGTCCGAAGAGTCGGACCGTAACGAGCAGTCGGTCTACATTCATATTCCGCATTCGAAAATTATTCTCTTGAAGATGGGCAACGAGTATCGTCAACTGTACTTGGACAACCAGGCGACCACTCCGGCCGAGCGCAGGGCCCGGGTAATCGAGGCGCATAGGGCAACCGCACTTGTGCGTCGCCTCAATCCGAAGCCGAAATACACGGTCACCATAATAATCGGCTCCACCGAGGTGGTCTGCGATCTGGAGCTGCTGCAGAGCAACAGTGAGTTCTTTTGCCGTGGTAAGCATGGCATGGCCTACGGGCTGCCGGCCTGCGATGTCAGCGTGGAGGCCTTCATGTCCATTTACAAGTGGATGGCCATGCCGAACGAGATCATTCTGCCGCCGAAGCTGATTAGCGTGTTCAAGGCGGCCCTGTACCTGAAGGTTCAGGTGCTGATCGATCAGTTTATGGCTGAGTTCCGTGATCCGTACACGGCTCGCGAGGAGATCGGCTTCCACATGTTCTACGGGCTGCACCAGATGAATCTCTATGTGCCGTTCCACAAGGCCATGCGCGTGCACAAGTACTTCTTGACTCTAATTGGCACTGAGGAGTACATCGAGCTCTGGCCCAATGCGCTCGTCTCGCTCCTCAATTCGCCGTACATTTGCGTCAACTCCGAGATGGAGGTGCTCATTGCCGTCATCATCTGGCTGTCCCATGACTACAGCTCGCGCTGCTTCCACACCAACCAGCTGATGAGCTGTGTGCGCTTCGACAGCATTCCGCTCGAGGCGGTGCTCCAGATGCGCCAGCAATGCTCCATCAGTGGCATGGGTGGGCTGCTCTTCCGCCCCGAGATCGAGAAGTTCCTGAAGTACGCTCCGTCGCACAACAACAATGTGCGCTACTGCAACCGTCGCATCTGGATCTACGATCAGCTGTGCGATTACCATCACGACGCCCACTGCCCCAAGCGCAACTACTTCACGCTGGACCAGTTCGAGCAGTACCAGGTCCAGCTGCGCAAGGCGCCCGAGCTGCACTGGTGGCACCGCCATCAGCTCAATCCCTATGTGCACAGCTGTCGCCACGAGAAGTGCGGCCGTCCCTCCGGTCTGCGTAGACGTCATTAGACGCGCGGCACACTGAGATCAGCCATCTATAGGTAAACACTGATCCACGTTTGATATTGCATTTTGCATGAACTCATTTTCGTTCATTTTCAATACTAAAACTTTGATGTTTCGGCACATTTCCTTACACTCACCAGCATACTCATTTCCCTCTTTTGTTTTCAATTGTGATACATTTAACATTTAACATTAATGCGGGCAAATTGTATCTATCATAACACTTAACTACTTTTTTGGTCTCATTCTACTAAATTGCATCATTTGAATCCTTAATAAACACAATTTCGACTCGACTTTCAGTTGAATGATTAAAAATACTAATAAATACTGCGCATATTCAAATTCGAACATGTTCGATGCTCTAGTTTAGTAGACTATATATATATTTTGTTTTATTCTTATTTTTATTTTATTTTTTTATTTGTATTGTTATTTTTTTACCATTGGCATAGATGACTTAGAGAGCTAAAGACTGCGCTCCGTGTGTTGTGGACTCATTGAACCCATTGAAAATGTGAAATGCCATTGTAGAAATATATATAATAGGCAATATAGAAAGTAAAATATATTATCGCATATATAGCTTTCCAGCAATGTATATATTGGTCAGGGCGACGAGTTGAGTTGATATAGACATGTGCATCGGTTCGTCTTTACATCTGACGAGCACCGTCCATAAAACGCAGTAGCTGCAGATCTGATCTGGAGATCCGTCCATCCTCCTAAATTTTCAAATACTAGAGACTTCTGCCTTAGCTGATAGAAAAAACACATATGAATATCATTATTATGTATCTCAAATTTGATCGATCTTGACGAAAAGTTATTCAATTAATTTGGATTTGGAATTTCTACTTTTCGCGGGGCTTTGAGGGATCTCCTAGACAGCCAGTTTGGACTGACACTGAATTGATATCCATTATCCATATCCATCACTGACTGACACTGGACTGACGCTTGTTTCTACTACGCATTCTATGTATATACAACTATGGACATCTTTTCAGATTAGAATACAAGCCCAGTCCATCGTCAGCTACATTGTGCCATTTCGTATGCTGCATCCCAACTAAGCTCCAACCAAAACTAGGTTCAATCTGAAATCCTCAAAGCGTAAAGCCCAAACTCGCATCCATAGCAGATGCTGACCTCTGACGTAGCTATTGCAATTACGGCTCAGTTTGAGGGTGTGAGGCTCTGTGCCTCCAAATAGGGAAAGCTGGATATGGCATAGAGCCGAGTTTCAGTTTCCTTCCAATTTTTGGGCTTAATACCGAATGCTTCGGGGCTTCAGCTGCCAATTGCAGGATCTCATCCAAGCATGGGGAGTCAATAGGGGGAAGAGTGGAGGGCGCCCCTGGGTGCTAGTGCCTCGGAAATTCGGGCCGCTGTCGCTGGCTGTTAACGAGTTTCTGTTGCCGATATTTTCGCCATTTGGTATGGCATTCAGAATTGGCATGCGAGGACAGCTGACTGCGCCCTTTGGTATATTTTTTGCCTCTGTTGTTGTTGTTGTTGTAGCTGTTATTTTTGTCGAGCGTAGGCCGGAGGGCGTTACGAATTGATATCCATTAGTGGCGACCTGAAATATTTTGCACTAATTGGCATTTGTTCGGCGGTCAAGGGCAGTCGTTAGTTGCTTCCTTTTAGTTTTTGTAATTAATCATTTTCTGATTTGCGGTATGCGGTCTCTGTTTTTGGATTTCGGATAAGCCTGTGGTGGAGGCAGGCGGGTGTGCGGCGAGGTGAGGTGGGCATCTGTAGCTACACATTTTCCGGGCATTTCATGCGCCGTTAAAGTTTAATCGAAAAAGTATTTTTGTGGCCAATGAAAATTCCAATAACGAAATTCCCGGCAGTCGAACAAACCGCAAAACAACTTCTTGAGTTTCTTTTATGTTCGAAGTTTGTATCCAGAAGGCATCCCTCTGCCACACGTCCATACGCCCACACGCCCAGGCGCTTCCACGGTTCTCGCCAGCTCGCTCTCTCTCTCTCTCTCTCTCTGCCTCAGGTAGAGCTCCGCCTCCTGGCACATGATGAAGTGCAGCCTGCAATTGACACTGCGAACACAAAGCCAAAGATGTTGGCGAAACTTTGCGCCTAAACGCGCAATTAAAACAAATTCCGAATTCCGAATTTGATAATAAAATGAAAACTTAAAAGTCTGCGTAAATCGCATAATTTGACGGAGACACATGGGAGGAGGGAGTGGACGAGGGACGATGAGGCGTGGCCAGAGGCTGTTACCTGCGAAATTTGACTCCAATTATGATGAAATGCTTTTTATTTTAAGCTTATTAGCGTACTTTGATGAGATGCCCAAAGTTTTCGTTGCTTTTGCCACTGGCAATTTATTTAAATGTCTCAAGTAGAGTTCTCCTGCTGTCCAGCCGACTTCAATAAGTTTTCTCACTAGAAACTTATTTCTTCATCATCTTAGGAGCGACTGCAAGACACTCCGATACAAGGCTAGATCGTTGGCATCTGAACCTGAGTTGCCTCTGTGCGCTGAGTGAGTTGAGTTTTACGTCGGGCTGTCGAGAAACTTCGCCAGGTAGCCGTAGAAAACACTTCAATTATATAGGTTTTTGTAGGCAAACACATACATGAACTGAATCTCAAAACAAAATCACACAAATCATTTTTGGAACAGACTTTTGGCCATAGCGGAAGCTTCAGTATAGTACAGAGAATAGCGTTAATGGGAGACGCAAGCAAGGCGAGCGCAGAGCCGGGCGCCAACAGGCCCAAGGCGAAGCCCAAGGGCAAAGTAGTGTCGTCCAAGCCGAAGAAGGGCAGCGTGCTGAGCGCCATTGAGGACATACAGCGCATGTGAGTATTGGGGCAGAGTGATGGAGAGAGGGAGGGGGAACAGATCGAGAGAGAGAGAGAGAGAGAGAGAGAGTTATATTGATTTATATTTCAGGTCGCCGGAGGCCATTTGCCAGGAGTTCGATCGCCTGGTGGACCACACACAGAAACACTTCCATCGCGAGGCCCACATGCCCTGCACGGCGTTCGCTTCGCAGGTGCAGCGCTGCCTAGAGCAGCATCGCCGGGAGTCGTTCAAGTGCTTCGTCGCCATGGAGGACTACAGGCTGTGCGTGAGTGCGGCCACCCAGGAGCACATCGATCAGTTGGCCCAGGAGAAGCAGGAGCAGGACGCCGCGCGCCGCATGCACCGGCCGCAGGAGCACAAGCAGGATCAGCCATCGGTGCATGCGTTGCCAGTGGTGCCACCCCAAATCGTGGGCGTGGAAGCGCTCAAAACTGGCAACAAGGAGCCACCCCGGCGCCACTGGTACAAGCCGTGGTCCTGGCTGCGCTAAGGTCCCGTGCACCGCCAACACCCACGCCTTTCAGATGACGACGGCGCCACAGATACAAAATTGCAGGCAGCAGAGCTCCTTAGTTTTAGCTCAACTGCCCACCATTTGCCGACCGGCTTCGGATAAATTGTTTTACTAATTAAACGCAACGACTTGAACTGCTTCAACGGCTTCTACTCATACTTTTTCGAGCCAACCAGCATCGCTCGCTCTATCTCTATGCATACTTATATATATATATATATATGTGTATATACTGCTCCTGCTGGTGCGCTTGGACCGCTGCCAGTTGTCCCAGCACTCATTCATTTGAATGTCTACATCAGCTCAGCTGCCAGCTGCCAGTGGCATGTGCGTCTGTGTGTGCTCTTGCAGTGCAAGGACCTCAACCTGGACCTGGACCGAAACCTGGACGCATCCACTGCACTGCAACTTGCCATAAAAGCAAATCGGCTGCAGCTGCCACCGCCGACGCCTTTTGCCAGGCTACCAAAGAGTTGACCCTATGAGCTGTGCGCTTGACGTTCGCCACGCCCATGCCGCCCGCTGCGACCACTGCGGAAAGCTGAGCAAACCTTTGTGCGGTTACAGGTTGAAAGGCTTGCCAGCAACGGTAAGCAAACATTAGAATTTATTAAATCCTACTCAACGGCGTCGCCTGCCACACATATGACCGAAAAGAGCGGAGAGCTATGGGGCGTGTTCGCTTCGCAGATACTCTGTAAGAAAAGGCGGTATATAGTAGCATGTGTATGTGAGAGATGTCGATGTCAATTGGTTATAGCTTATCTCTGAGTAGATCACGCTGCATTATTAGCTGAAATTGCAAATTGGTTGGGATTGCTAGCATGACCAGGCATACCCATATGCCAAGCTGAATTCGCAGCGTAATCGAGACTCTCGATTCGCGTAAGCAGAGGCTGTCTAGTGGCGCTTCATGGCATTGCTGTTGCCTACTACATAAACTTAAGCCCAACATAAAGCCTTGGCTAGCCTTGCTATGAGTACAGGGTATAAAAAGAAAAATTATTGCATATAAAACTCACCTGGCTGGGCGAGGGACGGTGCCTGGTGGATAGAGAGAGAGAGGGAGAGAAGATGTGGGGAGTGAAACAGGGCAATAAACTTTTGCCGCTGAGCGCCACGCCTACACGCCCACACACCCATACACACACGTATACGCATTCATGCCCAGCTAGAGATTTGTATTATCTTTTCACACACACCAACACACGCACACACATGCACTCAGATACGTACGCCTAAATACACATGGAGCACATGGGGGCATATACCAATAATCCAACTTTGCTTTTAGCATTTTCCAACCAAAAATAACAAGAACAAAAAGAGAACATGCAGCAGCGCTGCAGTAGTCAAGCGTACCGACTGACAGTTACCCTGTACCTGTAATGGGGCTATATCAGCTAAGTTCATTTTGATTATATGATTTAGAAGTCTTTGTTTTTTATATTATCATTGAATATGTTTGGACTAAGGGCAAAACTGAGTTTGACTCTTCGATATGCTTGTGTCCAAGCCAATATGCCCTCTTATGGCCAATGCTCAATGTGTGCAGGGTATAGCGAGAAGCAACAGCCAGCCAAACGGCGCTGAATAGCCAAAAAGAGTTTTTGACCATGCCCAACAGCAACAACAACAACAACAACAACAACAACAACAACAACAACAACAGCAACAACATGCTCGTATACACTGACCAAAGCATAGCGTAGATAGAAATCTGAAGATCTGACATTGATATAGGGGCTATTGAAGGCTACGTGCTCTTTAAGCTAGGCAACATTAAGCACGGCATTCGCGGCTAGAAATTGGGATATTCTATTCAACTTTCCATCCCAGGGGATAGTTCAAAGAAAACTTTTGATATGGTGGTCGCAAATGGAAAGGAAAAACTCAGTGAATAATGAAAATGGAAAATAAAATGAGCGAAAATCTTTGTTTTTATCGATTGCTTCTATCGATATATCAAATATTGTCAATCGTTTTCAGAGACCAATTTTTCTTTTTGACTTAAAAATAAAATGAAAATTAAAATTAAAGAATTGCTTGGTTCTTAATGGGTATCAATATATTAAATACCAATCGATAAATTACGTTTCCTTTCAACCGTAATTGAAATGGAAATTAAAATTATAGAAATTTTTGGTGCTCATCGCTAGCTACTATCGATAAATCAAATATTTTTAGATACGAATCGTGAAATTGGATTTTTTCTTTCCTTTTTGTTCCCAATTTGAAATGTTTGTATCAAAGGTTAGCCTTAAATAAAAGGCAAGACTGCATTTTATCGGGCTTTGCTTGGTTTGTATTCAGCTAAAATATCTTTAATCTCTAATCTGCCAAACAAAGACAGTGAAAATCCGTTTTCCGGGTAGCGTTTTCAGTGAAGGGCTGCGACTTAACAAGAAAAAAATAAAGAAAATGGAGAGAAAAATAGCAAAGCAGAAAAAGAAAATTTCGTAGCGGCAACAGCAACAACAACAAAAACAAATCACAGTGTACTCCACTCGAACAACCTGTGCCGCCTCAGCCCCCCAGTCATCAAACCCCAACCCTAAATCGTCAGCCCGCTCTGCAGCTCGCGCTCGTCCTGGATGAACCCTTGAGTTTATGCTCGTTTAGCTGGTTTGTCGATGTGTGTGTGTGTGTGTTTTTTTTTTTTTAGATTGACGGGGGTTTATTTTTATATACTTTTTTAGCTCTCGAAACATCGTGCCATAAAGATTATTATGAAAGTATTTTTGCTAAGCTTTCGCTCAGGCTGCGCACTTGCCGCCTACGTAGGCCTGCGGTTGGGCGGCAAGAGGCAAGAGGCAGGAGGCAGGAGGCAGGGAGGCAGCAGAAGAGACAGAACATGTGCATATGCAAGCATCTGAGCATCGGGCATCCATCTGCCGAGTGTCAAGCACTCAGCTGGCTCCAACTGTGCATGCACGACGACCGCATCTACCTTGGCATCTACTGCACATTTAGCGAATCGACTGCAAGTTCGATCTCTCGCTCGACGAATTAAAGCAGAGCCACTCGAGCGAAACCGCTTTAAGTCCCAAGCAGACATTGGCCATTTCCAGCAGCAGACTCGACTGCTGTCAATGCTATCGTTTGCAGCAGCTTCCGTCAGTCAATCACATGGACCGTCTGTCCGTTTATCCGTCTGTCCGTTTATCCGTCCGTCCGTCTATCAATCAGGCAAGCAGTCGGCAAATCATTCAAGCGCGTTTCAACATTGAATTCCACTAATGAGTGTCTGAGTCTTAGACATGGAAATTTAAGTAACTGATGCCTGTTATCAATAGTATTATGAGTAGCTCTCAGCTTATGCCACGTATAATATAGACTTGTGGCTTACTTTTAAGTTATGATTATAGAAAGCATATATGTTGTTTAATTAAGTTTAGGTTATACAAACAAATTCATAGTTCATTACACCAGAATATCTATATTCATATAATTGATATTTATCGATAGGATTTGCTTAACCAAATCTAATAAATCAGTAGATCAGAGCTATTGAACAGAGTGAAATTACACAAGAATCGAAGACATCTCAAGTTATACTTGGGCATGCTGAAATCCAATATTGAATTCGTTCAACTGTCGTACTTTAACGGCAGCTGACACAGCTCTGAGTTATCGTCAACACATCTCTTAACGTTTGCTTTGAGGCCAATTCCATGGGTCGGAAGGGAAACCTGTGCACAGCCAATAGATGACTAGCAGGAGTCCGGTCCGAGTAATTCATCAATGTAGCTAGCTGACATCGACAACGTTAAAATTTTACAGACTACTCAGCATGATGAAATGCTTATCAGGCAGACAAGCTATGCACACATGCACTCTTCAACTCCAGCTTTGTCTATCGATAGCATATCGATTACAGAACTACACAAAAAAAACAAAATAAAATAAAATGCAGCTTCAGTTTCGTAGGATGCCGTTTGCAAAAACTTGGGAGACGCCAGGCCGCAGTTTGGCGGCTGGGCTGGGCCAGCCAAATTGCATATGGCTCACAGGCAGTGTTTAACAAGCCGCTTTTGGGAGTCGAGCAATGGTGGGAATGCGATTTCGGCTCTGGCACGGCACATCAAGTGCATTGGCATAATGCAAAGCTGTTGCATGAGTGCATTTGCCTGTTTTCCTGCTGCCTGGCTATGGGTATCCAGGCCACATGTTCGCCACCGGAGAATCAATTTAGCGTGAGTAAAGTTCTGCGTCTGCTTCTTATACCATTTTATTTGTTCTTGTGTTTTTTGTTGTTTTTTGTTTTTTTTTTTAGGTGCCTGCCTGCGGTGCCATGCGTCTTATCATGTGCATGAAGCTCGACTTGGAGTTGTTTTGCTGGCTGTCCGTGTTTGCTGTTTGCTTTGTTTTCTCATCTCTTTTCTTTTCTTTTCTTTTCTTTTATTTTTTCGGGCATGTGGCGCAATTATGGCAGCCGCCGAGTAACGTTACCATGGCCCAACTCCGCTCTATTAATCAAAAGTTATACAAAAAGCCAGCAAACTGCGCCAGAAGAATACGAGTGACTTTGCCTCGGCGGCTGCTGCTGCTGCTGCTGCTGCTTGTTTGCAATTTAACTTTGCTTGAGGCGCAGCCTTCCAGTCGAAGTTCGGGATCAGGCTGGGCGTAAAGCAAGTTATAATATTTTATGAGGGCTACATCCTGTCTGGGTCGCCGACTAGGGTATTGGAGCCCAGCTCCGATTTCGTAGCTATAAATAAATAAACCAGCCCGACACACAATCAAAAACCAATGAAGCACACCAGCAACAGCAACCGCAAATGACAACGGCACTCGGGAGCAGGAGTAGGAGCAGCAGTAGCAGGCGAATAGCTGGCCTTATCAGCAGCTGCCCCATCTTCCTCAGCGCCATCAACATCATCATCATCATCATCTTCATCAGCCGCAGCCGCAGCAGCAGCAGCATGCACGTCGTCCGCAGCATCATCATCGTGTCGGACTATCCCGGGCCAGGTCCTAGAACATTTTTGCGGTCATTTCATTATTTACTTTGTTGCCCGGCTTCCAATCGAAACAAATAACCTAAGCGAACCATCAAAGGACTCTCAACTCGACTTAAATCCATTTGCCCGACTTAATTCATGTGGTTTAACTAGTTCGCTCTATCTCTCGCTTTCCCACTATCTCTCTATATCTCTCTCTTTCGGGCTCTGCAGTTGTGTGCTGCTTCAATTTCATCGACTGACAGCACTTTTGAGATATGCCTGACATCTATTTTTGTCTGGGCTTATTCCACTTGTGCAATATCTCAACGCTAGGTGGCGTCTTTCGTTGGCAAAATTCCTTTAAACTGATTTGCTTAGGTTAGCTTCGATTTTCTTATTTATGGCCCATATATTATGGAGTAAGCTCATATGTGAAACCAAAACACAAATCAAAATATTTATAGCTAAAATACATTTGCAATAAATTGAGAATTTTTGGTTAACTTTGATCATTCATGTATGCTTGATGAGTTGAGATTTTTGTGCATTTTAATGGGATCGAAACGTTGTAACGTTCGTAAGGCCAAAGGCAACCTCTTGTTGTCGTTCTTAGCTTTTTTTAACCAGTGTTACCAGTGTCTCTATGGCATAGAACTGGGAAACTATGACACTATCGAGGTATCGCATTCGCACTTTTCTATCAATGGTTTCTTGTCCCCATTGGTAGACATAAACAATAAGAAAATCATTTCATATATTTTATAGTTTTAAACAATTTAAGATATTTAAAAAATAAGCATAAGCTCAAGATCTCAAAAGATTTAGTGGAAAATTCAAAAACAATACTGTATTGAATTTTTGAATCGAATGGCTCCACTTTCGATAATTGCCCAGCTCTACTAAGCGATCGAAATTTAAGCATATCTGCGTGGCAAGTGTTGAAAAAGGCACATGCATATATTAATGTTTTCGATAGCAAGGCATTAAAGTATCGATGAAGACAAAAACTCTTACGAAAACTATACTGAGCACGTGCTGACCAACAGAAATTGACAAGCAGACTTAAGTGACGCAGCTAATCCGAAAAGAAAAATGGACATGTTTTACTCACCATCCCCTTTGATGCCGATGGCCATTCTCGTCGACACCTTCCAGGTTAGTCATACCAATATCAACCGCAACGTCGGGCCCGTCTTGCTTATTGTTTATTAGCCTCTCTCGGTCTGCCCGAAAATCGGTATACCTTCACATCAAGTGTCATTTGCAATGGGCAGAAAAATTTTGTTTTTCATCGGCTCAACAAACTTTGCAATCTTGTCTACAAAAATTTTTAAGTTTTTAATTCGTAATTTTTTATTTAAAACCTTAAGAGGATGAGAGAAGTACGCGCGTTTAGAGATGTCTGTCACGAATTTGTGAATCGCTTCGTGAGCATCGAGCAGTTCTCCATTTGGCACAATTATCACGCTGAGAAACGTCGCAAATATGTGATCCAGCGTGTGATCAAGAGCTGGATGCCTTGGCTCCTTTGGTTCTTTGCGGTGTACAGTGCATTGGGACTCGTAAGATTCGAAAGATGTCTCGTCTCATTTGATCTCCTTTTAATGCAAGCATCGCGTTCGTTTCAGATCCATCAGTTCATTCAATACTTGCGTGCCAAACTAATCCATGATCGTCCTGTGGGCATGTGGCGTGAGCGTTGCTTCTACGGGCTGCGCGACGAGACCATGCGCCAACTGCGCATTATGGGCAGCGTCATCATGATTTTCTGCTATGGAATGTTATTTATTGGCATTATCTGGGTGCGTGATTATCATATACTAACAAATAGAACATATGCGAATTATAGTTTTTGTCTTAGAGCAAACCCGAATGTCTGAAACCTTGGCTGACAGTAATGGGCGTGATCTTACCTTTTGACTTCGTACTATGGGGCATGGAGGTCATCGTTGGATATGATCAGTTCACTTGGCAGGGGCTTCTTAGCTTTGCGCTGCCCGCCATCTGTCGACTTCTGCTGGGATGGATAAAAGTTGCCCTCGAAGAGCCCAGCAAGAAACTATTCCATATATGAACCACTGTCCACACAGACACTACCTAGCTTTCGAATGGTTTTAATAAAGTAATTTCAATTCGTCAGCTCTATTTGGCGTTTGAAGTCTTTTTTCTATTTTCGAGTAAATCGAGTGCAATGGAAAGTTGTGCCAATTGTATTGCTGAAGTTCCATTTGCAGAGCTGAGCGGAGTCATGGAGTCACTTATGTAGACCAGTTCATCAATAGTCTTAATGGCTGTTCTGCTCATTCAATTTTTATTCTGTTCTGTAACTTTAGTTTCAAGTGTTAGCTTGGGTGAATGCTAGCTCTACAACTGGTTCCGGAACTAGTTACACTTGCAGTTTAAGCTGATTTATAGCCCTGTTTTTACCCAATTTCATGGTTGCGCTGATTCAGTTTTAATTACGCGACAATTTGACAATCCTCCTCCGCCTACCACCCGGCGTTACATCCTGCTTTCTTCAGCCACTCTCTCTCCCTCTCTCTCTCACATTGTATTTTTCTGTCGTCGACCACGATTTGCCCTTTTTCTAATTTACTTAAATTGCGCGTGGTTTGACTTTTGTCCCGGAGCGTTGCGTGGGCGTCCAAAACTTAATAAACGAAATGAGCGCCCGGAATCGTGGCTCCCCTCTATCCTTCCCCAGTTTCCCAGTTCCGTTATCAGCGGCGCCGACTACTGCCCCGCCACAGCGCCCGCCTGCGCCCAACACACCCCACACCAACCAGTCTCTGCGTTTGTGGCTCTTTCGCAAAGTTTTGTGTTTAATTTAATTTACTTTAACTCGATTTCGTTCTCATGAATTCGCGTTTAGCGCCTGCGACAACTTTTTAATTGCCAGGTGGCTCACATGCGACAACTGATGTGGTTCACTCCGGGGCTTCCTTACTTATATGTCTGCGCGTTGAGCTCTTGTCAGCAAATGTATTCAAATTGGGCTCATAAAATAGACACGCAGCCAATTAAAGTGGTTGCTTATGCATAATCATTGCTTGTTAGCGTGCCTAGAAAGAGAGGGAGAAAGACAGAGATACAGAGAGATAGGCAAGTAGTTGTCATTGTTATTGTCATTGTCATTGTCATTGTCATTGTCATTGTCATTGTCATTGTCATTGTCATTGTCATTGTCATTGTCATTGTCATTGTCATTGTCATTGTCATTGTCATTGTCATTGTCATTGTCATTGTCATTGTCATTGTCATTGTCATTGTCATTGTCATTGTCATTGTCATTGTCATTGTCATTGTCATTGTCATTGTCATTGTCATTGTCATTGTCATTGTCATTGTCATTGTCATTGTCATTGTCATTGTCATTGTCATTGTCATTGTCATTGTCATTGTCATTGTCATTGTCATTGTCATTGTCATTGTCATTGTCATTGTCATTGTCATTGTCATTGTCATTGTCATTGTCATTGTCATTGTCATTGTCATTGTCATTGTCATTGTCATTGTCATTGTCATTGTCATTGTCATTGTCATTGTCATTGTCATTGTCATTGTCATTGTCATTGTCATTGTCATTGTCATTGTCATTGTCATTGTCATTGTCATTGTCATTGTCATTGTCATTGTCATTGTCATTGTCATTGTCATTGTCATTGTCATTGTCATTGTCATTGTCATTGTCATTGTCATTGTCATTGTCATTGTCATTGTCATTGTCATTGTCATTGTCATTGTCATTGTCATTGTCATTGTCATTGTCATTGTCATTGTCATTGTCATTGTCATTGTCATTGTCATTGTCATTGTCATTGTCATTGTCATTGTCATTGTCATTGTCATTGTCATTGTCATTGTCATTGTCATTGTCATTGTCATTGTCATTGTCATTGTCATTGTCATTGTCATTGTCATTGTCATTGTCATTGTCATTGTCATTGTCATTGTCATTGTCATTTTTTCTGCTCCGTCCAACTAATCTACATGTTATCTCATTTCATCATGCTTTATAGGGAGGAGACAACCATGTTTTCGCTAGCAGATACAGCAGGAGCTCTGCTGCCCGCGCAGTATCCTCCGTTGGCTTTTGTGTTGCCAATTGTAGCTGGATGAACAATGTTGCGTATACTTAATGCGTATACTTAATGCGGCGCGTTGCTCATACGCAACGTTGACATTGTTTGTACCGGATGGTGGTGGTGCTCCTGCTGCTGGTGCTGTCGTTGCTGTCTTTTGTGAGTGACTTAAACGTTTGCGCCATTTGACTTAATGAAGCTTAAAGACAATAAAATGCTAAAGCACACAATGTAGCTACAGTTGGGCCACGCCCCAAGTCGCCCGCACTGTGCGTCGCCTGGCGAAGAGCAATGCAAGCAACTTTTGGCGGCCGCGCGTCATAATTTCTATGAAATTTTATACACTTTGATAAGCATTCAATCGGCATGCGAGTCACGTTCGAGCCAGCCAGTCAGCCATTTAGGGGCGGCCATGCTATACGCCCCCTTCGCCGGTCCGAAGATGTTGATTGTGCTGTAAGCTTTCTGGTGTTGGGGCCGGCCATGTAAATCAAGCCCGGCGACAATTAAATGCGCTGGTCACGACAACAATGTTAAGGCTAATGGAACTGAGAACTAGTAACTCGTGGCAGAACCAGGAAATCGGAACTGAAAACAGTTAGCTCCGAACCTGTGGAGCTATGGAGCTGCGTAGCTGTTGACCTGTGGAGCTGAGTAGCTGCGGCACTGAGGCGCTGGCAACATGAGACAAAGCGCACTTCCTTTTGCCATTTCCGTTTGTTGTCGCAAAGTGTAAACAATTAAATTTTAATTAGAATTCGCATTGCTTGTCAGACACCAAGTGCTCAAGATTGAAGCCGAGCTGTTGGCCTAGACTTCCCCTTTGCCGTTTGCCGTTTGCCGTTTGCCACTTGCCGCTTGCCGCATGCCGCATGCCACATGCCACATCCGAGGCAGCCAACCAGGCAGACAGTCAGACTCATTTCCGGCCTCGTCTGCTGCGTAATTTATTGTTGTTGCCAACCAGCCCCATACCACCACCCACCGCCCACACACACACAGGCATACACACACCCAATAACCCCCTTAACCTGGCCCAGAGCACGCATTGGGGCTGTAAATTAAACTCTTGGCACTTAATAGAAAATGGCCAGAAGCCTCTCATTTGCCACATTCGGTTTAATAAACTCCAGCGGTTTGACGTATTGCCTGGCTTAGTTTTAGCCACTTAACTGCCAACTGGCAACTGGCAACTGCGTGCCATGCAGCCCATGTCTACGATTTATGCTACCCAAAGGTGTTAATGCCACTTCCTACCTTTCAGGCTTAGACGTTATACCTCTTGCCCCTTGCCTTGTGCCTCGTGCCCCTGATTGGCGCCTTTGGCCCGCTTGAGCTGCGCGCCTTCGGGTCTGACAACTGCTGCGTTTCTTCAGTCCCAGAATTTACGCAAGGCTTACATAAATTATGGGCATCATGTTTCTCAATACGCTGTTATGCAATTGGACAGGATTTTATTGGACAGCAGGCAGTAAAACGTTTATGAATGTCAAGCAAACTCTGCAGCTATAGTATTTGTTATCGGAAATCTTTAGAATTAGACTTGGGTGGCTCTTCAAATAAATTAATTATGGCAAGTCGGTCAATAAATCGATCGCGAATTGGTAGCGCATAGGTCAGTTTGAGTAGCTCATAACTCAATTAATTTTCAGCGACAACAGTTAATATATCATGACACTCGATATCGATATGGATATATTGTCATCGATAGATTTTTGCGCATATCGATACCTTTTGGAACATCAATTGTTCAAGTATGTCTTTACATATGCTTCGTCTAAGCGCTAACAATAAAGACAGGCGGACTAAAAGTTGCCCTCTCGACAATTCAAGTATATTCGCTTCCATTATCGATATGTTGCCATGCAAAGCAGCTTGCGCTCCGTGCTGCAAATTCTTGCTTTATCGCCATGTACATGATGCTATTCCCGTTGAATTCCTCCGCACTAACAATACCTTAACGATTATGCAATCGATACTCCTGCTTCGCTGAGCATAAGCCTTGACAGTGTAACTGACGTGTGTGTGCCTGTGTGTGTGCTGGTGTGTGTGTGTGTGTGTGTGTGCGTGTGCGTGTGTGTGTGTGTGTGTGTGTGTGTGTATTAAACTTTAGACGCAAACATGTGTAATAATAGTCGTTGCGTGACAGCTGCTCCGTAACTTGATGCTGTTGCCATGTTGAACTACAATAACATCCATATAACTAGCTTAGCCACTTTAAAGCCATCCACCATCCAGCACTGCCCGCCCACCATCCACCGCCCACCATCCACCGCCCGCCATCCACTTCTCTCTGGTGCCCTGAAGCCGCCCCCATCCGTTGGCTTGCTTTGCGTTTGCGATTTAGAAACTTCTGTTCAGCAGCAAAAGCAATAATAAAAATAAAAAAAATTAAAATAACAAAAAAACAAGTGCCCAAAGTGCTTGACTAACAGATGCCAATGGCCAAAGCCAAACCGGTTCAGCCAGGCAGCATCAGCTGGTTCACGAAACTGCAACGCAGACTTCAGCTGGCGGCAAACGAGGTTCTCTAAGCTTCAGCTCGGCTCATGCACAAGGAGCATCAGCTGCTGGCAGCAATTGAAGCAGGAGGGCTCAGAGTCGAGCACGGCTTCTCTTTGATTCGATTCCCTCTGGCCACATTATGCCCTCTTATGCAGTCGATTATAATTACAGGGTATGCATTGCAGGCAAAGGGTACAAAAATGGGGAAAATTGGCTCAGCTGCAGCGGCTGCCACGCCCACGCACTGTAGCACCGGGCAGCTATGTTAAGCGGCAGCCACTCAGTTTTCTGGTCAATTTATGAGCAGTTGCTGCTGCACTTGCAGTTGCAATTGTTGTTGTTGCTGAATATTTTGCTGGCTAACTGCAACAGCAACAGCAACAGCAGCAACACTGGCTGCAGTTTATAAAGTAGCAACAAATAATTGACCACACACATACACACACAGAGAGAGAGAGAGAGAGAGAGAGAGAGAGAGAGAGCGGGAGAGAGAAAGAGAGAGGTTAAGACACATGAAAAAATGTGCCACAAAAAAAAAACACACACACACTCGTGCACTCACACGTGTGGGAAAGCGCACTCAAATAGCCATCACCATGATGATCATAGTTGTTGCAGCTGCTGCTGCTGCTGTTGATGCTGTTGATGCTGCTGCAACTGGCAATTGTTGCCGGCAGCGACATGAATGGCGCCACGCCCACTCTGCCGTACGCCTGCATTAACAGCCATGGCAGCCAGAGCACTCGCCTGCCTGGCCGCGTGCTTAAAAACACACAGCACGTTCAAATTGAAGTGGAAATGCAACGAAAATCCGCTAGTAAAAAACTCGTCCTCCATATGAAATCCTTTCCGCCAAGCAAATAAAGCAAATGCGATTTGTTCTGGAATGAATTTCGCTCGCTAATCGCCAATGGCCATTGCTGCTAATTTATTGTATGTACAAGGAAAACAAATGTGGGAACTTCTGTATTTAAAACAAATGTGGGAACTTCTGTATTTCTGTATATTTTACAATGTATGTATATACAATTTTCATTATTGTTCGATGCCCGCCTTCATCCGGAATTCATCAGTTTATTCATAAATTTAGTTGTTTTTCTTCCCGTAATTCTATAAAATACCTTTCATTTTGCCAGGGGCTAATGGATTAATATAATTTGATGGCCATACTTTTATAACGAGAGCTACTGCCTGTTATCTGTAAATTCCTGATCCGAGCCATGTGTATGAATGCTTTGATCTCGTAAGCTATAAGAGTTATCTACTGAAACTGAAATCGTCAATTGACTTCAAATCGATTAAAATCGATAATTTATTATAGTTTATCTCGCTTGGCTTCAGATCTCGAGCTAACAAATTTGGCTTTGTTATTACGATTACATTTGAATTATTATTTTATTTTATATATTTTATGAGTGATTATAAGAGATATCTTATCTACTAGATAGAAAGTATACTTAGTGCTCATTCAGCGATTGAAGCTGCCCTCCCATGAGAGAGCAACAGGTTCAGCAGAATCTATGCTGAACTATATATCAAGAGCTGCAATCAAATTTGCTTTCGTCACTGCGCAGATCGAATTAACATTCTATAAACTTAAAATTCACTTGGAGCATGGAGCAGAAGTGTTTTTCTTACACTTCTTATACTCGATCGCCTCGACGTTGTGGCCTATTATGTTCATGCTTGAACACATGCCTTGAAATTCAAATGGATTTGCTCAAGTATACTCATGAATACAACTACAAATCAAAACTGTACATAGCACACCCTGTTCATGCTCTACTTCTCACTCTACAGTCTCTCCATATGCTCTCGCCTCTCTGACACTGGCCCTCGCTGGGCTGCCATCCCTATAGTCTCAGCCGGTTAGAACTTAACATAGACTGGCAAAGCGAAGTGGGATTATTAAAAGAGATTATTAAAAAACTCTAAAAACTCTCCTTTCTAAATGTTGTCCGGTAACAACTCAAGTGTGCAAAGTACACAAAAGTTAGGAGAAAAATAAATCTTAAATAACTTAATAAAATCTTGCTCACTTGTTTGCTTGCATCAGAATTTAGGCTATTTCTGGACAACGATGTCTGAATGCCTTCCATGCTAGACTGTACAAAATAATAAATAAAGATTGTATGCATCAAATATCCTCTTAAATATGATATGTTTGATCTATGATGTTTTATTCTCATAGACTTAAAAATAGATTTAATTACTTTCTGATTACATAAAGCTTAAAAGACAATTGAATCTGTAAATACTTCATCTAATCTTTATCAAGTCAAGTATTTTGATATAAATGTGGATTGCCTTTCTGTTATACATATTACTGCAAGACAAAGTAGAGATTTTGGGTGATTTATGATCCGGGTAGTCGAGAAACAAAGCATGACCAATCTTTTTCAATTCAATTTTTTCTTCACATATACAATTTTATATATATAATAAAAATAGATAAAAAAAGTAGACTTTCTGAAGAAATGCCCATATCCTTTTATATAGCTCTCCTCTTAAAACAAAAATAAATTTTGTTGGGAATTGTTGCTCTATTCCGTTAACCAATTTTTGACAACAATTTTTTAAAGGATTTCCGTTTTATTTAATTAAAAATAGAATAAATCAGAGTTCAATAGAAAAAATAGTCGAATGATATAAACAATATTCAACATTTATGGAGAATGTAAAGAATGCGCTATTCATGATATTAAATTGTTATCAGTGTATATACAAGTATGAAAAACATCAAACTGTATGCATTCATTTGCATTTAAGCTATTTATGGCCAATTAAAATTGTTTTTCCTTTGTAAAGAAGCGAATTTATCGTAGAGCTTTAGAGAAATTGTGTTGAAAGCGTTTTGCTGCGCGTTTGTGTTGCTGAGCACTGAGAGAAATTGATGTGGTTTTCCTTTATGATATGGTTGGTGGTGGTGGTTGGTGTCCTTTTGGTGGTGCGCCCGTTGCAATTACGAGTCCACGCCGCGTATGAGCAATATTTATAGATATTTCCAGCTGCCACTTTGGCCAGCTTATTTTTTAGCCTTGCCTGTGGCTTGGCTTACATTTTAATTGAGTTGCCAACACGATGCAGACAATGGAGCATAAGAGAGAAGGAGAGAGGGAGAGATAAAGAGTGAGACAAACAATATGTGGCAGAGAGTCAAGCAATTGATGCGCGTCGGGTGCGAAAGACATCAAACACTTGAAATATGTTGTGTAAACTTGAGAAATGACATGAAAAGCGAGCGCCAGGAAAATAACAAAGACATGTGTGAGGGTGCTTGGGTGGTGGTGGTTGGGTGGTTGGGTGGTTGGATGGTTGGGCGCGTTTGTCCCTTGTCGAGTGGCTGCGAGCCGAGTAAACAAAATGAAACGAAACGAAACGAAACAAAACAAAGGAACAAACAATTTGCGTAGCTCGCCTTGCCCCACTGTGCCTGACATATGACTGGAGTTTGAAGTGGTGCAGCAGCAGCAGCAGCGGGCGGTGCGGTTGCCACTGTGCTGGCATACATCTTATTTTCGCTGCGCACAGCGTGTAAAGTGCTGCCTCAAAAGATGATTGATACGCCTGGAAGATACGTGGCCAAAAAGGTCTGAGGGCGGATGCCAGAGGGGCGTCGGTTTGGCGGCTGTAGGCAGTTATTAAGGTGGTGGGTTGTTAGGTAATGAACCGGAAATCGATTTGGTGCGCGACTCAACCCGTGCCGGGAAATCGCTTGCCGTCTGCAGGCGTGCGTGAAAAGTTTCACAGAGGCCGACTGAGCGAAAAAATAAGAAAACAGCAAAATTGAAGCGGGACGCAGTCTGCAGTCGGTGTATGATAAACAAGGGCTTTGCCGTTCAAAGCGTAAACAAGGAAATATTAAGCAGAGCTGCAAGTTAATACAGCAAAAAACAAAAAACAAAATGTAGAAAAAAAAACAGTAGAAAATATAACAAAAAGCAAAGAAAAGAAAACAAAACAGAACGCAGAAGCTGAAGCTGAAGCTGAAGGCGAAGCTGATGCTGGAGGAGAACACATAAAAACGCCACGCGAAGTAAACTTTTTCGACTGCTGCGTATGAGCGCAGAGCGGGTATATCAGCTAGGTCAAGCCATGTGCCCTGCCATTATGCCCTGCAGTCATCAGGGCACCAGAATTGAGTAGATCAAAGCTCGAATTGTGTTACGGAGAATACGTGCGATGAATGTAGAATTAAGAGCGTAAATTCGGTTGTAGCGACCCTCTTATATATTATATATATATATATATATTTATATTATATATATTATATATTTATATCCGAAATAACCATATGACTTCACTCATATCAGTTTGTCTGTATTCAACTGTATTTCTAGTCGATTCTTATTTGGCTTTCAGCCTTTCAGAGCTTTATAATCGATTCATAATCCATTTATTGTCTGCTTATAATATATTTTTAATATATTTCGACTTTTGGTTAAGTAAAGTAAGAAAAGTAATAAATATATAATTATAAAGTTCACAATATTTCTTACATAGGGCATATGGTATAAAATATATATGTTATATTACATATACATATATATATATACATATTATGTAACATCATGTTATATATTTCACTTAGGCACTCCCATGGCTCATTAAACTTTAAATCTATGCTAACTGCTAAGACTTATTTATGGCAAATTTTCAAATTATATTTATTTATTTAATTATTTGAAAATTTGGTCTCATTTTGATTGACAATTGCACGCTATTCAATTTCATATAAAATTCTGAAGCTTTCCACAAGTTTTTCCGGCTATAGCAAGTATATAACGTTATATAACTAGCTAAATATATAAATATATATGTATATATAAATACTATAATATTACTCAAACATCTATTCTTATATATATATATATATATATATATATAGATACTCATTAAATACATGAAATTAGTGTATTTAGGCCTCTACATGCTCAGCTTCTTTGTTATTCTTTTTTTATTGTTTTGTTTTTGTTTTATTTTGTTATTTTCTTTGTGTGGGTGCAAAAGCGATTTCCGTAGCGGCGCTCCCCATAACTCTCCCCCTGCCGCTGCTGCCCACCCACAGCCACTCTCTCTCTCGCTCTCTCGCTAGCTACTACTCACTGCTCTCATTTGCTCGTAACTTTTCACTTAAGCATTTTTGTCACGTCTGCCATTTATATATACATATATATATATATATATATATATATATATATATATATATATATATTTATATATATATATTGTTTTTTAAGATGCGTGTGTGTGTGTGTGTTTGTGGAAATACATTTTGTAATATTTACTCAGCGCTTTGTTGTTTGTTTTTGCCATTGGGGTTCAGGTTCAGGTTCAGGTTATGGTTCCGTGGAGGGGTGAGGTGGGGGATAGGATGTGGGGTCTCTCTCGCTCTCTCTTTCAGGCAGGCTCCTTAATTTCTTTTTGTTTATTTTGCTGCTGCTGTTTGCTGTGCGCTGAATGTAGCCGAAGAAAATCATATTTTATTGTTATCGGAATTTAGTAGCTGCAAATAAACATCGATCAGCATGTGTTGGGGGAGTGGCACAGCCCCTGCTCCTGAGGCAGTGGCGCTTTTGTGTTGCAACTTCCGCTCTGGGTTGGACAGCGGCTAATGCCATAACTCTGGGCCATAAACTGGGTCAGACAGCAGCATTGTCAACGCTGTCAGGAGCCCAAAGTGCGCCTCGGCCCCCGGCTTCAGTTCGGCTGCAGCAAACATGCCTGTGGCAGCAATAGCAATAGCAACAACTGCTGCTGGAGCACGTTGGATTAGGCCACGTTCAACGTGAATTGTTGAATGCTGTCACTCGGGTTTTGTTGCTCGCTTCACCCAGCCGAGCTGCAGCTGCCACTCAGCCAGGTGGCATGTGGCTTAACCAGAGGCCAGGCCATAGCCTCGCCTCGCATTGTTTTGATTTAGTGCTGCAGCAGAAAAATACAAAACAAAAATAATAAGCCGGAACTTTGTTCGAGTTGCTCCCAAATAGGCCTCGCCCGCCATCCGCCACCCGCCACCCGCAACCCGCAACCCGCAACCCCTAGCCCTCGCCCTCGCCCCTTTGCCCTTGCTCCTGCTCGGTTGAGCAATGAGACTCGTTGTGCAATTTATGAGCTTCATCCTTCAACTGCATTCAAATTGGAACTGCGCTCATTTTTTATGCAGCCCCACTAAATTTGTCACGATTTGAATGCCGCCCCAATGCAGCTCTGAGCTAGGCTAGCGAAGGCCCCACCAATTCGCTCTGTGTTCCAGTTGACCTCAGCAGGCTGAGGGGCTAACTGAATGAGATTATGGTGCCCACTTCAAATTTGAATGTATATTAAATGCACTTGTATATAGAGAGAAATATATTGTACGTGTGGGCTATTAGCGGATTAAGTCGCACATGACAGATTTATATAGAAATTGAATACGAAAAGGTACAGCAATTGCTCAATAACTATCAATTAGAAATTAGCAATAATTCTATCACATATTTTCTTTTACTCAATGCCTCTTTATCTCTCTCTCTCTCAGTCTTTCGGTTTCTGGCTCTATTGTCTTCTTTTCTCATTCTCTCAGTCTTATGTCGCCGTTTTTCTGTTTCCCTCCTCTTTCCCCTGTTTCCTCCTGTTTCTGTTTTTCTCTTATTCAAAGCGCTTAGCGGGCTATCTCACTCTCTTTCCCGTTTGTACCTCCTCTTACTACCTCTATCTCTCTTTCTCTCCATCTCTCTCTACCACTTTCTCTCTCTGTTTCCCTCGCTCCATGTCTCTCTGCTTTGCTTCTGTTACTATCTCATATTCTCTCTCTCTCTCTCTATCGTTTTCTATAAGTTTATTTCCGCCTCTTTCTCTCTTATCTCTTCTCATGCTAGCAAACATGAAATATCTCATCTAATTATTGATTTCATATTACAACTGCTTTGGCAATTCATTTAGCAATGCTTCAATTATTGAGGTAGTTTCATTGAAAATAGCATTTTGCTTGCATTAAGGACCTCAAGCTACTTAAATTGAAATCAATTTGCCTTACTCGTTGTCTTAGTTTACGGATTAATTAATGCGCATTTAGTTTGAATGCGTTTCAAGCCAGGCGAATGCTCATTTAGCGTGATGCCAGGTTGATGCCACAACTCAATGCTGAGCGTTGAGCGTTGAGCGTAGGCTTAGTACGCACACAGGGGGAGTGAGGAGGGAAGAGGTAAAGCTAAGCAGCTGACTGATTTCACAGTCTCAGCCGCATTACATATGGAGAGTGGAGTGGAGCGGTTTCTGGCTTGGTTGGATCTATACTAAGCACTTCACACAAAACTTGGCACAAGTCGAAAACTTTTCATATAAATTACAACAATGCAATTTGATTTAAGCCAGCCCGTCCGCACGGCGAGGGGCGTGGCACTTAAGTAGCTGAGCGTGCGTGGGTGTGTGCGAGCTTAATATTTATTTAAAGGTCTGCACACCTTTTGCCACAAATTCCCACTCAAAGAGCACTAGAAAGAAAGAGAGAGTGGGAGAGAGAGAGAGAGAGAGGGAGGGAGTGAGGGGAGAGCGAGGCATGCTGATAATTTGAATGAAGAAATTTACATGATTTGCTTAACAATCAAAATGTATTTCATTGTCTGGCACAGAGGCTGCCGGATCGGCGGGTGGTGCGTGGCTGGGCGGGTGCGGGTGCGTGGGCGGGTGCGGCTTGTCAAGTGGATTGTGTGTGCTATTTGCTGGCATATTAGTGGGGCTCGAGCCATACAATTGAGTTGTTCAATGACACGTCAAAAATGCGTGAGCTCGTGACTCCGAGAGCCTTAAAAATATTGCCTAATCACTGCTCGGGGAGCTGGGAATTTGAAGCTGAAGCTCTAGCTATGGCTGTGGCTGGGCGTAGGCAAGGACATGTACGTGTGAGTTGGCGGCCATGTGGTTTGGGTGGTGCGGCGGTGAAAGTAGCCGCAAGTAAAAGTTTTTGCCCCGTCCATTTGGTCAATTTGGGCCAAAAGAAAATTTTTAGGCTATAGAAAGTTTCCAGAGCGAAGCGAACTGGCGGTCGAGCGGCGGGGCTTGAAAGATTTGAGTCTATCTCTTGTTTAGTTGCCAGAGGCGGCATTTGGGCGTGGCATGTGGCAAAGTTTTACGTGTGCACGCGCCCCAAAAATAAACAGTAACAATGGCAAGTGGCAGCGGTTAAGTTGACAGGACAACAACAGCATCCCAGAGCGAGAGAGAGCGAGATCGAGAGAGGGAAAGTGAGAGGCAGAGGCGGTGACAGAGAAAGCAGCCGAAGGCTGCGAGGCGTGGCAAGCTAGCTTGATATAGCTGGCGAGATAAAGCGTTGAAAACTTGAAGCCAGCGGCTGTTGGGCCAACAACAACAACAACAGCAACAACAACAACAAAAATCACACGCACTTCAGAGCACAGCAGAGCAGAGAAAACAAAATATACTGTGAGCTCACAAAATGAAAACAAATTGTGGTGCACTGCGGCTGATTCCCACATTAGGGGTAGTCCATATTAAATAAGTTAAACGTAAGATTTCGCTGACTTCAAGCTGCGAATATCCAATTTGTATTCAAGTTTTTGACTTTAAATTGAAACACAAAGCGGAGAGGCTGTTGCCAACTGAAAGCCGCAACAATAACAATTCCCCAGTTAAATAATAATAATATAATTAAAATAATAATTGCAAATTTTCTATCAGCAAGATATTTCAGTGAATACTAATTTGTAGTCTATAAATATTTACCACCATCAACTGAATTTCGTTGTAAATTAAATACAATTTAAAGCTCACCTCCAACTGTTCCCAGGCTAATAAAAGGCTCTTCTTCTTCTGATGTCAGCTTAAAGCATATGAAATGCACTTAAACTTTAAATTTAAAGTCTCGATCGAAGCAGCCTTCAAGCTCTCTCTCAATACTTACTGCGAAGCTCTCTTCAAATTTACTTAAAGCAGTTATCAAGTCGGCTTAAACTTAGCTTGCATCTTAAAGTCTTCTTTCAAATCTATGAGAGGTGTCCTTCTGTTCGCTTAAAGCTTAACACATTAAAACTTCGATTGTGGCTGATCTTGAAGATCTTCTCAGCCGCACTCAAAGCTTTTATCATGAGCTCATATAGACTTGTACCTGACAAAGCTCATGCTAATATTGATTAAAGCTGTCTTGAAAAGCGCCTTGACACTGTTTCAAGCTCTACTGATCACAGTTCGTTGTGTTGGAAGAGCTCATGCAAAGCTTTCGCCGAGCTCACTTAAAGCTCAGTTTTTTGTGCTGAAATAATCACTTTAAGATTGGTATTTTAGGCTTCATTTATTTGCAAAAGCTCCGCGAGCACACAAAACTCTCATTAATATTCGTTCGTTAAGCTTTTCGCAGCAACTCTCGAGTGCCCCCAATGTATGTGCTTGCCTGTATATGGTAGCTGGGCCAAAATTGAAATATTAAGCCATACAAATCAGGCAGCTTGCAGCAGTAGTAGCAGCAGCAGCAGCAATAGTAGCAGCAGCAGGAGGAGTAGAAGCGAAAAGAAACAGCGAAAAATCATTCGACACGCGCGGCATTTATCAGAGCCAGCGGGCGAGTTGGAAACGGAAACGGAAATAGAGCAAAGGGCTGCGCAAAAGGGACGCATGCAGGCACGTATAAAGCTAAGCGGGAACGTTGGGGTTGGGGCTGGGGCTGAGGAGACGCGCTTATTGACGTTGAGCAACGCTTATTGGCGTACTTAATCCTTTTGGCAAATTCCAATAAATTACCAGAACAGGACAGGACACGAAGAGCCAAGGCCAAAAGTCAGAGGAATACAGTGAAGACTCTCAGGCGTTGCGCGGACAGGAGGAGGGAGGATGAGCACGAAAAAACAAGAGCAACAGCAAAGAAAAAAATAACAAAAAAAAGAAAGACAAACATCAATAGGCCATGATGAGTTTCTGATTGCAAAGCAAAAGGCAGCTCAGCAGCCCCAAAGGTCGAACGGACGCTAGCTAAAGCTCGCCGTATTGGCTGAGGATGGGGTTGCCCCAATGGATGGTAGTAGGAGGACCAGGGGGCGACGGCGTGGGCGTGGGCGGGTATGGCTGGCTGAGAAGGATGACAGTCGTGTCACATGGCTTGGCTTGGCTGCCTTTGGGGCAAGTCATAAAATTGAACAGACATTTTATGTGAGCGAGCCGGGTGGGGGGAGGCAGGCACGGTTGGGTGGGCGTGTTTCTGGCTTGCCTACAAAGTTAAATTGAAAGCCCAAATCCTTGCCAGACTCGCAACTCGGTAGGCAGGCAGCTCGCTTTGCCTTCTTTGTCTTATCTCTTTGACTGTTTGCCCATAAACCAGGCGCGCCCCCTCCTACAGCCCTTCGCCCCTCACCTCACGCTCGACGCACCTCGCAAAATTTTTTGTTTTTGTTTTCTGTTTTTATTGTAAATGCTTTGCATATTTTAGATTGCGGCCGAAGCACCCCAGCTTCATAAAAACAAAAAGTTACAATACTAAGTGAAAAAGTTCACTGTAGCCCACTGAGCCAACACTCTGTCCATAATCTCTGACGTTCTCTTGAGATGCGTTTACTTGAAGAATTTTAAAGGGTATTTCGCCGTCGTTCACTCGCTGCATATGTTGTATGTGGGGTTGTTGTTATTAATTACTCGAGCTCTGTTGCTAGTCCTGGCTTCCCAGATGCTTGCCCTGGTAGTATACCTGATCAATGCCACGGCTGTGGGCGATGAGACGCGGATAGGCGCGCACCGTGTCGACCAGCATGGGGCTGACCAGCTGGTTGGTCAGGATGGAGGCCACATGCCCGAAGACTAGGGCATCCAGCTCGCAGAGCTGCTGGCCCCAGAGGTTGCTGTTCGACTCGTGCGCTTCCAGCTTCTCGCTGAGCAGCTGGCAGCACTGCTGTAGCTCAAGCTGGGCGGCGCGTGTGCTGAGATCGTCCCACTGATAGACGCGCAGGAAGCGCAGCGCTTCCACGCTCTTCTTGTACCGCTGAATGCTGCTCAGCGGCCAGGGATAGGCGGAGCCGATGCGCGTCTGGGTGTGATCCACATAGACCGACGCCTCCTTGTAGCACTGATGCATCTCGGCCAGGGTGAATGTGTTCTCCACGTAGGTCACCTCGCAGCGCATATCCTCGCGCTCATTGAAGCCCATCCACGAGCTCAACGCGTTTTCCAGCTGCGTGCACTCCACGTGCCGCACAATCGGCTCGAACTCGGTGAACACGCGGCGCCCGAGACGCATCAGCGGCAGCTTGGTCAGCCGCCCGCCCGTCGACATATTCGCTGCATTGTCGCACTGGTGCTCCGTGTACGGAAGCCGGCACATGCGCAGATAGGTCTTCACGGCCAGGCAGCTGCCCTGCTCGGGCAGCAGCAGCTGCGTCCCCTCCAGCGGCTGGTAGAGGCGCACGTCCTTTGGCCAGGGCAGACTTTCGCCTGGCAGCACCGCCGACTGCGTATCGGTCGCTTGCAACAATGCGCTAGCTACTTCCATTTCAGTCTCCATTGCAGTTTCTCTGGTCGATAACTGGCTCTACTCAAAACGGTTTTTATTCTACTTGAGTGTGCTACAAAATATGTTTGAACAATTTAGCAAAACGTGTTAGTTTCAGCGCAGAAGGGCTCACGAAAACGAACTCGAACTCTCTAGAAAATCAACTTGACAGCTGCCAAGCAAGGCCTGCTGCGGTTCATCAAGTGTCCGAAAACGAGTTGGCAGTACCAAGGGGTCTGCCCTATTGACAGCAAGGTGATTTAGCCAAAGCTGTTGAGATGTAGTGCAGATAAATATGAATATATATAAATATGGCGATAAGCCGAGTCAGTTTTGTTGTTCTATTAACATTTCTATATCACAGCAATGGTGACCCAGCTAGACCGATACTGTTATCGATAGCCGTATATGAACCGTTGCCGATACGATCGATAACCTCAAGCCGTTGAAATGTTCAATCGGCTATGCCATTTCATCGCCTGATTGACAAATTTACTGCAATTCCGGCTCAGTTTGGAAGGAAACCTGCCAACTCATGCCAAAGGCTCGTTAATTGAAGGCCGCAATCACGCGATTATTTTCTCTAAGGCAACGTTCCAATTGTCAGTGGATGCTCACAAAGAAGTTTGCTGATACTTGTCCAATAGCAATCCAGGACTGGACCTCTAAGCTGACACTCAAATGATTTGCTGTTTATTGTGAAATGGCATGAACGAAGCTTTCAAATTAGATCAAAAGTAATATAATACCTTTCACTGTTAGTTATTAAATTTTAATTTCTTACGGTATTGCTCTTATTTGGTCACTCTATGCCATGTAGCATTTATGCTTACGTCCATTTAAAGGCAGCCCCAGGACTAAACAAATATGCAGACCAGCTCGCTGGCTCCTGCCGCACACGGAATCAATGAGTGTTTCAAAGAACTAGCAGCTCTATTGACTATAAATAAATAACAGGCTTTTCCAAGTGTCTTTGTAGATATTTACATGCTCTAGGCCCACTAGGCCCACTAGGCCCACTAGGCCCTCTCTAGGCCTCTTTGCTGCCAACTAGCGAACCCTTGGGCTGGCTGTCCCATTCAAGTGAATGGCATTCAAGTCTTATTTATTTGTAAAAATTCTTCTCCTGCTTGCCAGCCCCTGCTCGCTCTTTGTGTTGTCTCTCATGTCCTTTATCAATGCTGCAATTAGGCATTTCGTGTGCCAACTTTGTTTTGAATTATCGATAAGACGCCAATGGACGGGCTGGCTGGCATTGAAAGTGTCGCGCGACCAAGGCAAAGGCAAAGGCAAAGGCAGAGGCAGAGGTAGAGGCAGAGCAGGCCGCCTCAAGGTTAATAGTAAATGTATACGAAATACTTGTCCTCTCGGGCGAGCCGGGCTACAATTAGCCGTCTAGTTGGAGATGGGCCTGAGTCCGATGACAATTAGAAGGCAACTCAGCTAAGGCGCAACTGTCAACGCCTTCGCGTTGCATGCCTCGAGTGAATTGCTTTCGATTGTCGTCGTCGCTGCGCTGTCAACGGGTGCGAGTGAGCTCTGATGGCTTGGCATGGGTGGAGCGGGGAGGGGGGCAGTGAGAGGGGGCTGTGTGCTCGCTGTGAAAATTTCCTGCTCCAATTGAGCAATTAATCATTAAAGGCGCCACCTGCCGGCGCTTGTGCGCAACTTTTGCCTAAAAGGTTTACCAGAATCGAGCTACCCCCCGCCGCCGCTCTCGCTCTCTCGCTCTCTCCCTCTCTCTTTCTCCCGCTCTCTGCGCCTGAAGATGATAAATTACACAAGCGAGAACATTATGTAATTTCCAAGCCACCCGTCGAGTGCTTTGGCACAATGGCTCTTGCTCGTCCCGTCTCGTCTCGTCTCGTGTGTGTGTGTGTGGGTGTATGAGATGCAAGTTTTCCACTTATCGTTTGGCGGTTTTGACAGCCCCACTTTCAAGGATCATCTGTTTGCGTATGTCGAAGGAGGAGCGGTTGCGCATTGGGTGAACTTTAAGCTCGAACGCCTTTCATGCATTTCAATTGGTTACACTGACGTTGATGAGCCCAAGGCGACATACCCTAAAGAACTTCTTCGGCAATTGAAACAGAAATTGGTTGGAGCACTTCATTTGACATTGCACCGCAAATCACCAAGTCACTTTATGGAATTCCCAACAGCTGACGAGCTTCCTCAACTTCACCTGGAAGTCTTAGAGGTGGTGTAGCTAAAGTCTCTTCTCCTCCGAATATTTGTTTGGCAAGCTATATAGGCCACGGCCGCCCAGAGCCAAACTGTTTGAGTTAGTTAATATTTGGATAAACAATTGCCAGAGGAATACATCTTCGAGGGCAGAGCCATATTTCTTCGCCGTTGCCAGCTACCTCGTCGCCCGGCTACAATGCTTAAGTAACAAGTTTTCATAATATTCTGCATGGCTTAACGTTCTTAACTGTGGAAGAACTGATTACGGCTCCTTAGGGTAGGCCATATATCATCACCAGTTGGCTTATTATTTCGCTTTGTACCTAATTTAATGTTCAATTAGGACTTGTGTAGTCGCATTCTTGATTCATGCGGACGGGATGGGCGGCCAGCAGTCGGGGGCGAGGCGGTTCTCTTTTTGTCTTTGTGTCACTTTGATTGATTCGACGACGGAGGCGGCGGAGGAGGTGGAGGCGAAGACGAAGGCTGAGACCCTCGACGGGTTAGGGCTCTGTTATCCAGCTGCCTTGACTTTGCATAGACTTTTTCCTGGGCTGTTGAGCATAGACAAAGTTCATTGTGTTGAGGCAAATTAATTAAGCAGCCGCTGGAGCCACTTGGCACCACTCACAACCATACACCCACACAGACACACACACACAGTGGGAGGGATGTGTGAAAGGGGAATGTGAATGTAATTGTGAATGAGAATGTGAATGGGAATGCGAATGGGAACGAGAATGGCAATGTGCGTAGCAATGGCAATGCTCGCTGAGCAGGTGGCGTCTCCTTGGTGGGTTGGGGTGGCCCGGTTGAGACGTCGTTTGCACAAAGCCAACAAAAGGCAACAATTCTTAGCCACTAATAAAGAATAATATGACTGCCATAAAACTCAATTTATTACCAAAATGTCGACAAGCAGCGCAGTCGGAATGCGTGTGTGTGTGTGTGTATCATCTGTGTGTGTGTGTGTGTGTGTATCATCTGTGTGTGTGTGTGTGAAAGAATTACGACTCTGCCAGTCGGGCACCAGGGCACGCTGTCAGGACGGCGCTCCAAGGGAACGATAGGGAGCTCCTGGCCTCGCAAATACAACCAAAATTTCATGCTGCCATTTCGTTTGGCCAATTCCTATTCCAACTTTCAGCTGCCATTTTAATTCAAAGTCCCCTTTTTTATTTGCATTTCGTTCGAGTCGGTCGAGTCGCGTCGGGCGACTACATCTGCATTTTCTAATATCTACCCTAACACTCGATGGGCGTACCCCAACTAGCAGTCTCCTCAGCGTCGCGACGCGCATAAAATGCATCACAAAGCAATCAAATTTTGTCTGCCAAAGTGCATTATATTTAACTAGTTTTCTTTCCATTCGATTCGATATAGCGCTCGCGTTTCATTGCTGAAAATTGCAGTAAGTTTATAATGGAAGAGCAGTGAACTATCTTGAGGGTGGCGCAGAGCCAAAGCTTTAAATGCTTTGTTAGTTTATTTAGCCTGTTTCTTGTATTACATCATAGCCATCAATCAGTAATCATGAAATCTATATAAAACATATAATATAATCCATATTATCATCACCCATCAATCACTAAAGAACAGTGAGTAGTCAACTTTCTCAATCATCAATCGTTAATATCACTCATCATATATGAATTTTCAATCAGTCCCATCAATCATCCATTCCTAACCTGTAATCATCAACTCTATATTTTTGGCCATCAATCATGAATCATAAATCATAAATCCTACTCCTTATTCCTTCATCATTCATTATCTAACATATTCAATCATCAACTCTTACTCAAATATGGTTAATCATTTGCGGTCATTCATACATTATCAGTCATTAAACCACAATCATAAGCCATCAATCATCAGTCATAAAAAGTCTCCAGTCGGTAAAAATTCTTCGATTACAATAAAGCCTTCAAGTAGAATTGTTCTCCCAATCAACTTCATTTTGCTTTGCTTTGATTGACTGATTGAGGGTATTTATTAGTTGCTGTGATTCAATCCTCCGACTCTGGTTCTGGTCCATTGAGTTTTATTTCTTTGCCGACTTTTCATCTTTGTTTTGCAATTTCATTTGCCATTTAGCTTCTTGTTGTCTAGCGCTCATGCGATTTGTTGCTTTTGTGGCCATTGCCCACTGTCCGATGTCCGCTGTCCGCTGTCCGCTGTCCCATGGCCCGCTTGGCCCAATCTGCCCCCGTGTGGCTCCGTTGAGTTTGCTGGCCAGCTGTTGGGCGCATTTGCTGGCCGCTTTGTGGCCACATTTTGGCCGATTTGGCACTGGCAAACGGTAAACGTAGAACGGTCAATGGTGAACGGTGAACGGCGAATGGTGAACGATCCCAAATACCCCTAAATAACTGTTTTGGGAGCTAATACCCAATTTCAAATAGTCTGTAGCTGCTGCATCTGCTGTGCGGCCTGGCTGCAGCTAGACAAAGACGATTCGCCCCACACACACAAAATGTGATTTATGTTCGAGTGGAAAGAAGACTATTGCATCGCATGGCGACTCCTCTTTAATCCGTTTCATTTGGAGCTGAACGTTTAACAGAAATGGTGGGCTTCAAACTCTTCAAAGCCACTGAAACTCTCCCAATGATAATTTGTTGATGTACTTGAACAATGTGAGAGAGAGAGAGAGAAAGAGAGAGAGAGAGAGAGAGAGAGAGAGAGAGAGAGAGAGAGAATGAAAGAATAGTAAATATTTTGTAATCATAGTCAAGTTAAGTAAGTCGAGTTAGAAAAGATTCAAAGAAGAAGTGTAAAGCTATACATACGAATAAAAGCGGAGGCATTTAGTGATAACTGAATGCAAAGGCTAAGAGCAAGACAGTTGAAAGTGGAGTGAAAAGGGAAAATAAGAATAACTAATTGGTGAAAAGTTGAAAGAGAAATACCAGAAAACAGATACAAACCAAATAGGCTAGGGGAGATCAAAACAGAAAAAGAGAGTGTAAAGAATAAGGAATGGAGAGATATATAGACATATAGATATATATAGATAGTTAAATATTTTGAGATTGAGTAAAGGAGTAAATATGTCAAATAAGATGGAAACATGTAAGGATGTAAATACAAATAAATAAGAAAATATATAGTGATAAATAAAAGAGAAGGAAAGCATAGAAGGGAATGAGAAGAGGCGGGAAGAGCTATTTGAAGAGTACAAAGGAAGTGACTGAGAAACAATAAAAGAGAAATAATTGAAGGCATATAGAATATGTTGGATCGAAAAGGAAATGACACTACAAGGATATGAAAACTAGCAAAGGAAAATAAAACTCAGAAAGTTTCTAATTCAGATATGAACTGAAAAAAGTTGCATATTCTATGTCTTATACGGCAGACTTATTTATTAGAGATTAGCATGAATATAAGCTTAAAACTAATTAGAAATAATATAAACTATGGCATTCGGCTTATTCTGCAGACTTTGAGATCCTTGTCGAAACAAAATTATCTCACTGGCTTAGCTATGCCTTTTAGATGTATGACTTATGGATTTATTTGGATAAAGAAAGTGACTGAAATAAAGGGAGAGAGAAAGATACTCAAGGCAGCTATAGATAAGCATACAAGGCACAGCAGACAGCAGACAGCAGACAGCAGAGAGTAGACATGACTAGTCGGCAGCCAGCAGCCAGCAGCCAGAAGCCAACGCAATTCGCAACAATTGGCACATCATATAGTTAGCTAAACATATTCCAAGTCAAATGCTCGGCTGTAACGGCAAATTCTCTGGGCAAATCCTTGGTGGCGCGGAATGATAATTGTTAATTTGCGGACGCGCAATGGGGGCACATTCCCCGAGAGTTGAGCGATATTTGCCTGAGGTTTTCGGCAGCTGTTTCGAGGTTGTCAAAGGTCTTGTCAAACTTGTCGCAACATTGTGTCGTGTTGTTGTTGTTGTTGTTGTTGCTGTTGCTGTTGCTTGTTGTTATTGTTGTCTCTGCAAATTATGGCGGCCTCAATGCGTAAATGATGCTTAATTAACATTCACAAAGTTGGCAACGCCATCAAAGCCAACAGGAGTGCTCCTTGTGTGTGGAAGGAGACTGTGCGATTCACCTGCAAAGCGAAGGCCGCAGCTAGACGCGCAAAAATTGCAAATGATGTGCGCTTATGTCTGGAAGACGGGCGAGAAAACTCGGAACGCCATGTACAGTAAAGGGGCCACGTCAGGGCACATTACGGGCAAGCGTAAAGCAGAGGCGACAGCCGCAAAATTTGTAACGCAATTCCATCAAGACTAAAAGCAAAAGGCATAAGAAAGGCACGACGAGGCTGAGGCTGAGGCTGAGGCTGGGGCTGAGGCTGACAGCTGCTGCTGGCCAGGATAACAGCAATAACAGCTACAGCACTTGAGGCTCGATGGCCTGGGCAGTTCAAGGCCAGGCTCAACTCGTTTTGTGCTGCATTAATTAAGCTATAAGCCAAAGCCAAAGCCAAAGCTGAAGCCGAAGCCGAAGCCAACGCCAACGCGAAAGCCAAACCCAGCCAAGTCGTTGGCCAACAAGCATTCACAGGCAGCAGGCGCAGATAACAGCTAATGAAAATCACTTGGCACAATGTGCCCAAAGCGGCAAGATGGTGGGTGATTGGATGGTTGGGTGGCTGAGGGGTTGCGTATTTGGGTGGTTGACTGACTGGGCAGTGGGGTTCACAGAACACGCTCCTAATACAATTAGAGGCGCTTAAGCTAAATGCTGCAAACGCCTTCGAGCAGTTGAAGCTAGTTGAACTGACCTCCAGTTAAAGAGAAAGAACAGATTCAATTGTCGACTCCAGACTACAATGAAGTGGGACAATGCGGCTTAAAGAGCAAAAGCCAAGACGGCTGTTCGCAACTGTCTCAATACTCTGTGGAGAATGTAAATTTGTTGAAGGCAGAAGTCGAGCAGGAGCCGAGGGCAAACTGTAACCACACAATCAGGAGAGCGAAGGCAAGCCCAAAAGACAAAGGAGATGCATAGTCCATGGCTACTGCTCTCTAAGACCTGGGAGTATTTAGATCAGTCTCGAGCAATCTAGAAGCCTAATATACCCACCTAGGCTCGCTAAACAGGACAGGCGTTCTAGATCAGGAACAAAGCACGGCAACGTGGCAATTAATAAAATGAACTGCAGCTGAGTTGGCGCACAGGTGTGCAGGGTAGATGTGGGGAATTGGCTGCAAATGAAAGCATTTGCGTAGCATCAACAAAGCAAGAGTTAGAACAGAACGGGAACAGGTCAGACGCAGCAGCAGCAGGAGTAGCAGCATTTGCAGAAAGCGGCAAGGCAATAGAGGCCAGTCCAGACCGGGTGGTTTCTCTTGGATAATGGGGCGCCCTTTTGCTTATGCATTACATTAACACACTAATGAGGCGGCTGTCGCATTAAAGGCGTGGCGGGCGCCTAGACCCAGCGCCCACATCGAAACGCGCCCCCAACTCTGTCCCAATGTCTGCAGCTGGCGTTGTGTTAATTGAAAATTAATGGCGCGATGGCAAAAACTAAACATGAAAATTCGCTGACGCCTGGCTACAGCAAATGGCCGCCAGGTGGCGCGCCCGCACGGGTCTAGCCGGCGGACCCGGCCGGAGTTGACCGACTAACGCGTGAAGTGCTAAGCAAATTAACATTTTCATAATTAAATCTATAAAAGGTGACGAACTGCTTGCCATCGGCTGGGTGGCAAAGAAGGAGAGAGAGAAAGTGTGTGAGCGAGAGAGAGAGAGAGAGAGCGTTGGTAAGTGGTATTCGTTTTATGTGCGTCAGCTCAGACGATACTCGGAAAATTTTTTGCAATTAATCACAATTAAAAACAGGCAAAAGTTGACTTTAGCATGCCCTGCAAAACTGGATGGTAAAGGCTATATTCACGCATGGCGAGACGGCGAAAAATATACCTGAAAAGAGACTGATAGGGATAGTAGAGCTAAGGATAGAGAAAGGAAGAGGTGGAGACGGGACGAAGCTAGACCAGAGCTGGAGCTATCGGAAGGGGTATGTCCAAATGTAGATTGAATGAAAAGCAATCATCACGGAAAAGAATGAGCTGAAGATAAAAGTCCTTAAAGTGGAAATCCGACTTAGTGCAAGTGAACAATCTTAAGATGGGGTGGTAAAGAAAGAGTTAGAAACTCTCTCTCTTTCTCTCTCTCAGTTCTAATGAATCACTCGATGAATTTACAGGGTATGGTGCTGTCGGACGAATACAATTTCTTGACTTGTTTGCGCTGCCTTTTAGAAGAAGCTATAGATCTTCTTCTTCTTCTTTTTCTTCTTCGTCGTCATCTGGAAGTTTTGGCTTGGCTTTATTACACCGTCCGAGCAGTGCGTGACGTGGGCGTGGTCATGGCCATGCTTCCACCTCTACCCCGCCCCGTGGCCGGAACAGATGCCCCGGCTATGGTAAAGACGACAAGTTTAATACTTTCAGCTGCGGGCCCCGGGCGGCCAGCGCAGAGGGCAAATTAAAATAAATATGCCCGAAAAAAGGGGTTAAACTGGCCTGGGGGCGGGAAATTAAAGGAAATTAAGGAATGAAAAAGTGATGAAGACAACGCTCAAAGGCCGAAAATAAACCAGACAAAAGCAAACCAGAGTAAAAGAAAAGAAAGGCAAAAAAAACTAAAAAGCACAAGGCGAAATTGAAGAGCAGGCAGGAGTCGTGCGAGGCAATGAAAAACATGTAAGATGGCTCGAAAAATAGGCCAATGCTAAATAACTTTAAAGGTAAGCAACAAAAAATGTGTCAGAAGGTAATTTGACACGCAGTAAATACAAATATGTGAGTAATGAGAAAAGTAATGTAAATAACGGTAAACATTATAGAATTCAACAAAAGTGAACGTAATACAATCCACTGATGAAATTAATCTCAATGAGAATGACAATGACAATGACAATGTATACCAACTTTCTCTAGTAGGCGGTAGTACTGATATTATTTCTCTAGGAAAATCAGTTCAAATTGTCATCTCACGTGATTATTATATATTTTTTGTTTCGAAACATATTTTAATTTGTAAAAGAATGGAGGGAATGGATGATTTTTTCAAGGTTTTTAATCGTTCGGTTTTCGGAGATATGGAAAGTGATTCACATGATGAGCCCAATCCCGCTGACCTAGTATTGGGCAAAAGCGACAGTGACAGCCTTTACGAGATGAATGGGGGCACTGTGATGGCACTCGCTGGTGGTGACTTCGTTGTGCTTGCTGGAGACACTCGATTGAGCAGCAACGACGTCGTTCTGTCGCGGGAGCAGACCAAACTATTCAAGATGACGCCAACCGCGGTGCTGGCAACCTCAGGATGCTGGTGCGACGCCATCGCGCTGATCGGTCTGCTCGAGATGCGTTTACAGATGTACGAACTGGAGCACAGGAAGACCATCTCGATCGAATCCCTGGCCCACATGATATCCATGTCGATGTACGATCGGCGCTTCTTTCCCTACTACACAAACACCATCCTCGCTGGCTTGGATAGTAACGGCAAAGGCGTCGTCTACTACTACGATCCTGTTGGACACTATGAGCGCGTCCGTTATCGTGCGGTTGGCTCCGGTTACGCTTTGCTGCAGCCCGTCCTGGACCACTTCTATGGGTGGGAGAACAACAGGCTTACGCCTCCGCTAAAGGATGAAGACTACACCATAAAAGCTGCCGTGGAGATGGCACGTAAGTGCTTGAGAATTGCCTCCGATCGGGATATATATTCGGGCGATACGGGCGAGATCCTGAGCGTCACCAGCCAAGGCATGAGGGCCAGTACCATAAAGCTCCGCAGCGATTAGCAGACCTGCCGAAGACTGTTCTAAATTTCTTGCTGTGTATATGTATATAGTTTATAGGGGTTGGATTTCATACTCCATTAAATTTGATTAAGCTGCTGCAACGCTGCAAGTTATTAAGCAGAAATTCGATCTCATCTCAGTCATCTCAGGATAACAGCTCACTAATTGGCCTACACTGACATGCAATTTGACCCTCGTTGATTATTTTCTCTGGCGCCTCTCTGAGGTGCTTAGTTCACACCTGAGCATGAGCTCGAGGCCAGCACTAAACCGAATCATTCAATGTGAAACCTCAGGCTTGAATCACTTGAATGATGTGCTTTAATGATGGCATAGACATTACTTTTAGTACAACTAGAATCACAGCCATATCAATATCAAGTTTTATTTTATTGATATAAATTTTGCTATTATAGAGCCAAAAAGTAGGCATCGATTCGAGTGGCCTACCAGGAATATCTGCTCTTTCATCGGCAGCATTGTCTGCATCTGCATCCGCATTCGGATATCCGCATTCGCATATCCGCATTCGGATATCCGCATTCGCATATCCGCATCCGCATCTGCATCCGCAGCTGTGTATCTGTGCCTTTGCTTTTGCTTTTGGCTTGACTGCGCTTGCATTGCGTTTAATATTGAAATTGGGTTAATGAGTTTTTGTTTATGGGCTGCGCGGCGATACCTAGCCACGCCCACATGCAGCTGGCATCCGAATCCGCATCCGCACCCGCACCCGCACCCGCAACCGTATCCGCAAACGCGCTCACTCTAGCATTCGCTTTGTGCTCCTTCGCCATGCTAATGTAAATTTGTCGAGCTCCACGTGTGTGTGTGTGTGTGTGTGTGTGTATCAACTGGGCGCTTCGCTGCCTGGGCGTGGCATAAACGACTGTCACATCAGCCACATTGGCAGCGGCAGCAGCAATGACAGCTCCTTTGGCTTTCGTAATGAAAACAATTTCCAGCTCTCAACTAAACGTGGAGGACACCAAGCTAAAGGTGATGAAAAGCGGAACGGAGGGGGAGGGGCACAACGGCGGAAGGGCGGAATGGCGCAATGGCGAAGCGGTGGCTGGCACAACTCATCCAACAAAGGCTTAATGTTAATTAAGTGGCTAACAGTCTGTCAGTCAGGACTAGCTGCGCAGAGCTCACCTCCAACGAAACTCGATCCTGTGGCGCCCTGCCCCCTAGCACCCTCGTCGTTTCTGCGGCCACCGCGTATCGATTAAAATGCCGCAAACCGCAAAATTTGCTTTACAAAACTTTTTTCATTAAACTAATTAAATTGTTTATTAAACTAAATATTTAATCACCAGCGCCGAGCGCATTAATTATTCAAGCGACACTCAAATTCCGTGTGGCAAACGAAAAACTATATGCGCCCAACTCTCCCAACTGTCCCGTTTCGAATAGTTGAAGCGATTTTCGTGTTGACAAAGCTTTACTCTAGCTGGCAGGTGTATATGTTGGTAAACAAATCATTTAATACTATCATAAACAATCGGATAGGGTTTGAAAGAGTCAAAGAACTTGGAGCTGACTCTGAACTTGTAAATCAGATTTGAGTTTAACATGACTTTCCATAATTATTTAACTTTCAGCTTTGCTACATGCTCAAATTTATCTCACACTGAGCCTCTTGAAACTTTCATGTCAATGGCAGCATAAAAACAAAAGTTATTTAATGCTAACTGAGGCGTGTGCACAGTGGTTGACTGGCAAATACCCTGTCTTTAGTGTGGGAAAGGAAATGAGTGTGACGGAGTGCAACTGTTTATAGTCAAAATATGAAATATTCAGCTGATATGTATATATGAAAAGTATATAATTGTTATCGATACTTATCGATTACATGTAAAGAATATGATTAGGCAGGCTAAACTCTCTAAATGAGATATTTGCCTGCAAGACTTTTAGCTAAAGACCTCAGCCATTGAGCATATGCCTTACAGTTGTCAAATCAGATTCCCTTTCAAATACATTTATGCCTTGTATATACCCTCTAAAATAACTTGAGAGATATTCAGCGTAATTCAAATTTAAGCATATATATTACACATCTATTGATATATTATGTACATATAATTTTGTTTATTATATATGGTGCAGGGCATCTGCTAGTCGTGCATGCCCCGCATAGCCGTGCACTTGTTTGCGCAGCATAATAAAATTATGAAATGCATTTTCAATGTAGATTTACTTTGACCCTCGCATACACAAATATTTGCTGGCCATGCAATCACCGGCCACGCCCCTCGTCCAGCCGCCTGCGCCTGCATCTAGCTCGATGTGGGAACTTATTAGGGCGTAAAATTCAATTAATGACCACAACGGGATTTATTATATATTTGTTTGTTTGCTTTGCCTGGCTTTGTTGCTGTTCTTGCGCAACTTTTTGTACGGAGCTTTCGATTCGCGACAGCTAATAAATAATGCGCAAATTATTCAGATTGTTAATGGGTCGCTGCTGCCGCTGCTGCTGCTGCTGTTGCGGGATGCTGGTGCTCTTGCTGTTGCTGGCTGCCTGCAACAGTTGCTGTCATAATTATGATTTAGTTGGCCATTTGTAATTGCAGCTGCTGCCAACTGCCAGGCAGCCATTCATGCAGCTGAATGTTATTTTTACAACTTGCTGGTGTTTTCTTTTCCGCTTTTCCACGCTTCCATGTTTCCCTCTGTTAACTATCTTCCTTTTACTACTTTCCCTAATTACTATAGGTCAGACCAGCTACAATTTTGAAACACTTTTGACCCACTTTTTGGACAGCTGCACGGGCGACTCGCTGTCTTCGCAGAGGCGCCAAATTCATTTCTAACTCACATCTCGCGAAATTGTTTCAATTTTAATTATTTTTAAAGCCTGCGAAACTGAAATATTCATTCTGCATTTGAAGTGTGCCTAAAAAGTTTGCTAATTTTAAAGAATGCTAAGCTTGTTAAAAAATGTATGCTAGATCTGCTCTAGGCCCTATGCAAGGCCCTATGTTCAAATGCAAATTGGAAATACTGTTCATAGTCATAGAGTATCTGCTAGTCAGGCACTCTCGACTAGAGTACTCATACTGCTTTCTGGGGAGGGTATCATAATATATCATATATTGAACACAGGATACAATTTAGTTGCCTTTAGCATAGTTAAGTCTTAGCATCGATTGTTATCGATAACAATTTGCCATACAAGACTCAAGCTTGTCTAGTGAATGGACAACAGGACATAGCTTATTCAAGCTTATATATGATCATGGTTATATAAGGATGTTCGAAATGGCATAACTAGATCAAGATTATATAACTATCAAGGGATCATATATTATCGAGATAACACCTTCTGTCTGTTCCACATTTATTTCCGGACTTCCATCCTCAATGGACTTGCCACATACCAAAATAACCCTGAGCTAAAAGAACTCAGCGTAATAGCCATTAGAGTAGACTAACCACAAACTAAAATAAATTCGCCCCTGGCTGGTTTTTACCTCATTATTCAATTAAGCTGGGGAGTGCTAACGGTATTTAGTTACATCCAACCGCACTTACAATACCGCTAAATAATGTTAAATAAAAAAGAAATCAATTATGGTCGCTAATTAATATAGTAAATACATGTATAACGAAATCATTACCAAACTATGGAAATATGAAACTAATCGAAGAATAAATAACAAAGAACTCTATATATACCTACATATATAGCCTAAGGGACAGTATTATTATTAATATGTGTATATTTCGACTTTACTGTAAACTGTAAATGAGTTTGACAGCAAACATTTTTTAATTTTAATTTTAATCTTAATTTTATTAAGTGTAGAACTTGCGCATGAGATTTAGTACTATTAGCACGAAGGGTAGAAAATTATTAAAACAATTAAATCTCATAACGAGCTATGAGAATTTCAAGTGGGGGAGGTCTTACTGATGTCCAATAGCTTTAGCAAGGCCTTGACAGCGACAATGCATATTTTGTTGACAGTTTGCGAGCATCGCAGAGCTATGCAAGTAATGAAGTAGACCATTAAAAAGGATGCTTTAGCTAGTTTAAGTCCTGTTAAAAGGAGACAGGGAGAGGCTTAAGCGACAAGGCATATACATAAATACCCTGTATCTATGATGCTATGAAGATGCAAGTTACCTAGCTTGGAAAAGTTTGCGATAGAAAATCTTGGCAATGAAAGCTAAGAAGACAATATAAAGTACAATATACAGGGTATCCGTTAGTTCCTCACTCTCATCGAGTTCAGGTATAGGAATATTTGTCATTGGCATCGGTAGAGTATTGCCCTGTTCGGCTATGCTCATGTCAACAAGGCTCTTAATTGTTTTTTCCAGCATGAGCTGAAACATCATTTAAGTTGAGCTTCGAACAGGGCAATCAGCAGGAACTGCAGTTCTTTGGAGCTTAGTGAAGCCAAGCGAACGGAAGGAACGAACGAAGGAGAGACTTTTGTTGCCGGGAGACAGGGGCGGGGCCATTGGGGGCAGCAGTGGAATGTGGAATACAAAGCATATTTATTGCACTTTTGTGACGCGTTGTTGTGCGCTGTTGCTGCTGCTGCTGTTGCTGCTGTTCGCTGTTGCTGTCATTTCGTATTTGGCACTTTTACTTGACGCATTGACCTAATTCAATTTCACGCTGCGCCAGACGCAAACAACGCAGCAAGTGGCAAAAGGAGAAATGGCAAAGCGACAACGAAAACAATTGAAACACTCAAAAGAAAGACCAAAGAATAAGGAACAGCCAATGCAAGAGAGAGGACGAAAATCAACTTAACTCAAAATTGTGTGCCAAGCGGCTGTTGGGCTTCGGAGAGGGGCGTGCTGGAGGGAGGCTATGACATGTGTGAGGGGTCTGAACGAGGCGACAGCCGAGCAAGAGACAGAGAGAGAGAGAGAGAGAGAGAGAGAGAGAGCGAGCGACAAGCTAAATTATGAAATACGCTCGTTGTGCATATCAAAAGCAGAAGAAGAAAACTAAAGAGTAAAAGGAATAGCATGCAAAGTTAAGAAAGCTGCAAAGCAAGTGGAATATGAAATACACTTTCCAGCTATTTTCAGCCAGATAGTTCAAGATCTAAACCGAATCGAATCTGGTTATGTGTATCTCAGCTTCCTTCAGCTCCTCAAGAAGAAGCTTCAATGGAGTTACTCTATATATTTACGATATGGAGCTGTAGGCATATAAATAGTAGTACTACAGCTGAACTTCATTTTATAATAAATTAAGATATTAGAATGTTATATAATATATATATATATGAGTCTAAGTGGAGGCTAAGAACCTTACACATATATTCCTATATAACAATTGAGTAACGTACATCTGTATCTGTGTTGCAATTATCCTTTTGTACATTCTCCATGACCGACTTGTAATGCCCTTTACGCAGTGTAATTGCAAAGCATAAATGAGCAGGAAAGTTCAGACGGGGCTTGCGGGAGGCCAAGTAGCTGGCAAAAACTTTCAAAGACTTTGTTGCCTGCAGATTTTTCTATTAACTGGCGAGCAACAGCAACACCAACAACAACTGCAAAACTAATATAATAAAACAAAACAAAACAAAACAAAACAAAAAGGAAAGCAACTAGAAGAAGAAAAGAAGAAATGGAGAAAGTTAAACTAAAGCATAGCAGCGCGCAGCGGAGCTGCGCTTGGTGCGGGCGGCAGCTCGGCTAGTTGCCTGGTGACCAGCATATCGCTCACACAATGCGCCGTATAAAGCACTGGCAAGAGCAGCTTCACTCACCCTCTGCCCTCTGCCCTCGCCCCTCACTCCCCCCGCTTCCCGTTTTGCAGGCAGCTCCCTTTAACCAACCGCTAAGCTCGCAGCTCCTACGCGTTCGCTGCAGTTTGTGCAAACCAATTTAAATACCCTGGCCAGCTAGTCAAAGCGGACATGCTGGGCTAAAGGGTTGATTACGATGTGATTAGTGGCACTGGCGATTTGGGCTTAACCCAAAATACGTTCATTACCGTTACATAGTACGATTCCGCGATGCCAGATCAAACATGAAGCGCAGAGTTAACTCTTCAGGCATTAGCCAAACTCTAACTGAATTCCAAGATTTCTTCACCTTATACACTGGCAGGAGGGGAAGCAAATAAAGTAAGCGTGATATCAAAAGCATATAAAGAAAAAGGTATTTCAGCTTTATCTTACTCCTTGTACAGTTCAATTCAATTCAATTCGAATTTCAAGCAGGAATATGAATATAAAAGGTGTCCAAGCAATACTGATGCTAATTTCGATAACGATTTGTCGGCAACTCTTCAAGTTATCGATTATCTTGGGTTATTCAAATATTGCAAACGAGATGCCATGTGATGTTTACCAATTTAAGGCCTGCTTAATGAACGCATATACAAAATATTACCACAGCTCTGACTCAATTGTGCAGAAGCATGTGAAGAGACAGAAATTTGAGGCCAATATTGAAGCGAGTCATTCACTATGGAGCCGGAATATCACAATTGATTTAATTCGAATGGCAATTGCTTCATCTGCCACTGTTATTTGGCCAGCCTGTACAGTCGAAGCCACATTAATAGAAAGGCTCTTAGCCAGCTTTCATCATGTCTACTATAAACCTCTTCGACTTCTCTCTCGCTCTCACTCTACATGGTATCTGGCAGTCGTTGATGCTGCTCATATCTTACGCTTTGTTGCTTTAATGAAATACAGCGACGACAACTTCACACAGGACACGACTTTCAAGACAGTTCCACAGTTTGTGCTCATTATCAGCCCGACCTCCGCGGCGGCGCCACTCCCCCGCTCTGCTTTTTAACCCCATCCTGGAGCCGAGCCCTAAACAACGAGCTAACGTTTTATGTCTTTCAATTAGGGTTGCCAACGCTGCGTAAGAGAAAAATCAAAATGCGCTCTCAGCGGAGAGTGCACGGCTCACAGATGCTCTGTTACACTCGAGCTTCCACAATAGCGGGAATAATAAATTCCGCTTGAATCGTCAAGGACTCTTATCAGTTATGAGTTTGAAATGGTCCCTTGCAGCACACTGAGATACAGGGTATCTAAGTACGTCGTAATGCCACCTCGACTTGGCGTTGAAGCCTCGTCTTGTGGTCTGCACTCGATGGCTGCTTGGCTGATAATTATGAAAATGTTGTTTAACAATTTGCCGGCCATAATTGAACCAATTTATGAGCAAATTCTAAAGCGTAGCAGTTGCCAGAGCAACTTCGTCTAATGGCTGGTTAGACCAAGAGGCAGAGGGAAGCCCGACGGACTGACTGACTGGCGGCGGTTTTATAGATTCGCTGTTGCTTAGTTTCATTTCTCGCTACATTTCGATTTACTTAGCCAGCTATCTAACGAGAGCGTACAATAGACAAATGTTTGCGTATTTGTCTAAGAGCTGCTATAATGAGCCATTGCGACGCTCAAATGATTTGGCTCAACAAACTTCCTGTCGACTTTATGCTTGCTTGTTTCTGCAATCAGTCATTTAGGCTATCAATCAATCAGTCGATATCTTTTAGAATCATCATTGCTTTCCTTAATTCAGCTCTTCTTTATTAATGTTGCCAATCAATCAGTCAATCAGTTATGGCCTCAAAAGGCCAAGACCCGCTCATATCAGCCAAAATAGTTTTCTGATTTTTTGTTTTGCAATCAATCAATAAATCAGTCAATCTTCCCATTAATAAATCACGCACTGAACCAATTAACCAAATCATATCTCTCCCCATAAAAAATCAGTCCATCAATCATTTCTTCAGTATTTAAATTGTCAATAAATTCAATCTTTGAAGAAACCAATCAATCAGCATATTATTCTAGACTCTTAAGTTTCTCTCAATCATTTAGTCAAACAATCAATCAATCATCAATCAGTCCATCAAGCAATCAAGCAATCTACAGCTCAGTCTGACTATCAATCAATGCATTAGTCTACCGTCCACTCTATTTTTTTTATCAGTCAAACATCAATCAGCCTGCGATCTAGCAATCCAGCAATCAATCTTACTCTGACAATCAATCAATGCATCAGTCTACTGGCCACCCCATAATATAAATATTCAAACAGTCAATCAGCCTGCCATTAGTCAATCAATCATTCAATTACTTAGACTCTAACATTTGCCTTTCGCTCTCGTTCAAATTCGCCTCAGTTCAAATTCAAAGCTTATTTTCGGCATTCGATTTCTCTATAATTTAATTAGCCAACACGTCAAGCAGCGCCCCCACCGCCCTTCGCGATGCCACGCCTCATGTTCCCCAGCTAATGCGTGTGTCTGTGACAACGTCAAGTGCTTTTCAACGCTGTCTTCGGCAGGCTCGTTTTTCGACCCGGGCCCAAGTGATTAATGCGCAATTGTTTGCAGGCTCTTTAACTAAATTTTACAATAACAGTTAGCGCACGTGTTGGCGGTGTGTGGCGGGGGGTTGGGGGGTAGTGCTTTGAATTATTAGACGACCTCTAACTGTGTGTAATTGAAAGCAAATTTTATTTTCGATTTTGATTTTGATTTTGATTCTGAATTTGAAATTGAGCTAGTGATGAGGATTGTCCAAGAGATATTAGCAATACTTTTGGCTCTGGCGTTTTATTATTACAGCCCGGCTTTAAGTGAATCTGTTGCCAGGTTCTCGACAGCTTTGGATCGCATTATGCGGACGACAAACACTCTCACATTGGGTATATACGAATTTTAGGCCTTCTTGTTGAGGGATTCATGGATTCAAAGGAGAGTGAAATTTGTATTCCATATTAGATTACCAAAATCTAAGTAAAATGTATATATCATACAAATAGTATAATATGAGATTAGTAAGATCTAAGTAACATAGAAATATATATATAAAATATATACAATAAATAACTGATAACTAGATCAAAGGTATGAAAACTTCGCCTGACTTGAAATTTTAAAAGGAAAATCTACTGAGATTCATAGGCAACTGCCAGGCAGAACTCAGAACTGATATATATAATATGACATATAAGACCATTATACATATATCTGACATTTTATACGAGTTATAGATCATGCTCATCCACAAAAAACGTTTCCCCATTTAAGCTATGTTCGTACTAAATTTTGATAAATTTCCTTCAACTGCCAGCTCGACTTTTCCTTGCTTAGGCTCATCCACACATATTAGAATGTAGTTAGAGTACTTGTATGCCGGCTAATATGTGAGTCCATAGAGTCTGCTCTTCATCAATTACTTGATGCCTTGGCCAGGCAGTCTGAGATTGTCAGGCGTATTTCATTTGTTGTCCTGGCGACGTCCTGTTCTGGTGCGCTCACTCTTGCTGCTGGATGACTGGATGGCTAGCTGGCTGAGTGGTTGAGTGGGTCGATGGCCACTTTAGCGTGGAAAATTGAAATAAATGTGTTTTTAATTATGCCTAGAGTGGCAGCAACCCTCATTCTGTCAATCAATTAGATGCGCTCGGCGTACAAAGGCATCTGCTCTCATACCCAGGCGCAGGCAGCTCCAACTCCAACTCCAGCTCCAGCTCCAGCAATTTTGGAAGTTTCTAACTGCAGTATAATGGACCAAGCGCTACCCTGTAATAATATGGCATGTATGTACATCAAATATGACAAATATTACAAATCACCTTGAAATACCCTTACCAATATTGAAATATGAGCACTGTGTCTATTGTGAATAAGTGACATGAAACGAAGCTGATTTTCGAGACTAGAAAAGCGCATACTGCATAACTGCTCAAAACTGAGTATGAGTACTCTAATCCAAGATGCTACCAGGATCTTTCTAATCCAATAGTTTCTGTGATACTAAATAACAAAAAGAAAACTCTGTTGAAACCTCATTCAGTTTTCCAACACTTTCTTTCTTTGGTTTCTTCAAGCTTGTCTCCCGTATCGTTTAGTCTGTAGTTACTCTATATCAAGGCAATCTTTGCAGCTTCACTCTTCACTTCTAACAACTGCAGCTGCCCCATTCGCTGTCAGCCAGAGCTTACAGGGCATTGAAATGTGCTAGTCGACTTGTCGCTGGGTATTTGCTCGCCTGTCCGTCTGCCCGCCAGCCACTTCAATATATCAAAGCATCATAAATGCTGCCATAGTTGCAACAACAGCAGCTGCCTCTCAGCCAGTGGCCAGATCCTCGTCAGCATCCACGCACGTGCGTGTGTGTCGAGCGTCTACAGTGCTGCTGCTACTTCTGCTCCTGCTCCTGCTCCAGATTCAGCCTTAGTTACAGCTTCTTCTTTATCATCTCACAGCTGCTGCCACTACTGCTGCTGCTGCTGCTACTGCTGGTGCTCAACCATCTTCTGGCTTCTGCTCGGTCTTTGGTTTTGCTTGGGCTTTGCGCTTTGGCTCGACACTCATATGACGAATGAGTTTCATTTTTACGCCGGCCACGCATCACGCTACTTGTCAGCCAGGTCTTATCTGTTGGGAATTTTTAAGTGCTGCCTCCCAGCCTCAGCCCTAAGTCGACCCCAACCACGCCACGCACTCGACCCACAGCCTATGATAAATGCTTGTGTTCGGGTTTGCTTTAATGGGTTTCTGTCGCTCTCTCCCCTTCTCTCTCTCTCTCTCTATCTGTTTACTATCTCTGTCTCTCAGCAGGATTAAAATTATTGTTTTCATCTTAGCATCAAATCGATATATATAATATATGGATGCATATAGGATTGGTTTTGTAAGCTTAAAGCCAAACAAACTTAGAGTTTGTAGCAGCTGCTGTTTGACCTTGAATGCTTTCAAGGCATGGGAATGCTAATACGGTAGCAGGAGTCCCCTAAGAAATGAAATAGATTCAATCAATTTCTTAACATAACTCACACACGTCAGAAGCTAGAGGAGATAAGTGATAAGAAAGAAAAGAGTGCAGAAGAGAGGAGAGGAAAGAGAGAGAGTATAATAAAGAAGAGACGGAAGGGTATGCCATAATGAAAGGATAAAACTTTAAAGGGAGAAGAATTATTAATTAATGAAGAAGCCTTTTCCTAATAAATATTTCCTAGTACTCTTCCAGCCTTTCAGGTCTTCCAGCTTCGCTAATGCTCGCATTTTTCATTTACAGACTGTCAGCTAAGTCCAAGATTTATATATGTATATATACACTAATATATATTGATGCCAAACTAGAGGGTAATTGCTGGTCCATCACACCTCTAGCTCATGTTTTGTGTATTTGCATGCAGATTACATTTGTGTTTTCATATGCATATCAAATGTCCATATGCGTATCCATAGACCAAATACCTCATGCCAATTGCCCCCTTTGGCTTGCTCCGGCACTGTCGCATTTTCCATTTCCCATTTGCGCATTTCCCCCGCACTGGTATCGCTGTCGAGCTGCGCTATTTGATTTTGGTCTATGCAAATATGGCCAAATATCGAAAGAGAAAAAGAATTACTGTGGCCTGACACACGTGCGTCTGTAATTTGCAGCCAAATATTTGCTCCGCCCTGAGCAGCATTGTTTTTCGCCACTGAGGATGCGGATGAGGATGCGGATGCGGATGGGGATACGGATGCGGATATGGGTGTGGGTGTGGGTGTGGGTGTGAATGTGCATACAGATTCAAGTGCGGGTGGCAATTAATTTGCACAAACCACTTAGTAATTAAAATGAAAAGTAAATTATATAAAACCAGGCAGCACTGGCGTCGGCCAAACGGGCAAAACAGCAGAAGCTGCCTGGCTTAGACTTGAACTGACACAGTTTTGGGTAACACACACACACACACTCACGGACACAGAGGCAAACACACTCACATGTGGGAATTGAGATGCGGTAGAGACGGTAGAGGGGCGGCACGGAGGCGTGGCTGGGTTTGTTTTTAAAAGCATTTGCCGCTGCAGTCTGCAAATGTATCTCGAACTTCGCACACTTGACTGCCATTCAATTTGCATAGGAAATTAGTTTGTTCGCTTTGAATTGAAGTTGGCCCCACGGGTGCAAACAAGGCCAAAAGTACTTAGAGCGAGATAGAGATGGCGAGATAACCAGAGCGAGATAGCCTGACTACAACACACACAAGCTGCTTTACTCTCTCTCCCTCTCTCTCTCTCACTCTCTGTGTGTGTGTGCGCGCTACATTTATGCGTTTTGTTGCTGCCTTTCAAAGTGCCAAATCTACCGTGTTCACTTGCAACAGCTCAGGGAGAATGCCGCTTGCACCGCCAGCAGAGAGGGAGCGAGAGGGAGCTAGAGCGGGAGGGAGAGAGGGAGAGAAAGGATACATGGCTTGGCTTATGGACAGCAGCTGGGTGTGTGAGTGCAAGTGATGCTGTGTGCAAGTTTTTCCATACAAACACCTCTTTAATATAACTAGCGAATGGGTATATAGGCTAGGCCCATTAATATCTCTGATCAGTAACATCTGTAGAGTGATTAAGTGCATAATCTATATATTAATGAATATCTGCTCGGTAGAACCAAATGAAATGCAATTTCAGTATTAATTAAATTTTAGCTTTTCGCCACGATATATCGATCGATATCGATTTTCTTTTAAGAAAACTGAGTTCTATAGTGAATTTGTTAAATAGCATATAGGACATACTATATAGTGTATATATAATATATATCCGTTTATATGATAAAAAATATGAGCTCCTGTTAACATATTACTTAATTCATTTTATACATACCGATAAATATATCGATTTTCTGAGCATAAATATCCCTAATAATGTTTCAAGGCTTACAAAACCTGAAGGTCTCACTTATGAGGTATGCACCACCTCTAACAGGGTAAAAGCTTTTATTCCTCATACCCTATATCTATATTTTCCCAATATCTATATATCTATATCCATGTTCTTCTGAAGCAGGGCAGGCATATGTATAGCTAACCCATTGGCGTTTTAAACGCCTTTACTTACCCATATATTCGACAAGTTTCAATGCATAATGCACATATGTATAACAATCCCATCTTTACCACCGCCACTTTCATTCCTGCTTCCAGGGTATCTAGCTAGTCGGCCACCACGCACTCCCCTCGCGCACTTACAACTTATTTATTTTCTGTAGTTGCAGGCGCCTCTCGTGTAACTTTTTGCATGTTGTGTGCTGTGCATTACACTTGGTTAGCCAACAAGCGAAGGGGAGGGGACTTATCGAGCGGGCTGCTTGGAACAGCAGCTGGGCGGGAGTCGGAACGTGGAGTCTTAGAGATTGGATAACCGCCGTGGTGGCCAGCGCGGACCTGTGTGCTATTATGGTTGATTAACGAGCTGGAAAAGCCACCGCCTTAAATAGATCGCATAAGAGCTAAACTTGAAGTGGCCAATGGCAGCTAAGCCATTTCCAGCGATAAATTTATCGATTTCGGGCGATAAATAACTGAGCATGATGTATGTAAGTTCTACCACACTCCAGATGAATTGTGTAACGGACTACTTCACACTGAGCCACCATCAATTTATTATACCCTGATCCCATTGAAAATGGGAAATCAGGGTATAATGGCCATGTGAAAAGTATGTAACAGGCAGGAGGAAGCAGCGCAGACCCCAATTATATATATTCTTGATCAGGCATACGAGCTGAGTCGATATAGCCCTGTCAGCCTGAACGCCGAGATCTAAGAAGATATAAAAGCTAGAGTCTTGCAATTCTGCACGCGTACTCATGTATACCATACGCAGTACAAGTTTATCATATTTTTTCAATTTGTAACATTTCGATAAAATATCGATAAAGCTTCAATCACAATTTTCACTCTAATCCATGGCCTGTATGGACATTCAGATTTCATATGTCGCACACTTTAAGGTATCCAAGTTCTGCACACACACACATGCAACCACACTGATACGCTCTCACACACACACTCAGACACGCATACACGCGAGTCCTCCTTTGACCAACGGTAAAAAGTCATCATTATTTTGAGTGAAGCGCCAAGTTACGCTGTTATTGCGTGCATGTGACCAATGGGCGGTCCATGCAGTCGGCGGGGAAGAGGGGGAGAGCCCTGTACTTAGACCTCCTGCTGTTTGCCGCAACAACAAAGCAACAGCAGCAACAACAACAATAACAACAGCCGTTTGGACCCAGCGGGATGGTAACGAAATGGAAATGGAAATGGAAAAATGTTGTGCGATTTTCATTTGCTGGCGTTTTCCTTTAGCTTGTTTTCCGGTTACCAGCAGGATTCACTTTTTACGTGAATTGTTTTATTTTTTTATTTTGTATTATCTTCTACGTTTTATTTTCGTGTTCAGCTTTTTCAGTCAGCCCTTTGGCAGAGATTCGCGCAGCAGGACTGTCCGTAGTAGAGACAGGCTGTCACTGAGTCGCTCCGGCGATTATTAACACCCGAATTATCCACCATGGTTACGTGAAACCCACAGTTTGCGACGTGATTGCTTGAATCGCGCACGTTTTCGAACGGTTGCCACAGGTTGCGCGACCCCACTGAGGGAAATTCAATGGGACAATAGAGCAATAGCTCAAAGCAAACCAGTTAAAGGCTTCGCTTTGTATCTGTATCTGTATCTGTATCTGTATCTGTATCTGTATCTGTATCTGTATCTGTATCTGTATCTGTATCTGTATCTGTATCTGTATCTGTATCTGTATCTGTATCTGTATCTGTATCTGTATCTGTATCTGTATCTGTATCTGTATCTGTATCTGTATCTGTATCTGTATCTGTATCGAATTAATAAACATTGTTGTCATGTCTTCCCATTTTCGAGTTGTTTGTTGTTGTAGGTTTTTACAAATCTCTGGCATTTTGTTTTTTTAGCTCAGCTGAGTCAGAACTGACTTAAGACAAAGTTACGAAAACTGTTTTCCAACAGGAAATCCCTAAAAAGCACAAGTTGTAAGTTATTTATATACCCTGTAGCCATGCGAACGGTGGCCACATACATAATATATAAAATGGGTATGTTTATCACGATCGCAGAAGCTGAAGCTTAAGATAAGCTAGAAGGAGTTCACATCTTTTTAAAGGCTTTTACTCACAGTGATACACAGTTTGCTTATTTATGTAGACATAAATATAAATAGAGGGCATCTGCACGCCCATCAGCCGTGCCCTACTGGATTTTAGCCTTGCTCTGCTTTTGGCAGAACTAAATACTAAACGAAATGTATTTTGTTTCAAGACTTTTAAGCGCACCTAAAATAGTTGAACATACTTGTTGTTTGTTCTATGCTCGTTCTGCTTCCTCACATGCGTCTTCTTCTTCGTCGTCATCTTCTTCAGCTTGTTCTTCTTTTACAGCTGCTGCCACATCCATGACTTTGTCTAGTTGTTGTTGCTGCATCGCCTTGCCGCGTATCGTTAGACAACAACTCAAAATATTTATGAAGATGCCGGGCAAAGTTTTTGATGGCAGGCGACATGAAAACTTGTCGAAACAATCTGCAGGGCAATGTCAACCAGCACCTTGCGCCCAGACACGCCCCCTTTTCCTTTATGCGAAAGTTACACACATACACACACTTCGTCATGCACTTGTTTTTGCTGTTGTTGTTGTTGTAGTTGTGGCTGTTTTGCTGGAAACTTTTCGGACATGTGTATTAGTGGTGTGCACCACGCGGCGTATGAGCAATGTGAAATTTGAAATTTATGCACAAGTTGCAGGTCAACTGACAAACAAGCACATAAATCAATTCATCGACTAAAATGACATGACCATGCACGCACACACACACACACACACACACACAGACACAGCCACACATGCCTATTATATGTGCGTCATTGTGCGTTTGTCATAGCTTCGGGGCTTCAATTATATGGATTTTGCGCACAGCAACAACAACCATGAGCAGAACAACCACAAACGAAAAACCACAAACAACAATCACGCACTACAATCGCAGCGGAGAACTTAATAAAAGTTTGTGCCAGCTGCGGTTTGCCAACTCAACTCAAACGACTCTTCGAGAACGCAGCATATAATATAATTCGCCAGCCAGTGCAGTGCAACTATCTGTAACACTTTGTGCAGTTCAAGAAGTTGCCGAAACGCAAAAAATAAAAATAAAAACAAAATAAAAAAAAAACAAAAAAAAAAAAAAAAGGCAAGCAAAGCTGCACTGATATGCCATTGGGAGAAAACAGGGTGTATTGCAGTCGGCTCATTGTTCACGTTTGAGTCAGATCTCAGCAAAATTAATTGAGCTCAGTTTGCTAATTTGTAAATGTCGATATATATCGATTATGCATCGATTGCCATCAATATTTGCTTTCCTCTTGTATGCATCTGGTACTGAGAGTCTAAATTAGCATTATTTAAAATTATTGCCAGCTTGGGTCAGCCATTGCTTGTCACTTTATAATTTTTAAAGAGCATTTCTTGCTTATATAGCAAATGCAGCTAGCTTAAGTAAGCTTCTAGGGTCCCTGAAGCCCTCCGGCTAGGCAGAAATCAAATGCCTCTGCAGTCACTTTTGCGCTTCAATCTGTCGCAGCGTATTCGAAGTTCGTCTTGCTCGCCTTAGTCTGTTTTTTTTTTTTTTTTTTGAGCTCCGCTTTACCTGTCGCTCGCTGTTTTCATTGCTTTTTTAACCCTTTGCCCAGAGGCCAATGGAAGACTGTTATATGCAAGCTCTGTGATTTATGCCAACAATTTTGATAACGTTTTATTAAAACTTCGTTTGTTTGTTTGTTTGTTTTTTTTTTTTTGCGTTTTTGGTTTGGTTTTTGAGCCGCGCAGCAGCCGTTGCAGTAGTAGTTATTCGTTTCGATTCAGTTGCAGCTGAAACACATATTACAATCGTGGAAAGAGGGGGAGAGGTGGAGAGAATGAGAGTAGAAAGATGTTGCTTCTGTGTGGTTGGGTCACTGCATCGCGTACCAGATGGTGCGGTTGATGGAGTTGCGTTGCACCACCTGCGGCTGCCCGCTGGCGTTGTCCGTGCTTTGCTCCGCTTTCGCGACGTTATCGCCAAATGCCACACTCACAAACTGTTCAAGCAGCTGACGCACCATCAACTCCCATTTTTTAACCAATACCTTCGGGCAAAGGAACTCACATTCGTGCTGCTTGTTGCACAGCAGAAAGGACTTCGCCTTGGCCACAACGCAAACATCCGGCAGGACGAAGGTGCCGCGCAACACCTGTTTGCAGCTCTTTTGCTCAGTGTAGATGAGGCAGGTGTTGAATGCAAACAATTTACAGCTGTAACAGCGGCGCAGTCGGCCATCGATCAACTGGAACTCGCCCAACGTCACGAAACGCGATTCATTGAGTATGCTAGACTGGAAAAGGTGTTTGAAGATAGTGAAAGTGAATATGTTTGAGCACTTTGAGCATACCGCACTGAAGTTTATGATGTCATTGAGCTGATCTGCTTGATTAGCCCGCTCCAAGAGCTCGCGCAGTCGCGTCTCTAGTCGGCAGGCCAGCTCGAAGATGCGCTTCGAGATCACCTGGCGATGCTCGAAGAATGCCTGAATGAATCGATTGAGTAACAATGGATATTTCGTCACACGCTGCACAGGCTTCAGTAGAAAGCTGCGTAGGCCCAGCGGATCTCCCATCGTCAGTTGCATACGCTGTTGATAAATAATTTAATTTAAATGGGCTTGATTCTTTAATTTAAAAATAGGCAAAAAAATGTTGCAACGAAAATTATTTCAACTGCAATAATTTTAAGTCAGCAGTCATTAAAACTGTATTTTGCTGCAAAGCATTCGCCGACTGATTTTGCTTTGCTCTAATAGGCCAGAAAGAGCATGCAGCCATTATGGTAATGATGCCTGATGACGCCATTGTTACGAAACTCTTTAATTTTGTGCTGAATCAATCAATAATAAATAGGAGCGAACGAGAAGGATTCAAAACTAAATGATTCGCCAAAGTGTCTCGTTTACGCGCACTCAAATTCGGCAGGTATTAAATAATCTCTGCAATTCGCTTCAGAAATCAATCGCTCATGCTCTATGCTGCTCTCTCCTTTATGTTCTCTCCTTTATGCTCTCTCCTTTATGCTCTCTCCTTTAAGCGTAGCCATCCTAATTTGCGTTGATCAACCATTATAGCGCCGTCTCGCTTACGCACTTATGTCTTAGCGCAGCCGGCACTTTGTCTAATTGAGTTCGCCATATTTAAAATAATCTTCTGCTGCACTTTTGACACTATTGCTTTCTCGCTTATGTGCACATTCGCTGGGACACGTGGTAGCCATGATATGTGCGTCCACACTCTGTGCTGCTCTCTCCTTTATGCATTAGGTAAGCGAAAGCAAGTGAGCAATAGGCAGCCATTTAAATGTGAATTGATCAACAATTATATCGCTGTCCCGTCTACTCTCAAGTCTCTTTGGGTAAGTCAGTGTGCATCACGTTTGATACGCTCGTTGCTCAGTTCGCAGATTAACCAATTGGATGGACGATAAAAAAAAGAGAGGCGCATTTTTGTTCTATTCGAACTTACCCTAAAGTAGAGCTCATGGAAACGATAGAGACGCTGACTTTCCCGCTGGCTAGCCGCGAACAGAACATAGCAGTAGAAGACATCCCGCTCGACGAGGGAATACCAGCGCTCAAAGAGCAACTCCAGCTGCTGGCGATGCTGCAGCAACAGCGGCAGAAGACGATGCCGATGCAGTGCCGCAATATCTGTGATATTCGACAGCAGAACGTGCTGTTGTCCAACCAGACCCGACGGCAACGCCGACCGGTTTTTAAAGATGCGGCTATAGCGCTCAATGCCATTGATCAGATCCTCGACATATTGTTCCTCTGTGCTGATCAGTTCGATGAGCACATTGCGACAGCACTGTTCGGCTACATCGCTGCTGGTCGGTCGTGCGCTCATGCTGCCGCCCCAATCTTATTCACAGCACTGGCTCCAAACCAGCGTAATTTTTTTTGTGGCAGAGCCCACAGAGCGCGCTGATTCATATGCAGCTGTTTCTCAATATTTTCATAGTTTCACTTTATTATTTTAATATAGTTTAGTGCGGCGCTGTCGCTTGCATCGCCAATGGTCGCTTAGTCAGACGCTGCGGTTTCCCAGCAATTGCATTTTAATTACACTTTGAGCGACGACTGGCTAACAAGCTGACTGCTGTGCTCTTGGTGCGCTTGCTGCATTCTTCTACCGACTGCAATTTTAATGACAATTTATTGTGACTTTGTCCATTGTAAATTAGCCAACGCCTTTGGCACCTGCCCTTGCATACGGAGCGTATGCGCAATAAATAAATCAGCTGTAATTAAAAGCGTCTTGCTGAAGTTAGCTACTCTCCTTGTGTACCGCATCTAACCATCCAACCAGTGCTCCTCAGCTGTCAACCCAAATTTGCGTAGCTGCTCGCTCGCTCCCTCTCTCCCCCTCTCCCTCTCCCCCTCTCTCCCTCTCTCCCTCTCTCTCTATCTCTAGTTCTCTGCTTCGTGTGTTCCTTTTGTGCAAGGCCTTGGCACAAAACTCCCAGCTATAAATTACGTCGTGTTCCAGGAATTTGCGAGTGCAAACAACAACAACAGCAACAATAACAATAAGATTAAAAGCAAACTAAAAAAAATGGTATAAATTCATATTTCTGTTTGGCCTGCCAGGGAATCTACGCAAAAGATAACGCCAGCCAAAGCCCAAAACGACAAAAACAGAAGCAGGGAGTGGGTATGTGTCTGGCTAGCAGATACGCTGCATTGAATTACAGGGTATACAAGGAGTTGTATGTGCCACAAGAGAATAGACAAAACCAATTTTTATATATGATAATAATATAACCCATATATATGCGCTGGTCTACGCGAATGAGTTGCAGATCGATTTTTATCGGCTCGGGCACAATTGTATATCGATTATTTAAAGCAAATATGTAAGATAAACACTGACCACTCTCTATCCACTGTTAGAAGTTTCTGCTTCTTCTTTTACATACAGCTGGCATGAAGTGATTTCACTTAGTTTATTTCAAACAAACTCTCATTAAACTATGAATTCTGCAAACAGAATTGACCGACTAGCTGCTACCGTAGCCCTAGCACAACTGCAATGAGAGGAGACTCTAGATCTCGAGCACAGACAGACCAACTCCTCCTATTGCATGCTGCATACACTGTTAAGCAAATCATTATACCCTGACTTCCAATTTGTGTGCAGGGTATAAAAATAGAGAGAGAGCGAGGGAGAGAGGCAGAGCTGGAGAGAAAAATTGAAAACAAAAAGACTAAAATAAAAAGTAAAAAATAAACTACAAAAAAAGGAAAGACGAAAGAGGAGAGGGGAGAGCGGGAAGAAGGAAATGCGGCATCGCGGCAAAAGGCCAAGCGGGTTTCATAAATTGCGCCATGAAATCGACCCTAAGGGGACAACTGAGAGACAAACTGATTGTGTTCCAGCAGCTACCCGCGTGTTGAGAGTAAGAGAGCAATGCGAACGAAACCAGCTGAGCAATATGTAATATGCATGAAATGGAATTGAAGAGGATGGGGCTGCGTTTGGGGCCGCTGCCGTGTCCACCAGCTCAAGTTCGATTATAGATATGAGATTTAATTTAGCTTAAATTGAAGTCCGTTTAAGCTTTAATGAGCCATGATAGAGATTTACTGTATAACAGCTAATGAGCTTTAGCTTGCAGCTTACAAGCAATCTCATTATTGCGGTTTAGTGCGGGCCAAGTTGAACCTTGCAAGCTCAAAGTTGTATTAGGAGGAGACTTATGCATAATTAAAGCTTTAGCGATGCTTTATATACACGGAACGCATATGGAATGATAATTATAGGCAAGCTTTAAAGATATGCCGGTCATATTTAGCTCAAGATATGTGTAATGCCCTTTATTCAGACATTTAGGCTTTGAAGCTCATCGACACACTTAATTCACAAAATATGAGAAAATTAAGCTTTAAAGCTCATTGTTAATGTCATTTTAGGCACTTTCAATACACAGAACATGAGAATTTTGCTTTAATAACTCTTTGTGCAATTCAATTTACAATTTGGCAGCTGAAATTAACATAAGACTTTTGGTGTATATAGCTTATACATTTCATAAAAAGCTCAGAAAGCTAATTAATATGCATTGTCATCATATTTATATATAGTGACATAAAGCTTTAAAATTCCTTCCAAAGCTCCTGGAAGCTTTAGCTGCAACAAAATGTGCTTTGCAGCATAATCAAAGAGCCCAGCCTAAATCAAGAGCTGGGCACATTTATACCTTCAGAACATTTTATACACACTTCTTTCTCCTATCCCCCTCCCCCTCTTTCCTCTCTTTCTCTGCTGCTCTGTCTACTCTCTATGAATTGTTAGTCCACGTGCTGTAAATGGAAATTGAATTCATTCAATACTGAGAATCGAACAAAATTTCGTTTCTCATATAAATTCAAAGTTTAGCAAAAACAACTTTCCTGGTATTCCCTATGCTTCAGCGACTATGACCTGTTCTATGACTATCCCTCCTTATGCCCGGGAGCTGCTCCATGGCTAGCCTCCGTTAAGCTGGGGAGTTGTGGAACGTCTTCGACTGACGCTGATATTCAGTATTTCGGCCAAAAATGTTGCATACTTTGTGGCAGACCTTGAAATGCTATAGACAAAACAAGAGACAGAGGGAGAAAGAGAGGGAGAGGGATAGAGAGGAAGACAGGAGTGTAAGCACTTTGCTTGAGCAACACTAGCTGCCACGCCCACACTCACGCACGTAGTTCAACTCAGACTGTTTCTGTATGGGGCGCTGGCGGCTCAGCTCACTCGCTGCGTATAACGGACGGCTGCTCCAGCACTTAGCTGGCCATTTCACTGCCCGATTAGTATAATGTACTGGCTGTCCCCTCTCCCCTCTCCTCTTCGCCTTCCATTCGCCACCTTAAACGTCGCCCAGCGTAATCGTCGCTCCTATTTGGCTAGCGGCTAAAGTGTTTCACTCTGCGCTTGATTGACATGATGCGTTAGCTGCTCCTGCCGCTGCTGCTGGTGCTGCTGCTGCTGCTGCTGCTGCTCTTTTTGCCGGTCCATCTCCAGCTACACACTCATCTTCAGCTCTTTCTCTTCCTCTACTTGTCCTTGGGGACTATTCACAGATCGATAAGCCGCCGGACAAATCAGGCTGCTGTTCCTGCTAATCCTGTTCAACATGAATATGGAGTAGCTGCCAAAACAGGCGCTTGCTGACATTTTCGCCCCAACTACTGTGCAAAGAGCGGGAGTGGGCGTGGCCAATTTGGTAATTTAGCTGTTTGCAGTGCGCGGGGGATCTTAAGTGCTTTTTTATATGCAGCAGCAGCAGCTTTAGAGATTATTATAAACAGATTTCAAGCTGTTGCAGCAGGTCTTACGAGGAAATATACTCTATACAGAGTGTGCAACGGTTATATTCGCAGCAATATATATTTCAAGCTCTACATGCAAATGTTCATACACGTATATCTATAATACATCTGCTATTGACAATTATCGATTGGGATTCTGATACTATATACCCTGTTGAAGTACTAAGAAGATGGAGTATATTGGTGGCTAGGCAAGTTCTGCCGCCTTTATCACAGACCTCAAAACAAATGAGAAAGATCTTCAAAGACCTTCACACTCTCTCCCTCTCTGCATACAGATGTCACTTCTCCATTTACAGGGTATTTCCTAGTCATTCCACCCGCCTTTGACCTGCTAATTGTAAAATCCTCTTTTTGCTCAATGCAGTCTGGCTGCCGATACTTTACTGCAGTACTAGCGCTCCTGCTGCTCACTGATGTACACATCTGATGGATGCATTTGTATCTGAAAGCTGTTCGCTTGGCTATTAAGCGACTTACAGCACGCCTGTTCGTTATGTGTTGTTTGTTGCTTGTTGTTTGGCACTTTTTGTTGTTGCTACTGATTAAACATAATTTATGCTAGTCCAAGTGGCAAACATTAGCGCTACACTTGGCGTTCGGCTAGCGCCAGGCGCCAGGCGCCAGCTGCATGATAAATGCGCCGCATTAGCGGGCGAACAATAAATCGCAGAGCAAACCAACCCCACCAACCCCTCCCACCCAGCAAACCGTTAGCCCGGCGGGGTGAAGGTGAAGTCAATTGCAGCAGCTGAGCTGATCGGACGTTTGGTTAATTTCGCTGCGGGAATTTTAAATCATCTTTAAATTAGGGTAATGCAAACTCAATAAACCAAAAGGCGGAAGCCAGCGGACGAGGCGAACGACCATGGAGCATTGGGCGTGACTTCTTGGGGAATGTGTGTTTCCGTGTATGTCTGTGCGTGCTCCTGTGTGTGTGTGTGTGTGTGTGTGTGTGTGTGTGTGTGTGTGTGTGTGTATGTGTGCGTGTGTGTGTCAGCAACAACTCAATTAGCGGCACATACACACACACACGCACACACACTCGCACGGAAAGAATGCGCCACACACACATTTGCCACAATTTGGCAAACAAATCACGTAGCCGAGCTGCCGCTGCTCCACTCGCCTGGCCCATTTGGCCAGCTCCACATACCCTACGCCTCCCTACCAAAACCCAGCTCACTTATACCCTACACGTTTTGTACGCTGATGCTCTGCTTTTGTTATTTCATTTTAGCTGATTTCTCCCCTCTCCCGCTCCATCCACCCCTTCCAGTGAATAACGAAATTTGTTCGGCTAGATGTGAGCTATAGCCCCTACTTAATCACTCACCCTCCTGCTGTGTCTCCCATAATGGCTATATCTGTATATGCATTCCATATTACTAATACTTAAATCTCTACTAGCTACAAATCGGAAAGTTTTGTAGTATTTAGCTTTTGTAGATCAAATTTCAGTCAAGCCATTTACAGGAAGTCATCAAATATATTTGTCAGAAATGACTACAAACGTGTTTCATTCCATTTCGTCCCTCGTTCTATACTAACTTTATTTGCTTTTACTATTTGACTTCATTTTCTTTTCTGTCGAGTATCTTCTCCATTCCATTTATTCAAGTCTAATCTATAATATAATGCAATGAATCGCATGAATATTCGCATGTTGCATTCCATTTCGTTTCTGTCTACTTTCTAATGTGAGTTTACATTACGCTCGTCTTTGTTTTTATATTTTTAACCTAATTATTATGCAAAACTTTTAAACGTATTCCTTTCTATTTGAATGCATTTCATTAAACTCCTCTCAATCCGTTGAATTAATAATTATTCATGGCTTTGTAGAGCGTTCCATTTCATTCCACTGTGCTCGGCACGCGTTGGAGCGTTCTTTTAATCAAGATATTCTTTTGTTTTCCCTTTGCGTTAATCTTGACTCCAAACCCAATTCCATTCCATTATGCTCCGCACTTATCTCAGCACGAGTTGCATCGAATTATTCGGGGATATTCACTTGTTAGTCTATTGTTTATTGCTGACACAAAACATTTACATTCGGCTCTCTCTCTCTCTCTCTCTCTCTTTCTCTCTCTCTCTCTCTCTCTCTCTCTCTCTCTCTCTCTTGCATTGAACAAATGCAAATTTCGTGCCTTCTATGCAATTTTAAATGCTTTGCTTATCGCATCGTTTCATTCTATTCACTCTCTCTCTCTCTCCCTCACTCTGTCTCGCTCTCTCTTACTACTGCTTGTCATTTGCATAGTCGATGCATATGCATGAGCTCTACGTGAGAGCGGAGGCGCTGACACTCCCGCCATGCCCTGCCCCTGCAAAGCCCTGCCACGCCCCGCTGTGCCCTGTCATTGAGTGAACCAAAAATTATCGACACTTAAAATGTTGCAAGCGTCGCTGGATTTTCTGTGTCCTGGTCCAGGATATGCTCGAGCCTGACGCTTATGTAATCTAAATGTTTATGCAGCTTATGCTTCATAAATTCCCCGCCAACCGAAACTGAGCGGGAAGCGGGAACTGTAGAGGCCAGGCGGGGGGAATGGCGTCTGATGTCTTTGTCTTCCGGTGCGCTGGCCGCCATTTTGTGCGCTTTGCTTTAGCTTCCGCTGCGCTCTGCCATTTGTTTATTGCCCGTTTTCATTGCTTCATTTCGCACCAGCCGCTACTCCCGAACACCGACACCGACTCCTACCCCTACCCCCTTTCAGCCACGCCCCATCTTGGCTGATGAAAATATTTTTACGACAAGTTTTTTTTTCCCTAAGATTTGCAACATTTGCAGAAAAGCAGCAAATAACAAGTGAAAACGTTTAAGAACAAAAGTAGTCGACTGTGCAATACTCTGTTAATACAAAGTGAAAAGAAATTCAATTAAATAAACCCAACTATTACAGTGACGTGATATACATACATACGTGTCTGTCTTATGTTTATCCTATCTCATTTGACGAATATTAAAATCTTTTCTAAATATGCACCATTTCTATTCCTGCTCTGCATAAATATTTACATTTTTGTATTGATTTGCAATTCCATAGATATTTTTCTAAAACAGATTTTAAATAAGTTTGCAATTATGTCAGCTGTCTCACTCATAATCTAAATATCCCCTTTCATGATTTTTCCTAAGGTATTTCAACGGAAGCTCTGGGAATCAGCGCAAAGCGAACGGAGGACGCTGCCAACGCCAAATGAAACGCACATTTTTGGCCATAAAACGCTTAACGTGCGCCCCTCTCAACTGCCACGCCCACGTCCCGTGCTCGCTGCGCTTTTAGCAAAGTAGAAGCCGGAAGTTGTCATGTTTTATGTTAACATCAGCGGCAAGAGCAGCGGAAACAGCAGCATCAAAGAGTGTGAGTGCAAAAGAGAGGAACAATGTTATGTGAGCGCCTCCGCTCTCCCGCTTCGTCCACGCCATTACCTTCCTCTTCCTCTTCCCCCGACAGTCATGAATTTTGCATGCGCCAGCAGAATTGCAAAATTATAATTAGGCAACTGAAACTGTAACTGAGAGAGAGACAGAAACAGAGAGAGCATAAAAGAGAGCTGACACAGGGACACTGGGTAATAACTATCCAACAGTGCCTTACTCTCTTGCCCTCTGCTTTATATTTCTCTGTCTCTTTGCTGCATCTATTTTAATGTGTGTCCCAGCTTCTTCTTCTGCGTGTTCCTTTTGCTGTTTGAAGTCCACGCACGTTCGCGCATAAAGTTCATTTTATTAGCTGACGTTGCCCACTCCACTCTACTCTTCTGCTGCTTCACTCACTCACTCGCTGTCTTGCTCTCGCTCCTATTCGTTCTGGTCTGTTCAGGTTGCGTTCATTTCATTTTTGCATTCTGCTGCCATTTCTAATCTGCGACGCAAGTTCGTGTGCTTGGTAAAGGCATTGTTAAACAGTGTGACCAGCCGCATGACAGGTGGCTAATGTTTGAGATCCGCAGTATCGACTTTTATATACGTCTGTAATAAATGAATGAAAAACAATGAGAATAATTTGACTTTATTATTATTATTCAAAAATTTCAATAAATAAGCTATAGCTAAAATACGCATATATATAATTAAAATAAATTCCAACAAACGATCTTCCGCTGGTATTTAAATATATCATTTGGGCAACGCTTTTTAATTTCCATGGCATGGTCACACTGTTCGCGTTTTAGTCTGATTAACAAAGTGCAAAATTTGGCTGCTCTTGCTTTACCATTCTACTATAAATTTTTTTCTATTGCTTATGCGTAATAACTCTTAGTTGAATGCCACGCCCTTAGACGGGGGAGCAAATAAATATTCAATTGCAAACGGCTGACAGGTGGGTTGGGAATAAGAGAAGGTAAGAGGTACATACATATCTATCTATATATGTATGTACATATGTATAAATGTATATCCCACCGCCAAATGGACCCGTTCAAATTGCAAATTGCGCTCGTTTACAAGCAACAAGAAATAAATGCGCGCGCGCCTTGCCATTAGGCTAACCCCAACCCCTGCCCACTCCCTTACTTCTAACGACCCCGTCCATTTGCCTGGTTAGAAAAATGAAGCGTCGTGCCGCAAAAGACAGTCAGCCAGCCGGTCGAGCAAAGCGGAGGTGGGGCGGTGGCATTTTCGTGTTGCGTGCCTTTTGGGCGCATAATTAGATAAACAGCGCAATGTCTAGCCAAGCCCCGCTTGGTCCCCTCTCACGCTACGCCCCTGTGGAGCGGGTGGCCAATGTCACAACAAGTCGCTGACAGATGACGCGTCATAAAAGCTGAGACGCCGACTCCGACTCCGACACCAACGACAACGACAACGACGACGGCGTCAACAGCGGGCAGCAACAATGCAAATGTCTGAGGTTAGGATCGCTCATGCCAAAGGCACAACTCGTGGAAGTTGTTGTTGGTGGGAACTGGCATTTGGGATGGCTGTGGCAGGCGAGAGAGCGTCGCGAAGGCAGCTCAACATGCAATTATACGCAATCAACATAAATCATTCAAATTGCCACGCAAAAAGCGAAATGTACACTTTGAATGTGGCCAAAGTAAAAACTGAAGCAGGCCACCGTCGTAAGTAAACAGAAAACAGAGAAAAGAAGATGGCAACGAACAAGCAGAGCGAGAGAACATAGAGAGCAGCTGGCTAAGGCATATACCAACTTAAATACCCTTACAGACAAACTGTGGCATTATTATGTACCAAAAAGTATTTAACTTGTATGTATTTAAATACCATATTTTTTTAGGTGAGTTTTAATATATTATTTACAGTATATACATGCATATAATATGATATTTTCTTAGGTGTTTAGCGACAGCAGCATAGCACCCGGAGCAAAGAGTATACGACTAAAGCAGAAAACGAAACCAAAAGGAGCAGCAAGCGATGGCAGAGGGCGACGAGCAGACGACAGGGAGCATGGAGGGATGGGCTAATTTGCAATTGAAATGCCTAAGCCAAGACAAATTTGGTGCGCGCATAAGGTTGGGCGCAACAAAGCAGAAAAGAAGGTGAAAGCACAGACGTGTGAAGAGTGAAGAGCAGGTGGAAAGAGGACAACGCAGGACAATACAAAATGGGGCACGACCGCATTACGCATACGCCGCGTTGTCAACAATTTAATGGCGCGCATGTATATGTGCGCGTGTATATGTGTGTGCACTGTTGTTATTGTTGCTGTTGCTGTTCGCTCAGTCAGGTAACTGACAAATGCGACAAGCGCACGTGATCACGGGCCAAGGACAAGTTTGTCCGGTTGAATCTCGATGGCAGAGCAACGAACATGTTTGTAACCAACTGCCTTTAGCAGGCTATCGGCCCCAACTATTGTGGTCCAATCATCAGAGAATTTGGTCTATGAATTGCTTTTCACAGGGCCAAATTGAAGCACGTCCGTAAGCAACCTTGAGAAATAAAAAGTATTACATGCGATTCATAAAGTCAAATAACTGAAATGATGATGAAATTTACTCTAATGGAATTCAACAAAAAACAAGCCTAAATAGACTCTCGCAAATTCATAAACGAAATCATATATATGGAAATTAGAGAATGTACTGTCAACATTTTCGACATTTTAAAAACATATTTGTGCGTTAGCTTTTTATATTTTTATATTTGCATTGTGTACCCCATAATTAGGCCTTATAAAAGTAAAGTAACCAAGAGTGTGGCTTTCTAACCGGGAATTGTATTATCAATGTATTATCAATACCATTCTTGTATCATTCCCAGTATAATTATAATTCAATAATAATAGCTATTGTCATTGTAATTTTCAAAGTCATCGTCATTATAACTATCAGAAATGAAAATCAACCAAAATTGTAATTTGTATATAAAAACCCCATTGTTAATATTTTGTATTATTATTATATAATAGATTTGGAGTTACATAGTTATTAAATTTAGTATATGGACTGCTCTCATTGAATTTATAATAACCACGCTTAGGAACCAACTCGAAAATATTTGCCAACTTTTATACTTTTATAGAGTTTCCAACAAAATCAAAAGTGCTCACATGAAAGAGGAAAAAGATACTATATATCTCTATAAATATATGTGGGTATATTTATTGTCCACTAACTATATACGTAAAGATGTAAACTTGAAATTTGAGCTTGAATTGTTCTAATCGAGGAAGGGCTAAAACTGTTATGTGTTATGCGTCTGCCTATATATTAATGCCTGTATCTAATATCGGCTAAAGGAATTTAATTTCGAAACTTCGAACTTTGGCGTCATTTCTGTGTGCTGTGATTTCTGCTGGAAATTTGAATTTGGAAGACCTGCTCATTTACGTAAATCTACTTTTGGTCGTGGTTTTCGGGAGTTATTGTTTAAGCTATCGATAGTGTTTCGTGTGTTTAATGGCCGCTTCGAGCTTCCAAGCAGAGGGAGCAGTCATAGAAAGATGAAAGATGAAAGACGACGACACCAAACGACTCATCAGATATCAGTCAAATATGCTGGGCTCCTGATCCTCAACGGGCGAACCAAAGAGATGTGCCAGCGTCAGCTGAGTATAGGCAATGACTGCCGCCGGGCATAGGGCCAAGGCCTCCTCCAAGGTTACCCACTTGGAGATCTCATCGCCAGGACATACTACATGCATATAGACGACATCATCCATTACCGTATGACTGATGATTGCCATTGGGCTGCTGTGGCCGTTCGCATTGCTCAGCGTTGTGGGATTCAGATTGATAACCATCTGCGGGCGATAGGGCGAGCATGAGGGCGGACAGGGCTAGCGAAACACTTAGAAAGCGAGAGAGAATGAAACATTGGGAACTTACTTTAAAATAGAAAGGAATTCCCAATCTTGAATTTAACTCGTCCTGGGGGAGCTAACTGAAAAGGTCCGCGGTGTTCTCCAGGTTTATTTTTATGTATTTGTTGCTCAAATGGACTCACGCCTCTTGTTCTATTCCTCTCACTCTTACTCCCTCTCTCTCTCTCTCTCTCTCTCTCTCTATCTCACTATTGCTCACCTTCTCTTTCAAAAAGTCTTACACACACTCTCCGTTTCTATATCTCTCTTCCCATTTCCCATTCGCCGCTCTAGAATCGGAAAGTAGTCTGAGAGGGGAGTGGTCGCTCTTACTGCCTTCTCTAATCGTACCTCACGTTCAATCTCTTGGACTACTTGCGACTTTATGTTTTTGATGTATAGATTCTAATTTAAGTATATGTATGTTCAGTGAAATTCATTTAGCCTGACTAAATCTGTTGCCCTAAAAGGCTACTAAGAATCAGAGAGAAAACGAGAAATATTATAAGATGTACCTGACAATGGATGAAGATAAAGGGAGACAAATATAAAAAGGGAGAGGGGAGTAATAAATAAAGACACAGCGAGGGGGAGAGGGAGAGAGTTATATATAGACAGGAACAGAACAGGGAGGGAGATAGACTCGAACTGGTGAGAATCGCAAAGAGAGGAGACATTAATGAACTTAAGCATACGTTCTTAAGCATTTTAAGTCTGAGCTAATTAAGCCATTTTTGCTTAGCCAATTCAGATTCGGCCAAGTCAAGACCTCTGTCTGAAGAAATAGAATTCAATTCAATTCAATTTTCAAATGAAAAATGAAAAATTAAATATTCAGCTCTGCAGTCAAAGGAAAAGCGTTAAATGATTTTGTAATCGAGAGAAAATCCGCTTCTGAATGCAGCGCAGACTTCCTTTGGCAAATCATTAAATTGTAGGCGTTCGCGAGGTGTATGACAGCGGAAATGTGGGCGTGGCATGGGTAGTTTTGCACGATAAAAGCCAAGCGGCTTGCAATTGCCTTTCACTTTTCACACATTCCGCAATTAATTTCCGTTTGATTGTTTCAGTTGACTGCAGCACAGTCACGCCCCCAACGCCCCCTAATGCAGCTTAATGGCATTTGGTGTGTGTTTCGTCTGTCTTCTGTGTGCGTGTGTGTGTGTGTGTGTAATTTACGCGCTGCATTTGCTGCCATAAATAAAGCGCTAAACACAGCAGACGTCGCGCGGGGGGCGTGGCTGGGCGCCATTGCCATTGTCGACAAGTTGGTCCTGTGACTTTCATTTGTACAGTTCATTTGTTGCCTGCAACAGCAGCAGTAGCAGCAATAACAACAACAACAACAAAGGACCCAGAGATACCCGGCTCAGGCTTCCTGCCATTTCCCACGGCTGCCTCCTGCGTCCTGCCTAACTTATAAGCAACCATGTTTATTGCTTCTCCATTGTTGTCTTTGGCTAATTGCTGATGCAGCAACAACAGCAGCAACAGCAACAACAACAGCAAACTAACTAGCAACAATTGCTCCCAGGCCATCGATTTTGATTCAATGCTGCAAGAAATAAAGTTTGAACAATTTTAAGGACGCAATTTGTGGCAACTGTCAGTTGCATGCATACATATATGCAGCATGCGCAAAGAATGGGCGAGCGTAAACTGCAGCAGAGTGGGTCATGAAATTGAATAATCGCACCGAGTGTAGCACACTTTCGAGGGCAGCCATGAAAAATGGCGTACAAATTGTAAAATTTCCCATCGAAAGCCCCACTTGAGTCCAGTCGAAAGCGATTTAACTTTCATAGAGAAAGAGAAAGAGAAAAAGTCAGAGGAATAGGAAGAGAGAGAGAGCGAGAGATAAGCAAAGTATTGTCGACTATTGCACTTCAATAATCGTTCCTGAGAGAAACTATTGATAGATGGGCAGATATATTGCCCGATTTAATTGCAATACTTTAGTTAAGATGGATTGACTGAGAGATTGAATGATGAGGTGGCCTATTAATTAACGGACTGACTGATTGAGAGATTGGCTGATGGATATAGTGCTTGACTGACTGATCGATAGAGTGATTAACTGATTGAGAGATTGGCTGACTGATGGATAGAATGATCGATGAGATTGGCTGATGGATATAGTAATTGACTGACTGATCAATAGAATGAATGACTGATTGAGAGATGGCTGATTGATGGATAGGATGATTGAGAGATTAGCTGATGGATATAGTGATTGACTGACTAATCGATAGAGTGATTGACTCACTGAGAGATTGAGACTGATGGATAGAATGATTGGCTGACTGATTGACCGATTGGCTGACTGATGGATAGAGTGATTGACTGAATTATCGATAGAATGATTGACTGATTGAGAGATTGGCTAACTGATTGAGAGATTGACTGACTGATGGATAGAGGGATTGACCAATGGAATGATGTATAGAAATATTGACTGATTTATTGAGAATCGCTGACTCATGATTGACTGATTGAGAAATTGGCTGATGGATATAATGATTGACTGATGGATAGCATCATTTACTGAGTGATTGATTGACTGTCTGAATAACTCTCTTGACTAACCTTAAATGTCTGATTGATTGAGCAATTGAGCAATGCACTTCACTGACTGCTACGTTATTGATACAACTACTTTAACCGATTGACGGCCTGTCTGTTGGACAGAACATCAATTAAAGGAACGTACAGCTCATATGTGATTGACTTAGGCATACTTTCAAGCTAAACACATATATTACGCAAAACTAGAACACGACCTGAGTACAAAATACGTCAGATGCTTGTGCTTGTCATGCCATCGCAGCTGTTGGTTAATAAAAAAGCTGGCTAGCTGGCTTAGCTGTCGCTCTCGCTGGCATGAGTCAGCGAAAGTAGCCCGTCTTTTGTTATGCAGTAAATATATATTAGGTCCTTTAGGGTGACACTTCGAAATTAACATAAAGTACGTGGTCCAGCCAGAAGAGACAAGCGGTGCGATTTTCGTCGAGTCATTGGGAGCAAAACTGATTTTCGATATTTGATGCGGCACTGCGAGGATGGCAGCTGCCACGGCTGCCACAGCATGAGGCACACACACACAGGCACAAAGCATCCATGGCACCCTGCTGCGAGCTGTCCTTTGACGAGTCTTAATTAAGACATCGTTACGCGCCATTTTCCGTGCTCTGCTGATGGCATGACAATTGAAGTTTTGGCTTACACACACACACACACACATAGAGACACACACACACATACACGCGCATGCCTGTTTGAGCGTTAAAATTAAAATTGCACATGTGAGTGAGAAGCGCGTAGAGAAGCGGCGAGTAGGCAAAGCCATCGTGGCTTATAATGAGCCGCCTCGTTGACGATGCGAATGCGTTAAATCCTCATGAAACATATTTGACAGCCAAGATTCAAGAGACAAAAGCGAAGCAGGCGGTGGAGGAAGCAGCTGTTGAGCTGCTTGGCTGCTTGGCTGCATTCATTGCCTTTGCCTTGGATAACACATAGCGAGTTGGCTTCACATCCGCTTCAAGCGTTCCATCCGTCGACACATCCGTCGCTTAGCTGGCACATCCGGCTGCAGCTGCAGCTGGCAGCTGACTTCATCCAGGTGCCTGGCCAAGCGTAAGATATTGGCAACCACAATGCAAACGCTATGCCAAGCACTAGTCTCAGACACTACCGCAACCACACCAACACACCATCCTTCAGCCACCGCCCACCGCCCACCGCCCACTTCCGCCCAAGTCTTCTGCGGCGATAGCTGTGCAATTTATTGCCAGCTTGAGCCAAGGCTTAGCTCGCTTACAAACTGTTCCCACAAAGTACTCAATCGAAAGACACCTCGAAGTTAAGCTGCATCTAATCGAGCGTTTCCCGATGCATTCAAGTGTTCCCGAATGCAAGCCAAACTGTTCCCAAGCGATACGATTTCTATTTAAGTAATAATTCATGAAAGCCTCTCAGTCAAATGAGTCTTTCATACAAATATTTCTACTCCTCCCCATTCCCGTTCTGTTCCCAATTAGCGCACTCAAAGTGTTCCCTATGTGCGCTCAGTAAATGTGTTTCCATTGTATCATTCCTGCGTCGCTGAAGTTGTTTTACTTACAACAAACTGTTCCCATACTACTTCTAAACTGTTCCCAGGCATAGTTTAAGGTGTTGAACGAAACATAGCTCAAATAAGATCACTTATTTGTATGAAATGTATCAACAGTCAACAACAGTCAAAGGACCTAGACTGTTTACACTGTCAAAAACTGTTCCCAGTCCAACTCATTATGCGAGCTCCTCCCTCAGACCTAAGTAAGAGCTATTAGAATCACTGAAAACAATTCGCTCTGATGCCATCAACCCAAAACAAGATGTGAGCGCGTAACTTTGTTGAACTCTGGGTGGCAGCACTCTGAAACTGTTGCTCAACACTTGTTCGTGTTGAAAGAGTGTTGATAAACACTTTAACTAGCTGCTGAAATGCATGTGCGAGTCGCTTTATTTAGTTGACTGCACTATGCAAAAGTCTTGGCATGCAGAGACGTGTCTGTGACTGCGACCCCCTGTGCAGAGCCCTGCACAGGTCCCAGCACCCCCAACACCCCAACCCCCGCCACTTGACACTTGGCAGGTAGCAGCTATATATATATACATATATGTGTATATTTGTGGAGAGAAGCGCCTACAAAGGTCAGGCAGAACAAGTTCAACGACTGACACAAATATTTGCCAGGTTCACCTCTTTGTTATTGCTGCTTGGGGGCGGTAGATGGGCGAGGAGGCGGCTTTGAAGTGAGGGAGGTGGAAGAGGTCTGGTTGGGTTTTAGATTTTAGGCTAGTTGCAGCCACAGACAAAACAAGCAGAGCGAACAACAACAGCAACAACAACAGCAGCACAGCCCAGCAGCAACATAAACAATTTATGCACAACGAGCTCCTCCATCAATGGCCAATGGCTGCTTGCTGGGGCAGGGGGCTGCCGGCGAGTGCTGCGGGGCTACTTAGGTTGGGTTAGGTGGCAAAAAGGGTTCAGACTTGGCTGCAGTTTGCCAACTTTCAGCTTTGCTTGTTAGTTTAGTGTAAACAAGTCGGTTTGGGGGAGAGCCGCACGGTGGGCGGGACCACGTATAAACAAACAAAAGGGTCCTCACAATAACAAAAAAGAAGAGGAAAAAGAAGAGGAGAGAAGTGCAACAATCTGATGCAAGAAGAAGTCGTACTAGATATATGCCCTATAGAAATTAGAAATTAGAAATTAGAAATTAGAAATTAGAAGCAATATAAACTCAAATCAAAAGCCAAAAGCCGCAGGTGTTTTCAGCTTTCCGCATATTTTTCACGCGTTCCAATGAAAATGAAATTTTATGAAATATTTGTAGACAAATATTTGAAAAATAACTGACAAATAAAGCTGAATTTTTGCAAACTTCATTCAAAATATACTTAAGCAGGAGAACTCATTTTCAATTCACTTTTTAAGATGAAAATTAAATGAAAATAAAAATAAAAATGTAATTATATTTCATAACTTCTCAGTCAGCAGGCTCTCAGCCACTGAGCGTATATAGGGTATTCTAAAAACAGGGTCTACAAAAGTGAGAAAAAAAAACTGCGCGTCATTTGAATGCATGTTTGGAGGGCGCGGCAGGCGGTGGGCAAGGGAGCATGGATTTGCGGTTGGGGGCGTGCCGCACAGCATCAATGATAAGCAATGGACTGTAGCCACAGCCAAATGCCGGACGATGGTCAAAGCAGTCAGCAAACCGAAGAGCAGACAGAGGAGTGGGAGAAGTGGAATAAAGAAAGAAGAAGCAGAAACAGATAGCGGAGGAGGAGAAGGAAGAGGCGGAGCAGGAGCTGCAGGAGAAGGCAGCATTGGTAAATATTTAGCTCTCGGCTGCACTTGAGATTAACTTCCATACAGATGCACTCGACTATCGCATGTGTGTGTGTGTGCGTGTGTAAGTGTGTGTGTGCAGGCACAACACAAACACACTCAAAAGTGAAAATGGAAAAAGTTTCAATGGTTTTATCATGTTTACTTTTATTTGTGTCACTGAGTGGTTGTATAAGCCACGGCTCGGACCAACAGCACGACTCGTTGCCAAACACACAAATACACACACACACAAACACACAAGCACACACACATCACATACACGCCACGGCGTATGTTCAACACACTCCAGGGAGATCACTGACAGCCGTGAAGTGTCGCCCGCCTTGCCCTCTGGAGGACCAAGTGACAGCGCAGGATTTCGATAAGGACAAAGGACAAACAGCAAAGCCAAAGGGAGAAAGGGGAAAGTAGGAGGAAGCAAAGCCAAGGAACAGTTACAGAAGGAGCTGTATAACAGCTGCAGCTGGATTTGGAGTTGGAATTAAAGCTGGGCCCAAGGACAATGAAATATGCTGCTGCTGCTCCTGTTCCTGCTGCTGTGGAAAAGCAGCTGCCATGGACCTAGAGCTGAGTGCGTGTTGCCAAGACGGAAACAGTAATATAGACATATATCGATAAGTTTAGCTGCTATCGATAATAGTTCAACTGAGAACATTCATATAAAAATGTAAGCAAAAGACTCTCTCTTTGCCATTCTTTCATTATCTGTCTTTCTCTCCCCCCCCCCCTCTCTCTCTCTCTCTGTCTCTCTTTCACTCTCTCCTTAACTCTCTTGATTGATAAGCTTATAAAATATCGATTTATCGACCTTTAGACATACTACGAGTTCGAAGAGAGAGTCTAAAGATTTTGAAATATCGATTACTCTAGTTGCTATCGATAATGCCATCATAAATTTTTGATAAAACAGTTGAACTAACTTTACCGAATAACTTAAATAAGCGACATTTTAGTGTAAACATACGAAGTATGTATTATCGATAATGCTTGGAGCAACTGTTATATACAATTGCAACAATACACACGTAATATAATTAGTACAATTTGGATTTTTTTACTTACTTATATCTCGCATTTATCGCCTGCCCGTACAACTATCGACTAGGCCCATCCCTAATCATTGAGTGCAGCGTCTCCTTGACTTTGACTGCACCTAGACAGCCAGTCACTGAGCCCGCACGCTGTCACATGCCTGCAAGCCATCGAGCTGTGCATTGTCCCTATCTAGCTCTGTTACCTTCCCCCCTCGTCCCTCTCGCCATCCTCCCCCACAGTGCCTCGCTCTCTCAGCACCTTCGGCTGCAGCTGTTTAATAAACAGCTTAGCCGCAGACAGGCCCGACACACAGTGGAGACTGCCTAGAAGGGAGCGGCCAAGTCTCAATGATTTGGCACATTTTATGATCCTGGCCAAGTGTTTACACTGCTGCTGCAGCTGCTTTTCTGCTCTGAACTCAAGATTCTGTTAAGACTCTGTTTGTCTTTTTATGAGACACCCAACGCCTGAGCTTGAAAATAAAAAAAACAAGCTGAAACCAGCTAAACTTTAAAAGGCAGAGAATCAAAATTAAGGCTGGGAACTATGGTATAATTATATATAATAATAATAATAATAATAATAATAATAATAATAATAATAAAAATAATAATAATAATAATAATAATAATAATAATAATAATAATAATAAAAATAATAATAATAATAATAATAATAATAATAATAATAATAATAATAATAAGATTAATAATAATCATTATAATCATAATAGTAATATTAATATATAATATAATTGAGAGGTAAATTTTTTAATATTTTTATATATTTTAAAGCAAAAAAAAAAAAAAAAAACAATTGATTTTAAGCTCGAACTTGAGTGGAAAATTGCGATTAGAGTTGCCAGCATTTTCTATTAATTAACTAATATAAAGCGCAAACCCAGAGATTTAATTTAGTCTAAGGACTAGCGTTACACCATTGTGATTGCATTATGATTAAGTACAGCTTCGGCTTGACAGGTTCTGAATTTGGAATCATCCAGATCTGGTCTATAGCTTAAGCCCAACGATTCTTTTGATGGTTCGTTTCAGCTCAGACTTAATCAGCTTTTCAGCTTTTTCTATTGCTTAGCTTAAACCTAAAGACTTACTTGACTGTTCAGATCAACTTTGGACCTTTTTGACTCCATTCTGTGGCTTCCATATACTTGACATGCAGCAGCTCTGCATGCCTTTGTCTAACACTTCCTCCAGGGTATTTTTGAGCTCGTCTCAACTGTGGCACATTTCCACCTGCTGCAGCTGCATAATAGGCGTTGCTTTGCTTCGCTTTGTCTGTGAGTTCTGCGTGGTGCTATTGTTGATTTTGGCATCGCCCGCATAGTGGTTCTCACTAATTAATGGGAACTACGCAACGCACCGCTCACCCCAGATACCCTGTACGCGCACTACGGAACGACCTACACGTGTTGTCGCGTCTCTCTTCTCTTCTCTCTTGTTGTTGTTGTTGGCAGCATTGATTGGCGGTCGATTGCTATACCCAGTAATTGAGGTGGACCAAGGTTAGAGAGCTTAATACGGACATTGTATCTATAGCTCAGTGCTTGAGTTATCTAAACATATAGCTCAACATGACATTTCAAATAGCTGAAATTTGATCAAAATTTATCGATAAACACAGAAGTTATACAAAAATTAAGCTCACACCACCCCCGTCCACCCCTTTCTTTATCATATCTAAATATCAGCTAGACAGCCTTCACCCACCTTACAGGGTATATGCTAGTCCAGCACTTTCACACAATTTCTCTGCGGTTTCTGTTCGCTCATTGTTTTTTATCAGCCTTTGTGCTGCCTACTGGCAGGCGCTCTCGCAGCCAACACCACGCCCCCATCACGGCCCGCCGCCCTCGGCGCACAGCACCCTGCTGCTAAGGGGTGCGACAAGTGTGCGATCAGAGATAAATGCGAGCATTTCCATTGTTGCCTTTTGTTATTTTCTTGCTGTTTACTCTGTTATTTCATCTTTTGTTTGGCCTTTTATCAAGTAATTAGTTCGACATGACACTGTACACACTCGTGTGAGTGTGTGTGTGTGTGCGTATGTGTGTGTGTGTGAGCGTGCCTTGGCAAAGGTCACCTGAGCGCAGATTAGCAATCGCCCAAGATTAATTAAAAGCAAACAGCTTTATGATTTGCTCTCGCTTTAAGTAAAAGCTTTACTCAATTAGATTTTAATTTAGCTCTATTTAATTTCTGGAAAGCAACGCTGCTTAATATTTATAGACCCGTTTTCAGGCATAGCTGCATTTCAGTGCCTTTGCTGGTTTCACGCACTTAATGTTATATCAACAACTTTCCAAGCCTTTGAAATTTACTTTAAGTTTAAGTTTAAAATGCTTTTAATATATCAAATTTGTAGTAATAACTATACAACTCAGATAAATGATGCTTTCAAGCTTTTAATCAGCTTTAACTCGTCAAGTTATCTCATTTAATGCGCTTTGAAAGCTTTAATTACACAACGATTTAGCAGTTGCTAACAAACAATTCAATTGCAGAAGTTATCTACATTTATTTATTTATTAGATTTATTATAGATTAATTAGAATTCATATAGAATTAAAATTATTAAAATTATTAATTAGAATTAAAATTTAAAAAGCTTTCTGAGCTTTCAATAAAATAGAGATTATTCGAGTAATCTCAAATCAAATAAATGCATTTCTTTTAAAGTTTCCCCATCGATTTTTTTAGATGAAAAGTGAACACAGAGACTCAAAGCCTCTTTTCCTTCCACCAAATCTCATATGAGCACACGTTAACTGCCTTATATTTAATATTTTGTTAAATATGAGCCTTATATTTAATATTTTGTTAAAAATGAAACTTAAATCATTTTCATTTTCAGTTCAAGTGCAAGAGAGCCCCAACTGATATATTTTTTGCCAAGTTTGCAAGGTATATTAATTACAAATTGCGATGGCTGGGGCGCAAAAAAATTGTTAAAGTGTTCTAGTGCGGTGTGCTCGACTGATGGATACCCTGCATGAAGACTTCTTAGAGAGGCAGGCGGGCTGAAAGAGAGCTAAGCAGACAGATGGACAAACCTACATAGCTTCAATGAGACAGACGAATGCACAGGAAAACTATCTAATGAGCAGACTTCACTTCGTTCTTCAAATAAATCATGAATATATATGTATATATATAGACGAGTATATACAAATGTATGAACACCACACTTCCAACTGCAACATGCATTGGCTCAGGACTAATACACCTCGCTGTGGATCATTTTTACTGGGTATCAGGGCATCAAAAGGTCGCTATCAAATGTTTCACCTTTGGCCAAGCTTTGAAAAGTATTAAAATGTTCAATATTTGTAATTACCAGCGGGGAGAAAAAAGCATTGTTTTCAGTGGAATTCGATATGCCAAAAAATGAAAGAATGGGGAGATACATATATATATGTATAGAGTTCAATTGAGTTCAATGACGCGTATGCACTTTTATTACTTAAACTTTTAATGAGGGTAATTTAAATGGAAAATCTGTCTTTGATTTACTACATTACCACTGGTTCAATATACGACCTAATGAACCAGTTGCATATTGAACTAGTAGCTCCAATTATATGAATTGTATATGCAGTTTAATGAACCCAGTTTGATATAATTGGAGATAATAGTTCACAAAAGAGAACTAAATCGTTTGAGCCAAACATTCTACTTCAATGAACCTAAGCTTTATATATACTTCATATATATAATCATTTAAGACTCATGCATTAGTTCGTCGACTTTTCAATCGCATACGAGCTACCTTCAAATGAACCTGAGCAGGATAATTCATTCCAATTCCAGCTTCTCAGCCTTGATCATTCATTTGCTATTTTTATATTCATTTCTTTAGATTAGTTCATCTCAGGTGTTTTTAAACTGGAAGCGGAAGTGAATTATCCTCCTCAAGTTCACGACGAACTAGTGCATGACTATTAACTGATTATATATGGAGTATATATTAAGCTGCGGTTCATTGAAGTGAATGCTTAGCTGAATATATGTATTATCAATTATATACTTCAGAAATGTTCTTTTGAACTAGTTTGTCTGAAATCCTTGTTTTGCTTTCTTATTAAAAGCCGTTGCATTGCATCTGAATCGGCTTGCGGCTGCCCAATGTACAATGGACGTATTCAATTAGAAATATTTTTCAAATTGCTTGTTCACTTTGAACTGGTTCGTCTTCGATTGAACTCTTCAGTTTCGTCGTATTTTGCCCGGGGCCACGAGCAAAAGCTGCTTAAAATGCGCTCATTAAATTGACTAAGAAATGTGAATTTATCGAGTGTCCGGAGCAGAACAAGAGGAGCTATTGTCCGTCTCTCTCCCACACACGTCGCACCAGACCAACCGGCCCCCGTCCAGCCACCTCCCCATCCACTTGTGCTCGCTCTGGCTCCACTTTACAGTTTCCTTTTATTTGTACGTTTCATTTGCTCTGCGCTTACAACTTAAGCGGATTCTTATACTTCTCCCTCCATATCTGTGTTTGCCCCTCTCTCGCTCTCTCTCTCTCTCTCTCTCTCTCTCTCTCTCTCTCTCTCTCTCTCTATCTGGTTCGCCCTTTCTCATTTAATTTTCTCTCATATATATCGTACATATATATTTTTTTGTTTTTTGCCATTTGAACTTTTAATGTGCGTGCTGAGCCCCGTGTCCGAGTGGCTCTCCGTGCGGCGCTTTGGCGTCCAACAGACCACGCCCATATCGCAGCACACTACCGCCCCACCGCCCTTGGCCTCGCCGCTGTGTGTCCCCCACTCGAATTTATTGCACACATTGCGATCCATTGCATTAAAGTTTAAGTGCCACGCGCTGGCGAAACATTTCAATCAACAGCATCTTCTACCCTTGACTTGCCGCCACCCGCCATACCTCGCACCCGCCCCCAACTCCCGCATCGCCCCTACCTTGCCCCCGCCCCCAGCTCGAAGCGAAACAAAGACGAATGCCATTGCAATTGCACGCATTCCCAGTCAGCGATGAGTCTTTCACTTGAACTTTTTGGTCAGTTTACACTCTGCACACATCAGGCCATCTCATTCACACGCTCTCTCTCTCTCTCTATGTGTGTGTGTGTGTGTGTGTGTGTGTGTGTGTGTGTGTGTGGGTGGGCGTGGCTGTTGTAACTACTAAAATGTAAGCGATGTTAGTGAAAACATAAGTCGGACTCCTGCTGCCCAGCTAAAGTTTTCCTATTCAAGAATTTGAATCGAACCTCAACCCGCTGCGCCCTCTGGACCTATCCCTACCCCTTTGCCTGCCAATGCCACGCCTTTTGTCCACATAATGGCTAGCATTTCAATTCCTTAAATGGGCTTTAACATTTATTATATTCACTTTCTTTTTACTTGAAGCACTCTCACGTCTCGGCACTTCTTTTCAAGCGTACAACTCAAGTCGACTACAGAGTGTAAGGGAATTTCAATGTGAACTATATATATATATATATATATATTAACCACTTGGATCATGATCAGATCATGAATTTCGAACTTTAACCAGTTGAGAATTCTATGATTTAAGGCATATATATGCTTGTCAAATTTCAGCTATGCAATTGAGTTGGTTATACGAAACTCACATGCATTTTGTGGAAATATGCTTATCAGACTTAGCCTGGCTTAAAGGCTCACTGAATTAACCAGCTCATATATACATATGCAAGCATGTCTTATATACATATATATCTATATATATATATATATATATATATATATATATATATATATATATATATATATATATATATATATATATATTATATACACTTCTCTTCTATATACTAATCGCTTCCACCATTTCATGCTCAATTTCACGAATTCAAGTGAAACATTTAATTGGCTTTGTACTCGAGCTCATTCCTTTGCTTTCAGCCACATTCCTCAGTAGCTTCAGCATCCATGGCAATTTTCTCTTTGAATTTCGCCTACCTTCTGTGACTTGTGGACAGATTAAGTAATTATTTCGAATCCCCTGCCGTAGGGTATTTAGTTTGCGGCCATGTTTAGCTTTCTCGCACTTGGCTACATTTGCGCCCGCAGCGAATGCGAATCCTTTGTCCTTCGTCACACGTCAACCGCCGCCCCCCACCGCCCCCCACCGCCCCCGTCCCCCCTCCTTGCCACGCCGCTTCCAGCCGTTGGCCACATTGACTGCACACTGCGATCCATTTCACTCGAATACCCTGTACCCATTGTCATACCACTGTCTACTCAGGTCAACATATCTCTCATATATCGGTAGTCTACTGATTTTGCAGCTCTCTTTTCCTTTTCTCTTTCCATTTTTCTTGCTCTTCCCTTTAGCCTTTTGACTTTTTCCTTTTTCTATTCCTTCTCCTCTGCTGTCTTCTTTCCTTCTCTTTCTGCTCCTCCATCTTCGTCTTCTCCCATTCACCCTTTAGCTCAACTTCCGCTTTGTCTGTCTTTTATTCATTCTTCTCTGTTTTCTTCCGCTCCATCTTCTCCTTCTCTTTCTACTGCTCATTAGCTCGATTCCTTCTTTGTCCTTCCTCTATTCATTCTCCTCTGTTTTCTTCCCCTCCATCTCCTTCTGCTTCTCCATTACCCAGTCTCCCTCTCGTACTTCTCTTCTTTCTCCACCTCCTGCTCCCCGTCCTATATGGATCTATCTCCGCCTCTTTTCTCACTACAGGGTATCCTCCAATCGATCACTCTGGCCCGTAGCCAGCTTAGCTTGTGTGTGTGCGTATCTCCGTGTGTGTTTGTGCGACTTTTTCGTTTTTAGCCGTGTTGTTTAGCGCATTTTCGACAATTTGCAAAATTGAAATGTGCGCAAATTTAAATTGCCGCTGCATGCTTTTAGGCGCCATCGTTAGCGGCATTTTCCAGGCGTTTGAACACGCCAGCGCCACACGCTCACACACACACGGTGAGGCGGCGGCGGACGGGGGACGGGGGACGGGAGGGGGCTGGCTCATTTAGAGCATGGTAAATATTGCGCATACGTCATGTTGGCTTTGGCGTTGGCGACAATTACCGTTGGCGGCTCCTGCAATTTATGCGCTGCACTCAGCACTCAGCACTCGGCACTCGGCACTCGGCGCTAACGATTCTCAATGCATTTCGCTAGCTAAAAACTGCCACGCCCCCACACCTCCTATCCCTCGCACGTCTCGAATGGCAGCCCAGCTAGGTGCTGGTCTAGACGGCACACAAATTAGCCAACTTAAATTGGCTGCCACTTGACGACGACGACAACGACGTTGGTAGGCCGTGCCACGCCTCCAACTTAGTGCATTTCAATTTCAGCATTTTTTAGCTCCCTTTTACACACACAGAAACTATAAATTAAAAAGGTTTTATGTCGAGCAACAAAATAAAAAATGAAAATTGCAAAAAAAAAAAGAAAAAACAGCAACAGGAACAACAACAAGAACAACATTGCCATGCGGAATGTTTTCGTTAAAAAGTTTGTTTTGAGGGTGGAAGGGAGGGGTTGCAAGCCTGCGGTTAACTGTGTACCAATACCCTGTAAAAGCAAGGGTAAAGAGCATATTGCAGAGGCGAATGGAGCAGGCAACACTGCTTGGTCAATCAGTGAATCAAGCGGCTAGTCAACGATGAATTGATTAGTAGTTAATCAGTCAATTAGTCAATTAATCAATCAAAAAAAGTCTACTCAATCAGTCAATTGAGCAGATTAATCAGTAGGTAAGGCAATCAAGTCAAATCAGGTCAATAGAAATTGCATCGTCAGTCAAGCAATCAACCATTCAATCAGAAGTAGGTCAGTAAATCAATCAAAGTTGACTTGAGGCAATCAGTCATTTAATCAGAATATATAGATTAGTTAGTTAATCAATTGATCATTTTGTTAAACAAATGTCAATCACAAATAGATCGCCAATCAATCAATCATCTTAAACAATGCGTAAGTAGGTCAGTTAATCAATCAAAGTTCAATGATGAGGACATCAGCCATTCAATCAGTATATAAAATTGATCTATCAATTGATCAGTCAGTCAGTCAACCATTAAAGCAGATGTTAAACAACCAGGCAATCAATCGATCAATCGATCAATCAATCACACTCATTCAAATCGTGAAAACACTGCATTTTTACAGGGTATTCAAAGTCAGTGCAGCTGCAGCTCTTGGGCCAATGAATAAGGGCAGCTGCCATCAGCTGGCTGATGCGACTTGCGGATGCGGATGCGGATGCGGAAACGGAAGCGGTTGATGCTGCGTCGCCTTTTGGCACAAAACTCATTTAATTAGCATTGATAATTATTTTAAATTATTGCAAATGAGTTCATTAAGTTGTGAAAAATGTTGTCGCAGCAGTTGTGTTGCCACATTGTTTATTCGCTTACCCAGAGCAATTTGTACTTGTCCACTGCTTAGCTCACAGATACCCTGTACTCGGCTAGTGAGCGGCTATATAGGACAAAGAGTCTTCAGCACATAAGTTCATTGCATTGCAAGTTGATAGTTGAAATGGATATCTCATTTAAAGTTGACATCGGGTAGGCTCAACTAAATGCCACGCCTTATAGACAAGTGGCAGTTACGCCCACGAAAGAAGGAGGCGGTGGCATGCGGCCTTTCTTTCATGTGGAATTCTTTGAGACATCTCAAGTCACATTCCACATCTTTACATTATGTATCTTTAGTCTATCAAGCTCTTCTCACCTATACCCTGTTCTTTTTTTTTTCTTCTGTCTCTGCCTTAATATAATCCGCTCATATAACTAAAATTAATTTGATTGCTGATGTTGTCTCAGCTGCTTCATTAATCAAAACAGCAAAGGGACAACTATTTGTCTCTCTCTCGATCCCTTCCTCCTCCCCCCCATCCCCTTAACGCTCTCCGTCGCGCTGTCGCTTTTTCATTGCCTCTCGCTCATGAATAATTAAATGTAAAACATAGTTATCCTTGTTGCCCGTCGAGGCGACTCAAAACTTATCCATCAAATGACATTTGCGTTGATTCGGGCTTCCATCAAAACACCCCCGCTCTGGCCTACCCCCTTACCTCGCCTATCCCCTCTCGCTGGGGCTTAATCAGCCTCCATTTGCAGCCGCAGCTGCTTTTCGTCTCGACCATTTTTTGACGCTGGCATTGGGTTCTCCTGGCTCTGGTTTCGGTTTTGGTCTGGATTCGAGCCACTGACTCTCTGTGTGTGTGCTTTCCTCTTCCTCTTCCCCTTTCATTTCTGTTTGTCTTTCGTCTTTCGGCCTCCCTCGGCCAGCATCCACTTGTTACGGTTCAGCTTTCGGCATTCATCAAAAATTGTGTCAAAATTTGTGAAAAAAAAGGACGAGAACTGAAAAGCAAATCTTGTCGCACATTTGCTTCGACACGGCGATTTCTGCTCCTGAACATGGACGTGGACGCGGACTCGGCGCCCGAAAAAACTCGGACAATACATTTTTTATTGGTTTTCTCTTGTGGCCGGGGCGCCCAAGTGATGCGTGGCAAAGTGAGAGAGGCAGGGAGAGAAAGAGAGACAGGGGGAAGGCTGTAACAGCACCTGCTGTCCAGATGCTCTCGCTCTCTGTCTCTCCCTCTCGTTCGGGTTTTGCATACTATATATTTTATTTTATTTTATACATAGATAACTAGGTGGACAAATAGTTAGATAGATAAATAGATAGATAGCTCGACAGATGATAAAATTAGATAGCAATGAGATCAGTAAATTAGCTGAACAAGAAAAGAGAGAAAGTTAGAGGGAGGAAACGAGAGAGATGGAGAAGAAAATGAAGAGATGGATAAAGATAGAGATAGAAAGAAATATAAGGAGATAGAATAAGCGAGATAATATGACATATGGATACAGAGGCAGAGATAGAGAGAGAGAGAGAGAGAAACAGGGTGAATAAGCTAAAGGGAAAGAGAGAGGTAATAATGTAAGGAGAAAGAGAAGGAAAAGAAGAGAGGCAGAGAAAGAGAGAGAGAGAGAGAGAGAGAGAGAGAGAAAGAGATAGAAAGAGAGAGAGAGTAACAGGGGGAATAAGCTAAAGGAAAAGAGATAAGTAATAATGCAGAGAAATAATCTAAAGAGAAAGAGAAAGGCATCATGAGAGTCAGAGTGAAAGAGATAGAGAGAGAGAGAAAGAAAGAAGGAGAGAGGAAGAGAGCGAGTAAGAGCAAAAGAAAGAGAAAGAGAAACAGAAACAGAATGAGAAATAGAGAGAGCAAGAGCAAGAAACAAACGGAAACAAAGAAAAAAGTAAGTTAGAGATATATAAAGAGAGAAATATTTAAGGAGGCAGATATATAAATTGATAAATAGAGAACAGGATAGCAAAGTCTAAATACATAAAAGTTATTTGTTTGCATTTATTGGATCTTAGGGTATTCAGCCAGTCGCAACAGTCAAAATTTTGGGGCATAAAATTTTTAAATTTTGTTAGCAGCCGTTGCTTAAACACAGATTTCATCTTCCAAAATTTTTCTATCTTGCCTTCACTTCTTCTATGCCCTGTGTGTGTGTGTGTGTGTGTGTGTGTGTGTGTGTGTGTGTGTGTGTGTGTGTGTGTGTATGTGTGTGTGTATATGTGTGTGTGTTAACATGGCTGTCACCATTTTTTGTGTAACATAGTTTTTCTAACACCCAGCACAAAATTCACAAAAAATATAAAATAAAAAAAGAAGAAAGAGAAGAAGCAGTGGCAGGAGCGACAGGAGATGGAGGAGGAATGGGAAAAACAGTTTTTGCCAGTTGTGGCAACAAGAGAGTGACTAAAGCGAAGAATAGGGGCAAAGGCGGGGGCAGAGCCGAGGCAACGGGGGAGATTGAGGGTATTCTGCATATGAGGGTGGCTCTGCATAATATTTGGCCATATAGCAGGCGCGACGCATGTGGTAAATGCTGTTATTGTTCTTGTTGTTGTTGTTGTTGTTATGCAATGCACAGCAGCTGAGAGCGGGCCGACGAGAAGCTGGGCGTGGCAGCACGCCAGGCAAGCGCATTTGCCAGTTATCCTTTAAAGGATTTGGCATGCATGCAAAGAACTCAAACGACACAAACAGAAACAAAACAAAACAAAGCAAAAATAATATAAGATAAGCCATATACCCTGTAAAGAGGGCATCCACAAGTCGTGACAGTGACAGCCTCTATGTGTCAGCCAGGGTATCTGCTAGTCGTGCTCGTGTGCACGTTTTGGGGCTCGCTTTTTGCTGCTCTGCTTTGGCTGGCATTTCTGACTGCCAAATGAGTTTCGTGCGGTCAACCGCTTGGAAATTTACACCTCGCAGCAGCCAATGCCCCTTCTCAGCAGCCACGCCCCTGCCGAGCGAGCAACGCCCGCCCCTCGGTGCTGGCAGCTGCCTTTTGTCATGCTGGATTTTAGGCAAAACTGAAAAAACCCAAGCACCCAAGGTCGGAGTTGCATCGGCCTTAAAATACCCTAACTGAGGGGAGGATAGCATAGGAAATTGAATGATTTCGAAAGAATTAAAAGCAAATACAGTGATATCATTGATAAACCAATATCTAACCGATAAAGTGCGATTAGATAACAATTTATAGAGATCTTGTATAGATAGACGACGAGATATGCTAAGAAACAGATCATCAGATCATCATCATATCTAGCGCTATGATTGATGATGATTTCTCTCGAAACTTTATTACATGCCCTCTATTGGCCAACAAATTGCATATACCCGCGTTAAGGGTATTCAAAACAAAAGACAAAGGAATTCGTTTTATGAATTTGTTAACAACAAAACACGAAATCAACCGCCACAACTACAAGTGCAGACAGGGAAAGAGACGTAGACCATGATACAGAGATAGCAAACGAAACGGACAGAGAGAAAGAGAGAGAGGGAGAGAGGGAGAGCGAGAGAGTGTGAGCGAGCGACAGTGACAGATTGAGTAAAATTCGAGCTTAAAGTTGTATCTGAGGCAGCGGCTGAGCTTGCCGCACTTAAATGTGCCGTTAGGAAAAGCTTGCTCTTCTTCTTCTTCTTCTTCTTCTTCTTCTTCATTTGCTGCATTTAATAAGACCATTGTTGTTGCTATTATTGTTGTTGTAAATGAGGTCCATTCATGTTGTTCTTCATGAATTTCATGAGTTGTCGTCTCGCATTTCAGCCGAGTTTTTCCAGCTGCCCCAGCACTGATTATGCCAAGTGTCTCTCCCGAGGCAGCATCCAGATTCAGTTTACCCACTTTTACCCAGCTGGCCTATATAGAGTATATAGGGTCTACCAATTGCGCAGTATGATATTCCTGTCGACCAATTTGGTACTATCTATAATCGTTTATCTATGATCTATAATATATTCTCAGATATCAATTGTCTATTATGAATCATCTACTCAATATTTTCCATAATCTGTCATCTGTTTGACAACATCTAATATCTATCATATATGTATCATCTTTCATAAATATATATATCATAAATAATATATATCTATAATCTCTCATCTCTCATCTCTCATCTATCATCTATCATCTCTCATCTCTCATCTATCATCTCTCGTGTATCCCATATATATAGATCGCATCTCTGCTAGGGCATGCAGTCTTCGGCAGTTCGAGCTCAACTTCTTAATCCTTTGTTATTGTTGGTTTTATCGTAACGCAATCTGTATAATTGAGCAAACAGCGGGACATGTGAACGGGCTTGGGCACGGCTCGAGCAAACGAAATTGAACAGCCAAAAAGTAAGCAATTGGAAAGCGGAAACAATACAAAATGTACACAACGCAGCACGAATGCCCTTACTATAAACCAAAAATGTTATCGATATCGTAAACATTATTCATTAATAATATGGAACAATATCATGCTACCGATACATAATTAAGGTATCGTTATAAGCATATTGTGTTTTCTATCGTTACTGTGTCAAAGTGATATCCTTATTATGCTATCGATTGTAATTGTTCCTGCACTTGTTTGCTACTCTTGGGTTTAAAATCGAGTCAAGTCATCTGAAAGTCACTTTGGAGCAGACCTAAGCAGTTAAGATGCTTTGATATGAAATTGCATTATCTTGTAGGTATTCCGCATTGCTTTCCAGACTACACATGCATTAGCTGTGAATAGTATAATCAATTGCTCCACTCTTGTTGCCTTTTGTCACAAGCCTAATGACACAGTCATGGGCATTTAAATAATGTCAGTTGCTTTCCCTGATGCGGATGCTGATGCCGTTGTCGTTGTCGTTGTCGTTGCCGGGTTGACAACAGCAACGGCGTTGCCCATTAAAATCGATGCGAGCAGCTTGGAGCCAGGTCTGAGCTCTGAATTCATTATGCCACAGCCTTCGATTGCTCTCCATGTGTTTGTATGTGTTTGTGCATGGGAGTGTGTGCGTGGGCGTGTTTTGACGTGCCTTGTATGGCACTTGCAGATTATGAATTGGCGATTATGTTAATGAGCTAAGCGCTTCAAGCGTCGCTGGCCGGTTCTCAGTTTCATAACCGACTCACAGTTAATACGTATGTAGGAATGTATTTACATTTACATTATATATATATATATATATATGTATATCTTTTTCTATCATTCATATATATTCAGTTAACATATGAAGCACATATTTATGCAGGGTGGCACCGACCCAAACAAAGTATACAAAATGACTCCAAGCTACCCACACACACACACAGATACACACATGCACACCCACACATACACAAACACACCCAAAGAAGCACAGAATTCAATTTTAAATTAAATATTTGTGCTGCTGCTTCCTCTTCTTCTCTGCTAGCCGTTGATTTGTTGCGTTCGCGTTGCACGCATTTTTCCATACAGCTGAAGCTGGAGCTCTAGCATAACCCATCAGCGGGAGCTGCGGACAAGTATTTTCGGATCTTTGGGTCTAAAGCCGCAGTCCACAACAACCAGAGTTTTCAAGTATGAAAATAAATAAGTTGTGCTTCAGCATTTTAAGCAAACTTTAGCTATCAGAGATAGTCGCTAAGTTGAAGCTGCCGCTGCTGCTACTGCTGCTGCTACTCTTATTGACGCAATAAAAAATAAAAAAATATCGCATACAACTATGCTCAAGCTAAGCGAAAAACGTGCAATGACAATGACAATGACAATGACAATGACAATGACAATGACAATGACAATCACAATGACAATGACAATGACAATGACAATGACAATGACAATGACAATGACAATGACAATGACAATGACAATGACAATGACAATGACAATGACAATGACAATGACAATGACAATGACAATGACAATGACAATGACAATGACAATGACAATGACAATGACAATGACAATGACAATGACAATGACAATGACAATGACAATGACAATGACAATGACAATGACAATGACAATGACAATGACAATGACAATGACAATGACAATGACAATGACAATGACAATGACAATGACAATGACAATGACAATGACAATGACAATGACAATGACAATGACAATGACAATGACAATGACAATGACAATGACAATGACAATGACAATGACAATGACAATGACAATGACAATGACAATGACAATGACAATGACAATGACAATGACAATGACAATGACAATGACAATGACAATGACAATGACAATGACAATGACAATGACAATGACAATGACAATGACAATGACAATGACAATGACAATGACAATGACAATGACAATGACAATGACAATGACAATGACAATGACAATGACAATGACAATGACAATAACAATGACAATGACAATGACAATGACAATGACAATGACAATGACAATGACAATGACAATGACAATGACAATGACAATGACAATGTTTTGGAAATCGAATATGAGCGTATCAAAACAAATCGCAGTCGAGCTGGAGTCGAGTGGCTTTAACCTGTGAACTCCGAGTTGCTTAGCTCCTGAGCTACGATGTTTGCCGAGCTGCGAAGGGTCGAACGGGAGAGCATGGCAAAGCGCTTGAGGTTAAGCGTGCAGCTCGGCAAACAAATTGCTGCGAAAGTATGCAACGAAATATTTCATTTATGTAACATCCACAGCATCGAAATTGAATTGTGCTCTGCCAACTTTGCCAACTGTGTGCGTGTGTGGGGGCGGATGTGTGTGTGCACGTGTGTGTGTGAGTGGATCAAGAACCGCCAATAAGTACTGAGTACAGGTAAATGGGAAAGCCAGAGGTAACTACTAGTTGTTATTCCTCTTGTGCTGTTATTTATTTTGGCAATGCTGTCGTCTTTGCGCTCTAATCGGATCAGCAAGTTAATTTACATGCAATTCAATCAGTTGCGTATTGTATTGCCAGCCTTGCCACACAACATTCATATGCATGCAACAGCGGTAGCTCTGCATGCCAAATGCCATTGGCATCATCAATTGCCCAGCCAGTGCCCAAAATACACTCACACAAACACACACACACACACACACACACACACACGCAAGTACACACAGGTTGCTGGCAGTTCGATTCAGTTAAAACGACAGCTAAAGCACCTGCAGCAGTCTGCTGAAATTTGTTGCTGTTTCTGTTGCTGTTGTTGTTATTGTTTCCGACTCTGTCTGACAATCGATATGTTTGAATGGCAGTTCAATATCGATACCACATGGCTGATATTGACGCCTTTGCTGATGGACCACGACTACATCAGCAACAATCATTTGGCTGTGCGTGATGAAATTATTTGATAGACCTCGCACAATACACATTCACAGTAAACTTCACATGCAAAACATGTTCATTTACCGCTGATTCCTCATTGAGCTGCCTTTTGTGTGTGTGTGTGTGTGAGTGGAGAGGGGAGAGAGAGAGAAAAATATATCGATATGCATGGCCACGGCTGATGGCAATCACAAAGCTGGCGTTGAGCAATGACTGTCGTACACATACTGGGATTCACAGTTCATTAAAAATTAATTAAAATGCAGCAAAGACAACTGACAGCTGACACGCACAGCAGACGGAAGCAGGAGAACTTTTTTTCCTTTATTAATTGGAGACGCTGTTTACCCAAATTGAAGCATTTTCAATTAACGACAGTTGCAACGCGAAGATTCGTTTTAAATCCTATATCGATAGATGCAAGGGAGGAGATATCGTTAATGTTGCACGTCAATATCAAAGATTGCGAATAAGAAAAGTAACACCAATAACAGCTGAAACACAACATATAAAACGGCCGTTTTATGCCCAAAAGTTCCGGCTAATATTTACAGTAAACGCACACACACATACATATATATAAATATATATATACATACATACATATATGCTCTTACGCTCTTGGTCGCATTGTTTTTGCATAATGCACATGCCAAAGTAATCGCACCCATTGGACCATAAACATGAGCGCACACACACACACACGCACACATGTGCACAGGCATGCACAATATATGCCTCCCACTCGCACTTGCATGCATTCACATTCGTACACACGCCACAATGACTTTTGCTTTGCATTTTTCATGAAGCGAAAAAAAGAACAAATGTGAAATGAAGAAGAAGCAGCGAGCGTAACATTTCAGGCAACATTTTCATTTGCGTTTTGCGTTCCGTTTCGTTTGGCTGCGCTCACACTGTGCACTTTGGCGCTTGTTGGTTTTTATCATTATTCCAAATGCACAGACACACCTACAAAAGCATAAACAGAAGGAGCAAAACAAGTAAAACAGCTGCAAGGTATAGATAGCGACTGAGGAATACCCTGTGCCAATTGTAATTAACGAATAACGAAGCAAACCGCAAGTGTATAGCCAAATAACTTTTAAGCTGTGTCACCTCCCAACTCGTATGCTCTAAATGTTCAAGAATTTTGCTAAAATATACACCGTGCTAGTTTGGTATACATGATACACAAAAGGAAAATAAAAAAATTAAGCGGCAATATAAAGCAAAGCGAAACACAGTACTGTTGATTTCCGCATGACGCCCTTGAAAGAGTGCCCAAACCAGCTTCGCGTTTTGTATGCGTGTGCGTGTATGTGTGTGTGCGTGTGAGCGTGTTTCTGTATGGCAGCACGCACACACTGTTGCAATTACGTATGCCATGTAATGGGTTGAGCAAATTACGTAATACGTACGCCAAACTGATCAGAAAACGTAAATTGCCAGCCAGGCGACGGTGGGCGTGACCGTTGGGCTAAATTAATACATATGCAAACAGATTCACATAAATATATGGACATATGTACGTTTGTGTGTATGTATGTTTGGTTTGACTATGAGGTTTGACTATGTAAGAGCCTGCAATCCTTTAGGCTTGACACCTTCACAGATACTTAAGTAATATATTTTTATGCCAATAATATATGTATACATATTTTTATAAAATATAATACAGTGAAGATTCGCTAATTTTATAATAGAAACTAATTTATAGGAGACTACTAAGATCCAAAACGAAATCTCCTCTCGCCATTTCTGCTCATTTCGAATCGTAAATCATACTTTTTGCTCTTTAATGTGAAGCCCAAATAAAATCTCTATCGTTTCAATATAATCTTTATAGCACTTAGCGAGGACACACTATACCTTTCTAAGGAGATGCCATCAATTTCTAATAAAAGACAATGCGAGCGAATTTTATGTGCAATTTATTTGTTGGGATTAGCCGCGGATTAACAAGTCAAATAACATATTGTGCTAACAAGCATGCTATGTATGTAGCTATATGGCCACGCCCACAGAAGCCCGCACACACTCAAAACCAGGAGCATTAAAAGCCGCAGTTCAGGCTTTTCACTGTGAGCTGCAAGTGCAGGCATGTGTGTATGTGTGTGACTGAGTATTCGTGTATGTGTATGTGTGTGTGCTGTTGCATGCCTCAGTGCGCTTGCTAGCTGCTGCTACTGCTGCTGCCGCCGCCGGCTGCCAGCCGCCAGTTGCCTTTTATTTTTAGCAGTCAACGCGGAAAAATAGCAAAAGGAGAACGGCAAAAAAAACCGAGAATGAGTCGAGGTAGAGAAATCAAACAAAAACATTCGTATAGATGGGGATGCGGTAGATGGCTGGGTAACGGTAAACGCCCAAAATCTCAGCGGGGCGTGGCGCTGCATGCTGACGTCTTTGCAAAAGTGTTTTGCTATGCAATTTGAATAATTTAATGGATTTTTATGAGCAGTAAAACGCTCGAAGCATGCAGACGAGTGAAAGAGAACATGGAGAAAGAGCAGACTAAAGAATGAACAGAGTGGAGAGAGGAAAAACACTCACACACACACGCACGCACACATTCATATGTGGTTGAGCTTGGATTTTTAGCTTGGCCACGGACCTGTAGAGGAGCTGTTAGAATTCAGCTTGTGGGCTGAGGATCTGAGGCTCGGGCGCTGTGGGCTTATTCAATTTCACAATCGCCGCTTGCCGGCGTCGCCAAATCTCTGCAACTGGCTCCAATTGACTGCCGTGCAACTTCCGCAGACGACGGCCACGTTGCCAGCATCAGAAGCAGTCAAGCGTTCGCCTCCTCAGTGCACAGCAAAAACAACAACTACAACTAAAACAACGACAGCGACAACGACAATAACAGCCAGAGCAACTCCAAGCAAGCAATGCAACGACTGCACAATACTCTGTTCACATTTGCGCTTTTAGCAGGATTTGTTAGGCATATCAAAATAATTACAGATTTGCTGTTAATGAACGGATCTATCTGCAGAAGTTTACCATCAAATATTTTAAATCTAGCACACATTCGCGAAACCAATATGCCCCATTGCAATTTGCGTACAGTGTATAACCAGGACAACAGCAACCAGAACGACGACAGCAAATGCAATAAATTTTCAAGTCATTTCAACTTCCGGTGTGTGGCCCGATTACAGTTTAGTAGCTGTAAATATATAGGCGACACACACACATACACATGCAGCTCATCCCTTGCACTCTCCATCTCTCTGTCTCTCTCGCTTGCATCCTTCACTCCACTCCGTCGGCTTGGCAACGTTTTTTACTCATGCTAAAGCGGCGACTGCTCATTAAACGTCGATGGGCTTGAATTTAATGTTGCCTACTTTTCAGCAGCATCGCAGATTTTTCCCAGTGCCCAGCATTAAAGGGCCGCGTCGAACGCCATTGTAATTATAGTTGAAACCACTTGGGAGTGAGCGAGACACTCAATTATCCCAGCCATGTGAGGCAAAAATTATGAAAAGACAAGATGACGAGGAATAAGAAGAAGAAGAATCGAACACAAAGAAGAGACATCAAGGAAGCGACATGACTTCGGTGTGGGTCTGCGCTTAGAGATGAGCGATTTGCTAAGTGGATTTTGAGACGATACTTTTTGCAATGAATTTTATTTATGAAAAGATACATATACACACCTGCATGTTTATATATTTTGGTGATTTGTACATGTGTATGTATTTTATTATTATTAATATTGAATATATTATGAAGGGATTCTAAAAAATGGAATGTATGTATTCTTTATATATCATTTTTCTAAATTTATAAATATTAAAAGTCATTTTAGTTACACTTAACTACTTAGCAATTTAGCTATTTGATATCCATTTTTGTAATTTGAAATAAACTTCTGCCATTCATTAAACTTAAACGTATTTGCTCGTGTCACGCACTCCGCTCTAATTGGCTGCGTAATTCGAGCTTTTCGAGCTGCTGTTGTTGCCGCTGAGACTTTGCGGCGCTCTGAAGTTTCTTTTTGGCGACACGTTATTTGCCTTGTCATTGTCATAGGCTGACGTTGATGTTGATGCTTCCACTGTTGTTGTTGTCACTGGCGCCATTATTACAAATATTTCCATTGTTGTTCGTTAGCGTCGCCTAGAATCGCGGCTTTCTTCCTGTAACTGTCACATTTCATCATTATCATTAACATCATCATCATCATGCAGTTACCAATACAATGTAACCACAATTCCTTGCTACTATTTGTATGTGTGATGGCACCCCGTCCCCCTCACCATCTCTCTCCCACACTTGCCATAAAAACGCTCAACTGCTTCCTGTTTGAGTGCAAGCCTCTCTCTTTCCCGCTCGCACACTTGCGTCTGGTGATTAGCGAGCGCAGCAAAGCACCAGCACCAGAAGCAGCAGCGGCAGCGATAATGTCGCCTGAGGCAAGCTGGTTGGGCTTGTGTGAATGTCGTCTGGGTGGTTAGTGGGTTGGGTTACCAAGCAAATGATTGGCACTTGAGGTGCAAACGAGCGTATTTTACAGCGAGCCACCCGCACTTGAAGACGCTTCAAAAATAAAGTAACAAAGTTTATCAAGCAAACATAACGGAAATCGCTGCCATTGCAGCAGGGTAAGTAAACGACAAAGTGAACGAAAGTTGAGCGAGACAGAGATAGTACAGGGCATTGGAGATCAGTGTTAAGTGGATATGTTATCGATATGTAGAGATCGATAAAGCTTAATGAAACGAATCGATATTCTTAACAAAAACGTGATTTGTTCTTTTAATATATATACTCTGCAGCCATTTTGTTGAAAGGCCTTTAGATATTATTACAACTTAGAAAAATAGTGCATGTGGGGAGATGCTGTTCATAGGTAAACACATTAATTTAAGGCTAAAGCGCTTCAGACTCATTGTAACAAGTTGTCGTGGCTCGCCCAAGCTTTAATTATATTAATGCAACAGCAAAAAAAAAACTGCAACATCTTGATGAGGCTGAAAATGAAGTGGACATTCAGTTGCCTGGTTGCAGCTACCGATTATTGTTAAAATTGTTATAAGACGCAAGATGTTGCAACGACAGCAGCAGCAGCAGCCATTAGAGATGAACGTTAAGGATATCAACTTGGCTCTGAATTTATTTTACCCAAGTTATTTATCAAAATCCAGTTATTTATAAAATTAAGTAAATTTTAAGGAATAGTAGTCAATGAATAATAAAATATATAATCTTATGATCCGTTTCTATAATAGAGTAAAAAGCGCTTACGCAAAAGATTTCTTAGCTTTAGAAAACTATTTGAACACTGACTACTTTAGGACACTAAAATACAAGTAATATATTTTAGAAGTAAAATCATTTATGATTTACATCAAGAACTATGCTCATATTTCTTGGCTGTTTTTTAAGGGGGTCTCAAGAGGAGTAAGAGGGTATTTTGGAGAGTTAATATTTTCTTATGATGTATTAAAATTTTACTATATTTGAAAGAAGATTAAAATATGTATAAGTTATTATTAAACATAATCCAAATTTATCTATAAATATATTTACAAGTGTATTTATGTATTTACTCACATATGAATTTGTTAATATGCAAAACCAATATTTGTAGTATGTGTGGCCCGTTATGAAAGCCGTTACATTTGGTATACAATTCCAATTCCACTCAGCGCTTTTTAACCACATTCCACATATATTCCAGTCTACACGCAGCTAGCCAAGTTGCGCACCTCAATATGTTAGTCTGGCCACACTACGTATTACAGCGCTGCCAGACCGGGAGGTCAACAGCTGTTCTACTGTAAGGTCTAAGTTTAATGTTCACACACACACACACGCACAAGCGCACAGATGTATTATTATATATGTATAAATATAAAGGCACGTTGGGAGTGGATATGCATTTAAATAAATATAGGTTTGTGAATGATATGTGTCGTTATCGGGATAAGATATAACTTTTTCATTTGCATGGCTACCGAAATTAATAAGAACCTAAAAGACGAATGTCCCCCGTTTGGCCATTGCTTCAGTTTTTACATTTGCCGTTTGCTTGATAACAAATTAGTTAAACAAATACAAAATTGCGCACATGTGCATATATATAAATATACAAGCGCTCATAAATATATTTGTACATACATAAGCATTGCCCGGCTTGTAATATAGCACTTAATATTTATATATTATATTACTAGTTCGAGGAAAACGTCGAACATATCGCAGCGATTAGTCGTCGAATTCGCAGTAACTGTTTCGAGCCGGCAACCTTTCGACATTAATAATGTGCTCCAACGATTATGAAACCGATTGCCACCTACAGGTTCGAGCGCCAGCAATCGATATAAAGCAAACTCCCAGCGAGGCGGTGCCCCCATCACCCACAATGCAGCCGATGGCAATGCGACGCAACGTGAGCGGCGACAGCCTGATGATTCCGTCCGCCTCGAAGGAGGCGCGCGTTCGCGTCATCTATACGGGCGGCACCATCGGAATGATGCGTAACGAACAGCATGGTAATTATCCCAAAGCATTCACAATTTCCATCCGATCTGCTTTGTATCTTTAGTTTGTGTCTCTTCCAATCTTCAGTTTTCATATTAAAACGATGGCTCGATTGCTAACCCAAGGAATCTCCAACTCCTCCTAAACTGTCGCTTGTATACCGATCTGCTCCTCATCTTTAGATTCCCTACATCCAATTCTATGCCATAATCTTTAAATTTATTCCATTTATTCCATCTCTATATAAATTCTCAACTTAGTTTTTCCGGATTGCAATATATCCACTTCCTCTTCTGCTGCATCTTCTCTTTTTTATAATCTTCGCTTCAGCAGCTTTTACTCCTCCTCCGAACTTGCATTCTCCTGCTCTTTTATATTGACTGCTTCTTGTCTTACTTTTTAATCTCCATTTTCCACCCTCTCCACCCTCTCTTTCTCTCTCTCTCTCTCTCTCTCTCTCTCTCTCTCTCTCTCTTTCACTATTCTCCGCTTTCCAAATGTAAAGCCCATTTTCATTCTTTCAGTTTTGGCGCCCATTCCGAATGCCTTGGTTCGACTTATCCGCAAATATCCGAATATTCATGATGAGGAGTACGCGCAGCAGCACTTTGGCGCTGGTGCCTCCTTGGGGCCGCTCGTGTTGCCCTACGTTCAGGGCGAGGCGAGGAGAGTCGTCTACCAGGTGACGGAATATGCGCCGCTGCTCGACTCCAGCAACATGACCATGGAGGATTGGGCGCGCATTGCCAAGGATATTTACGTGAGTAGCCAAGGAATGAAAGTAATGTAGCACAGACGAAGAGAGAGAGAAGGCGACCCCACCAACAGAATAGAAGAGAGAGAGAGAGATGTGAGTAAATAGAAGCTAACGAGAGAGAACGAGAAAGTGAGATAAACAGAGCGCAGACACATTCTCAATCTCTCCCTCTGCCTTTCTCTCTCTCCCACGTTCTCCCGTTCCCTCTGCCTCTCTCCTTTAATGTCGCCTCTGCCGCTTTCGCCTTAATAATGCTCCGCCTCTCACCCTGCAGCAATCGTACGAGTTCTTCGACGGCTTCGTGGTGCTCCACGGCACAGACACGCTCTCGTACACGGCCTCGGCTCTCTCGTTCATGCTGGAGAACCTGGGCAAGACGGTGATCATAACGGGCAGCCAGCTGCCGATCTTCGAGACACGAACGGATGGCAAGGATAATTTCACCTCGGCACTGATCATTGCCGGCAACTATGTGATACCGGAGGTGTGCATCTTCTTTGGGAACAAGCTGATGCGCGGCAATCGCACTGTGAAGGTTAGCTCCAACTCTCTGGATGCGTTCGACTCGCCCAATGTGCCGCCGTTGGCGCAGATCGGCATCAATGTGAACGTGGACTATCGCCTGATCTTCCGTCCGTGCACCGTGGAGCGTTTCTGCGTGCACTCGCAGCTGGACGAGAATGTCGGCTTGTTACGCATCTTTCCCAGCATTTCGCTGGCCACGTTTCGCGCCTTCTTGGCGCCGCCAATGCGTGGCGTGGTGCTGCAGTCCTTTGGCTCCGGCAATGTACCATCGAATCGCAAGGATCTGATCGACGAGCTGAAAGCAGCCGCCGCTCGCGGCGTCATCATCATCAACTGCACCCAGTGCCCAAATGGTTCGGTTGCCGAGATCTATGACACGGGCAAGGTGCTATTCGATGTGGGTGTCATACCCGGATACGATATGACGCCAGAGGCGGCGCTCACCAAGCTGTCGTACGTGATAGGCAAATCCGAATGGTCGCTCGACGTGAAGAAGCAGGTGAGTTAACAAAGAAGCTAATTATGCGCGGAAGTCTGATATAATTTCCAATGTATGTCTTGTCCAGATGATGCAGTCGAATCTGCGCGGCGAGCTGACTTCCATGGACGCGCACTCAATGAAGGACTACGACCTGGTCGATGCAGTGGCTCGATCGCTGCATCTGTCGTCGCCGCAAGAGCTCAATCAACTGGGCAACACGCTCTTCCCGGCCATGATCAATGCCGCCGTCATGGAGAGCAACATCAAGAAACTGATGAACCTGAAAGCCTATGGCGCCAATCTCTCTGGCACCAATCATGATCAGCGCACTGCGCTCCATCTCGCCTGCCAACTGGGCAACGTGACCATTGTGCGTTTCCTGTTGCAGAACGGCGTGTCGGTGCATAAGCGGGATCTGTGCGAGCGCACGGCCTTACAGGAGGCCATCTCGACGGACAATGCAGAGATCATTCAGTTGCTCATCAGTTGTGGCGCCCATTTGACTGGATCCTCGCGTGCCGTGGGCGAGCAGCTGTGCGCAGCTGCAGCTCGTGGCGCACTGTGTCGCCTGCAATCCTATCAACTGGCCGGCGCCGATTTAAGTTTGCAGGATCCCTCGGGACGCACAGCATTGCATGTGGCTGCACTCCATGGCTATGTGAATGTGGTGAAGTACCTTCTGGAAAATATGGAGAAAGCTGAGTTGAAGGATATGATTGGGCTGACACCGTTGGACTATGCCAAACGTGGCGGCCATCCAGAAGTTGTGCGTCTGCTAACATCCAAAGAGTCGGAGACGGAGACGGAGCCGGATATTTAACAGTGTGCTTTTGCGGCAGCTGCTGCTCATGGTTCATTACTTCAAATTTTTTTTCAATCGCACCTGTGTATGTATGTATGAAAGCTAAAAAATAGTTGTTTTCTTTTAATGCCTTTTATATGTACACATATTTATATATTTGAACTCGAATTCTTCTGCACTTGAATTTAACGGTTATGAATAAAGAAAATCTCGATAGCTTCGATATCAAAATCATTTTAATTACTGAATCGATAGATATAGTTAGAAGTTAATTCTCGTAATTTATTAATAATTTATAAAATAATAAAATAATTTCGTGCTCACATTTTATAAAAATAAAAACAATTAAAAATTTTATGAACGCCCATACCTTAATCAAGTAGGCTGTATGCCATTGAAGAACTGAAATAATATCACCATAGAATATACATAATCAGACTAACTGCTCACGTGAATAAACGTACACATACAAAAATTATATTTCAAAAATTGTATTTCAAAAATTATATTTTCACATTTGCGGCCGATTAGTTTGGACTATTCCCAATCGATACTATCGCGTCTAAGACAAGAACGACCCTGCGATTGCCAAACTAGGGCAGTAGAACGACTGTAGAGCCCTGGTGTTCAAGTTTCTTTTTTGTTAGCATTGCTAAATGATAATTGGTAAATAGTTTTTCAATGAAATTTTCTTTAAATTGTGCTAAAAATCAGGCTCCCCTTGTAAATTACGATGGGAGCGTGAATGTGTGCCCTTAACTGTGTGTGCGCCTGTTTGAAGACATTTGCAAAATTGTTTAGTCTAGAGACGTACACACACTGAGACACACGCACACAAACACACACGTACACGCACACACCGAAGAAGTGCACACGTCAGTGCCACGAAATCTGTCCAAAATTTCAAACGCGAGAAGCCTCCCAAACTTGTCTTAAATATTGTGAATTAATTTAGGCAACATGTCCTTTTACCATTTCAGTCAATGTCGATAGTTAGCAGCACGAACATCACGAAACACTCGCGACGACATTGGATATATCCATTCCGGAGATAGCCAGTGCTTCCTCTTCTTTTTTTTTGTTATCCCTTTTTTTTTTTTGCTAATTTTATTGTAAACGTGTTTAGGTAGTTGAATTTGTTTATTATGTCCGGACCAATGTCCGAGCCCATGCCGCCCAACGATCCTGAGGAAGAGAGCAGCATCACAGATGTTTCACTGCCTCAGGTAAGCTGCGCTCGCATAACGAACTCTTTATCCAGCTAACTTGGCTTTTGATTTCCTTTTGCAGCATGTGTCTGCTGGTGGCACTAGTGGGAAGGGACGGCTGGATAGCCTGCGCGAGAATCTGTTCAAACAACAGGTAAGTCTTGCATATGTTCATGGTAATGAGAGACTGATCCGTGTCCAATTCGTGATAGGAACGTCTCACGGCGCTGCGTGAGCGTGCCTTGCGCAAATCCGAGGATGGCAGTCGAGGCAAGTCCAGCATAAGCGATTCAGTGGAATCGCTCCAATCGCTGGGCCAGCGGCTGACCACATTAAAGGTGCCCAATCCTGATTCACCTCAAGTGCTGCTGCACGAGCTGCCCTCACAGGATTCGTCCACACCGCTGGCCACACCCACAAAGGATGTCTCGGGCAGCGAGAAGTTGCAAATGCTGAACCAGCGCACCGAACAAAATCGTGCGCTCCTCGAGCAGCGCAAACGCGACATGGCCAAATCGCTGCAGTCGGTGAAATCGGGCATGAGGAAGAGCATTGATCTGGGCTCCTCCATGAGCGATCTGCGGGCACCGGCTACAGCGGCGCCTGTATCCAGGCACTGGTCCGCAGCAGATCTTCAGCTACAGCTTCAGCAACAGATGCAGCAGCAATTGCAACAGCAGCCGAGCGAGGTGGGGCGCCTGAAGCAGCTGAAAAATAAGATGCGCCTCATGGAGATGAAGCAGAGCCGCAAGGAGCAGGATTTACAGCAGGAGCTGAACGATCTGCGCAACGAGTTGACAAAACGCGAAGAGCAAATCCAACAGCTGGAGGCGACGCTGACGCAACAGGGCGAGCAGGTGGACAGCCAACGACTTCTGCAGGAGCAGGAGAACGCACGATTGCACGCAGAGATCGAGCAACTGCGCGAACGCAATGCGGAGCTGGAGAATAGCAGCGAAATGCTGGAAGCGTTACGACTAGAACTCCATAGCGCCAGGGAACAGCTGCTGGAGCAGCAGGCAAACCAAGCAGCGGCTGAGGCGGCAGCGCTGGTCTCCACGGATGCCCAGGTGAATGTGGAGCTGGCCAAGCAGCTGCAGGAGCTGGAGAAGCAATTGCAAGAGCTGCGAGACAGCAAAGAGGTGCAAACACCAATGCTGGAACCGAATGCCATTAGGCTATCTGAGCTGGAGGCCACCATTGCCCTGCAGAACGAGCAGCTGGCAGAGAAGACCACCGAGTTGAATGTGCTCAATGTGAATCTGCGCGTGCTCGAGGAGAAGCTCGCCCAGAGCGTCAAAAGCAAGCCCATCTTCCTAGACGAGGACGCCAGCGATGGCAACGAACAGCTGCAGACGCAGCTGCAACAGCTGAAGCAGAAGCTGGACGAGTGCAACAAGAGCAACATCAAGCTAAAGCTCAAATGCAAGCAGGCGGAGAAGCAGCTGCAGAAGCTTCAAAGCCTGGATACCCAACAGGAGCTAGCGCGGATTACCGCCGAGAACGAGCAGCTGCAGCAACGCATCACAGTGTTAGAGGATGAGAAGGGTCAATGGCAACTGGCCCACGTTGAAGAGGATGCGTCCCAGGAGCAACAGCAGCAGCAAGCTAGCAAGCCAACCTCATCCGCTGGCCAGACAGAAGCCATTCGACTGCTGGAGGAGCAAAAGGAGGAGCTGCAACAAGCACTGGAAGCCTTGCAACTGGGTAGCGAGACAGCTCGCGTTGAATCCGAGCTGAGCGAGGTGCAGCTGGAGGAGCAATTGTCGCAGCGCGTGCAACAACTGGAGTCGGAGGCTATCGAGCAGCAGAAGCAGCTGCAAAAGCTGCAGACCGAGAAGGAGGCATTGGACAAGAAGCTGACGCACTACATCAACGAGAACATGGAGCTGCTTGATAAGCTGGAGAAGTTGAGTTCCTCCAGCTCGGCTGAGTCCATAGAAATCGTAGAGCGACCTAATGAGCGACGTTTTAGCCAACGGCCAGGCAGCGAGGGCGAAGCGGAGCCGGAGGGAGACCAGGCCAGCGGCGGCAACACTAAGCAACCCATTGCACCCGCCGTGCTGCCCAGCTTTGTGAGCGAGCTCACACAAACGGATCTAGCAGTGCCCGAGCAGGAGGTCAACGAGAGTCTCGCCCAGTTGCGCAACGAGAGCGACGAGCTCGTGCAGAAGATTGAGCTCTTCACAAACGAGCGACGAGAGGTGCTGGCCAAGATGGAGCAACTACAGGCGGAGAATGCGGCCCTGCAATCGCAGCTAAAGCTCGCCGAGGAGCAGCAGCAGGCGGAGCAGACGGCTCACGAAACCGAATTGAAGCTCATCCAGGAGCAGCAGCAGACGGAGAAGACTACACTACAAACGGAACTGAAGCTCGCCAAGGAGCAGCTGCAGACGGAGAGCGCAGCGCTGCAGGCTCAACTGGAGGAACTACAGCGGGACAAGCAACAGCTGTCGCTGCAGCTCAGCGAGAAGTCGAATCTCTCCCAGGAGCTCAGCTCCATGCAGCGCTCCTCAGAGGTGGTCGCTGCCCTGGACTGTGGCGAGGGTGGCGCCGCGCTCTTCGACAAGTGCGAACGCTCGCTATCGAAGCTCAACTCCGAACTGGAGGCCTATCGCAAGGCCAACGATCGCAACGCCAAACTGAATGTGTCCAAGAAGCTGGCCAAGGAAGCGAAGAATGTGCACGTCCAGCTGACGGAGCTGCTGCAGAAGGTGAAGGAAGCGAGCACCGCAGTGGAGACGGTCACCGTGGTAGAAACAGTTGTCGCTGTCACCGCGCCCAATGGCAAAGCTTTAGCGGAATACGAGCAGCTGACGGCACAGAATGCCGAGCTGAAGGCGACGTTGGCTGCGCTTCAAGCGGAGCTGGAAGAGCTGCGCGAAAACTACGACCTAAAGGAGACGGGCAAGCAGCTGGCCATTGGCCAGGTAGACGAAGAGGAGCAGCAGAAAAGGGCAAGGGAACGCGAACGAGAGCAGGAAAAGGAGCGCGAGCGAGACGCCTTGATAGCTGAGCTACGGGCACGCGTGGAGGAGGAGCAACAGCAGGTGGCACAGCTGGAGTCTGTGATAGCGGAACTGCGTGCCAGTGAAGCGGAGCATCTACAGCTGATAGCCAGCCAGAGTGCTGAGCTGGTGCAGCTCCAACTGCAGGCGGAGCACTTCGATCAGACGCTGAACAACAGCGAAATGGCGCACGAGAAGCACATGGAGCAGCAGCAGCGTGTGAGACGTGAGCTCCAGGCTCGCATCGAGGCCCTGGAGGGAGAGCAGAGCATACTGCAGGCCCTGGTCGTCAAGCAGAAGCAGCAGCTGATCGAGAGCTACAGCGAGAGCGAGTATAAGACGAACATGAAGCTATTGGAGCAGCAGAGCCAGCAGGAGCTGGAGGCCAGCGAGCAGCGCAACAAGGAGCTGCGCGAGAAGCTCAAGAAGTACGCCCTGAGCCTGAAGAAGCGCACGGCCGAGCAAGCGGAGCTGGAGCAGCAGCTGCAGCGCGAGCGGGCCACAGTGGCGGAGCTGCAGGAGCAGCAGCAGCAACTGAACGACATGGATCAGCTGAAGCAGGAGAATGCTCGGCTGCACGAGCAGCTGGCCAAGCAGCAGTCTAAGCTATCTAGCCTGTCAAAGCTCAAGGATGAAGTGGAACGCCTGCAGGTCGAACTGCAGAATACAGTTCACGCGAATACGGCTCTGCGCCAGGAGAGCTACAAGCTGGAGCTGGCGTTGGCGGAGAAGGGCTCCGTTGAAGAGCTGCGTCGCCAGCTGGAGGTGAAGTCCCTAAAGTTTGATAAGTCCAAAGAGGTCATCAAGAATCGCAATGCCACCATACAGAGTCTGCAGCGCGAGTTGGCCGAGCTCCGTGCTCAGCTACAGGCACAACCTGAGGAGGAGGGGCAGGAGCAGGAGAAAGAAAAGGAACAGGCACGGCAGCTCGAGGAGCTTGAGCAGCTGCGGGCGCAGAACGCCAAGATGGCCGAAGAGAAGGTGAACTTTGAGCAAACGATCGGTCGCCTGGAAACTATCCACGAAGGCATTCAAGCCAAGCTGCAGCAGGATCAATCCTACATAGAATCGCTGGAGGCACAAATAGCGGAGCTGCAATCAAAGTGTGTGACTCTCGAAGATCAGACCGCTGCACTACGTGCACATGAGCTGAGTGCCAAGGAACAGATTGAGCTGCTTGAGCAGCAAGTGCGCGAGGCGCATGCGCAGCGGGCGGAGCAGGAATCCCAGCTTAACGAGCGTCTGCAACAGCTGACAGAACGGGAACAGAGCCAAAACAGACAGATCAAGATGCTGCGCAGCGAGGCGGACGAGTCGCGCGAGCTACTGGTCTCGCTGCAGACCACCCACGAGACGATGCTGCTGCGGCACAAGCAAGAGGCAGAGCAAGCGCAGGCACGCCAGGAGCATCAGAGCAACAACAGCGAACAGCAAATACTCGAGCTGCGGTCACAGGTGCACGCACTCAAAATTGAATTGGAGCACCAACGCGAGGTCTTTGATGCCAAGCTTGCGGCCAAGGCCACCGAGCTAGATGAGCTGGAGTGTGATCTGAGTGCGCATATGCAACGTGCCACCATGCAGACGCGTGAACTGACCCAACAGTTGGAGAAATCCGAAGAGCAGCTGCAAGCGCGCACCGAGGAGTTGGCACGGCTGAACGACGAGCTGACCTACGTGGAGCGTGAGCGTGCAACCCTCAGCCGGGAGGCGGTCATGCTGCGCATGCAACACGACAGCGCCGAGCAGGACGTGCTCGAGCTGCAGGAGCTGCGCATGCAGGTCATACAGGACAAAACGGAAATGGACAATCTGCGCTCCCAAATCGACTCGTTGTGCGCCAATCACAATCAGGAACTCCAGGCGCTGCAGCAGCAAATCGCCGAGCTAGACACCCTGGGGCAGAACCAAACGGACGATCAGGTCTACATTGAGAACGAGAACAAACGACTCAGCGAGCAGCTGGTGGAGCTGCAGGCTCGTTTTGACGAACAGGCCGAGCAGCTGGCACGCCAGCAGATACAGGCTCGTCTTGACGAGCAAGCCGAGCAGGTGCCACGCCAGCAAGCGGTTCCGGGTCCAATTCCAGCTCCAGCCAGCTTCCAGTCGCAAGCAACAGCCACGGACGATTGGATGGCCTGGTCGGGCATGATGCAACCCACCCAAAGACAAGAACAGGTAAGCACCGAGCACGAACTAAACTAGAGATTAAACTTAATTCCAACATAAATCAGCCAGAATTGTGTAAGGGTTTGCTTAAACGAAATGCGATTTGAATTGCACTTTAATACTATCGATATTACTCACTATCGACATCGGCTCCAGTACCGATTAATTGGCAAAACTAACTCCAGCACTGCTGGAACTATTTTTCTGAATTGCAAGTTCACTGTAGTTCAATTAATGAAAATTAAAGCAGACACTAATTCGATAACAGCTCAGACTCAAATTAACTTTATGAACCGGCTCAGCCGAGGTTTATTTTGAATTTTTGCAACGAATCCTTTAAAACTAGCAATAAACACATTTACAATTATTTGTTGCAGAATGTGCCATTGCCTGCGTCCGCCATGTTCTTTGGCGGCGATGCGGCAGCTGCGCCATCGCCTTTCGATGAGATTGTCGCCCAACCGCTGAGGATGACCACACAGAATCTGGGTATGAGTTTGCCCCAAGCCCAGCCAAACGCCAATGTTGAGTCGAGCGGTGGGGAACCAACGATTGAGGATCTGCAGCGTAATGTTTCTGATCTGGAGAAACATGCCAAGGAGCTAGAGACGAAATTGCTGGCGCGCAATCAGGCGCTGGCCGAGCTTGAGGAGCGACGCGCCCAATTGGAGCGTCTGCTGGCCGAACGCGAACAGGAACTGGCCCAGTTACATGCTGCTGCAGAAGAGCGCGAGCGTGTAGCAGCCATTGAGGCGCTAATACAGCCAGCTGTGGCGCCAACGACGGCGGCTCCTACGTTGGATATGTTCTTTGGTAACGAAACGGTAACAGATGCAGCTGTGACCAGCCTGGATCTGGGTCTTCCGCAAACGGAGCCCGTTGAGGAGCAGCTCATCATACCAAAGAAGGCATATATTTGCCATCCAGAGCACGAGCAGCAACAGCAAGAACAGCAGCAACAACAGCAACAACCACAATTGACGAGCGACTGGGGTGTTGATGTGGACGAGGATCCATGGGCCAATGCAGGAAAAGAGGAACAGCTGACAGATGCAACAGCAGCGCTGCTAATTCGTATCGAGGAGCTGGAGAGCCAGAAGGCGAAACTGCAAACAAAAACGGCAAAGCTGATGAAGTGCGTCAAGGAGTATCGCATCAAAGAACAGCAGGAGCAGGCGCGTAATGCCAATAACAATGATTTGGACAGCGCCATCATGGACGAACTGAAGAATCAGCTGCAGCTACAGGAGGCGCGTCAAGCTAAGGCCGAGGAGCTGCTACAACAGCAGACCCTGGAAAAGGAGAAGCTATTGAAGCGCATCGATGTCTTGACTGCAGGCAACGAACGCATGGCCGAGCTGAAGGAGCGGCAGGACATGGATGTGCACATGTATCAGACGCGCATACGCGAGCTGCAGGACAAGTTGCAGCAGCTAGAAAGCTGGGGCGAGGGGGCAAGTGCCGCTGCCACGCCCACAGCGCAGCCAGCCGACGAGGCAGCGCAGGCCCGAATCGAAAATCTTATGGCCGAGAACCAAGATCTTAATAACGAGTGCCAAGAGCTAGTGGCTCAGCTGCGACAGGAGAAAGAACAAGCCCAGCAAGAGCGGGAGCGCTTGCAAGCACAACTCGATGCGCGTAACCAGGAAGCGGAAAAGTCACAGCAGGAGTACAAGAAACTGCAACAGCAACTGGAGGAGCTAAAAGTCAAGCAGCAGGAGTGCCAGCAGCTGCAACAGCAATTGGAGGAGCTGAAGGCTAAGCAGCTGGAGGGCCAGTCGCTGCATCAGCAACTGGAGGAGCTAAAGGCCAAGCAGAAGGAGTGCCAGCAGCTGCAACAGCAACTGGAGGAGCTAAAGGCCAAGCAGCAGGAGTGCCAACAGCTGCAACAGCAACTGGAGGAGCTAAAGACTAAGCAGCAGGAGTGCCAGCAGCTGCAACAGCAACTGGAGGAGCTAAAGACTAAGCAGCAGGAGTGCCAGCAGCTGCAACAGCAACTGGAGGAGCTAAAGGCTAAGCAGCAGGAAGTCCAGCCACTACATCAGCAACTGGAGGAGCTAAAGGCCAAGCAGCACGAGTGCCACCAGCTGCAGCTGCAGCTAGATGAGCTAAGAACCAAGCAACTGGAGCTGCCGGTGGCAGTGAGTGCGCCCAGTGACGAGAGCATGGCGCTGCTGCAAGAAAAGGAATCGGAAATCGTCCATCTCAAGCAACGCATCGAGGAGCTAATGCGTGAGGATCAGACTGAGAAATTGGTGCTGGAGATATTAACTAAGAATCAGGAGCTGCAGATGCTGCGCATGCAGGTCAAACAGCTGCAGGAGGACAAGCTCGAACTCGAACAGCAGAATATACCGTCGGTGCAGCAGCCGGAAAATCAAGTGGAGCCACTGCTTCAGCAGCAGCTAGAACAACTGCAGCGGGAATTGGAACAGCTGCGCCAGCAGTGCGCCGAGCACCAGCGTGAGAAGAACGACATGGAGGAGGAGCTGCGCGTCCTCAACAATCATGTTCTCAGTAGCCTGGAGCTGGAGGATAAGATGAAACAAACTGTATTGGAGCTGGATATGAAGAACATTGAGATAACCGAATTACGTAAAACATTGGAGCTACTGCAGCAGACGCAGACGCAGCAGCAGCAGCCAGACATTGCTGCGTTGAATATGCAATGGGAGTCACTGGTGGAGCAGAAGTGCAGCGAAGTGGCGGGCATATGGCAGGAGCATCTGGCGAAACGAGAGGCTGAATACAAAGCGAAAATCGAAGAACTGTCTGCAGCGCTTGCGGCTGCGGCTGCCTCATCCCAGCCAGAAACAACGCAGAAGGTACAGCAACAGCCTTCTCCACAGCCCGCCACGGAGGACGCGAATGAGATGTTGACCAAGATGCAAAGCGCACTGGAGACACAAGAAATGGAAATCGTGACGTTGAAAGAGCAGCTGGCTATACGTTCAGCTGAGTATGCGCGACTCGCCTCGCAATATGATCCCTTCCGGCTGCAGAACTCGTTGGGCAGCAGCGCGGGGTCTGGAGCAAGCGCCACAGTAGGGCAGGACCCACAGTCGGAATATGTGCTGAGATCTGATCTCGACTATGCATTGATGATGCTGCATCAGCGGGATATGCGTGTCGAGGAAATGATCGTTGAGCTGGTGCAGCTGCTCGAGGAGCGCGACCATCTCCAACTCAAGCTCTCCGATACGCTGCGCCAACTGGAAGCCGAGCGCAGTGAGTGTGACACCTCCACTCGAGTAATAGAATAATAATAATTATTTATGTTATATCTCTTCCTGCAGCAGGTGGAGCAGTATTTGCCTCTGGCAGCGCCAATGCCACCACCTCCTCCTCAACCGCTTCCTCATCCAGCCCCAACAAGCTCAGCGGCAGCGGGGAGTTTGCCACGGCGATATCTGCCAGCGGCAGTGATCTAAAGCAGAAGTAAGATTTCAATTGAATTGTACCTACAATAGATCCTCGACTAAACTAACTGTTGTTTCACAGATTGGCCGAGCTGCAGACGGTGAAGCATTCCAAGGACAAGGCGATTGTGGACGAACGCGAGCAGCGTCTGCAGCAGATGATACAGCTGCAGCGGGACATGGCGAAAGCAGCGCCAACAGCCGCAGCACCAACGACTTATCTTCCGTCTCCGCCACTTGCACACCAGCAGCACCTGCCACAGCAGCAGCAACACCTGCCACAGCAGCAGCAGCACCTGCCACAGCAGCAGCAGCCAGTAGACATTGATCCAAGTAAATACATCGCAATGCTTGCAGCACTTGCCCAATATATTAATATATTGTTTAATATATTTATAATAAACAGCTCAATCCGCGCAGCGCGCCTCTTACGGACTTATGGACTGGATATTAGGCAACAACAAGAGCGAGGACGATGCACAGCAGACCCCACATAATCTTCCTCAGTCACCAGTGCAGCAACAGACTTCGCATTCGCCGCATTCATCGCCGAGCAATTAGCCGTGGGCAAAGATCTTTGCCAGCGCTGCGCCTAGTTGACTCTATCTAGCAAGTTGCTTAACAATAAATTTCGACTTAGATTAGCATTAGAGTTCTATATAAATATTATGTACCTTGCATGAATGAAAACGAAGAAAACCCGAGAAACCTTTTAAAACAAAAGAGAAAATTGAAAAACAGAAAAAGCAAAAGCTATTCCCGAATTGTGTAGTCGCAGCAATGCATGGGACACGCCCACGTTTTATGTTGTAGATATGTAAAAATTGTATAAAAAAAGAGAAAAACTAAATAATAGCAAAACAATAAAATTGAAACAAACGTAAATAATGGTAAATTTGTGTTTGTTTGCCTTTGCTGTGTTTAAAGTTCACATGCAACGCACCGTAAGACATGTAAGTTGCAGTAGCCGTTTGAGATGGCAAGTGAAGCTAACGAGCTATCGATAATACGATAATTATGCAGTCAGTGTGTACACTATGTTTGACATAGTGATTAATTAAAACTTAACGGCTGAACAGGATAATTGCGTCGTGATTTTAACAATTTTTGATTGCTTCAGCTAGTAGATGACTAGATATAGAAACAAGATAAGTGCGTTTCGATTTTAATAGTTCATTAAGTATTAATTAGCCATGAACGAGTCGGGATACCGAAATAAGCGCACATACCACTTGGCTGATATGCAGCCCACAATGACAAGCTTCAGTACTGTGGCGCTAATCATAGCCAAGTCGGAAGCAAATGTATTTCTGGACAAGATCAACAATGAGCAGCGAGGCGTCATTAGCTTCACGCTGCGCGACTCGAAGCGCGACATAGCCAACTGCAAGTGCTGGGGCAGCAGAGCCTGCGTGGATGAGTATGTGGATATGCTGCAAATTGGCGATGTGGTGGACATTGTGGGCGCCAAAGTGACGGCCATAGCACCTCCCAATAAGCCCGGCAGCAGCGAGCAACAGCGCTATCACCCACGCGGCACCCTGCCGTATGCGCTGGTCGTGAACGAGGGCCAGGGACATCTAGTGAAGCACAGCGTCGATGATGCGGCAGTTGTGCAGCCTCTGCTGCAGCTAATCCATCTGTCCCACAAGCCATTGAGTGCGGTCTTGAAGCTCTCGGATGTGCGATGTGCCGCTCCAGGAGCAGAGCAACGGCCAGCTGTGTATGTTGATCTGCTCGTAGTAGTGGCCACGATGCGTCCGGTGCGAGAGCTGAAGAGGAAGGTTGCTCGCCTAGGGAGCGGACTGCTGCAGTGCCTCGAACTGGTGGTGATCGATGCCAGCTATGCGGATGGCATGGTGTTCACGCTCTGGCACAAGGATTGGATACGTCGCGCCCGGCACTGGCAGCCACGCAAGACCATACTGCATTTGATCGATGTGCGTCTGTCGCACTCGCAGTTCTACGGCTGCCCAGTGCTCAGCCATGCCAGCTGCACACTGATTTACGAGCAACCACAGCCGCAGAGCGCCGAGTGCCAGGCACTGCTCGCATTCGCTGCCACCACTCCGCTCAAAAGTTTTGATATGTTCGCGCAAATCGATGTGGAGCAGCTGCCAGCAGGTGAGTAGAATACACTCTTATTGGGCATTAATAAGAGCTCGCCTTCTTCTCCATCAGCCGAGCACATCCAGACCCAGATGAGCGTGCGTCAGATCTATGCGCGCGCCGAGGGCGAGCTCCAGGATGCGACGAGCGATCAGTTTACGGCGGTGCTCTATGCTATGGTCAGCAAATTCGACATCGACGGCCTAGCCACCTGCATTAACAAGAAATGGCAAGTAGTACCCAGTCCTCCAACATTATATTATCTACTTTGACTCTATCTCGTCCTTTCACGCAACTGCAGCAAATCCTGCCAGCGCCTCATACCAAGCAGCCGCAACGACTGCGACAACGAAAGCTGCCTACTGGAGTTCTCGTTATGTTACAGCGGTCCCCGCTTTGAGTACTTCTTCAACATCAACGTCCATCTGTCTGACCAGACGGGCACGCTGATCGAGACACGCTTGAGCGGAGGTGTAGCTGAGCACTTGTTGGGCTTAAAAGCGGATGCCTTCCAGCTGCTCTCGGAGCGCAGGAAAACAGAACTCAAATGGCGCTTCCTCTTAAAGTACTTCGAGGTAAAGCTGCTAATCAGAAAGCCAACGGCCATGCGCAAGGATCTGGCTGTCATAATCGTGGACATGGAACTGATTCAGCTGGACAGACTTATAGAGAAGATAACGGTTTTTTAAACACAGACCAAGCAATTATAATATACTTGTAGAATTACTTTAAGCCAAGTATTTTGAAAATGAAATGAAATTTTGTGTCTTATTTTGAGTAAATATAACAAGTTCTGTGTACCTTAAAGGTAGATCTAACTAGATATTATTATTAACATTGTTATCCATATCTTAAAATTTGTGATTAATATTTAAGCTGTTATATTTAAAGTCTAAAATTTATCTGTTAGTTAAACTTTATTTGTTAAATAGATATACATAAAACAAAATCAGGGTATAAATATTATAAACTTCTTGAGAAGTAGAATATTAACCAAAATTCTGAAAGCTTTTATAACGTATAAATAGTAACTAGTTAACTTAGATATAAATCTATATATGACGTTTAACACTCAAGCTGTAGTTAGAATGTAATTTAAATTTAAACTAAAGTACTATGTAAGAAACCAATGAATTAGATTGATAAGAGCTGATTCTTATAGCAGCTAAATTAAAACTGAATACCTATATAATATATTAGTAGTACATAAATTATAATCATATCACTCAGACTGTAATGAAACAGAGTTTAAATTCAAACCAAAAAATACTGTATACTAAGCTAAAAGTCAATACATACTTAAATAATGTTTGTAGCATATAAATTATAGTATATATTTGTATAGAGAAGAGATCAATCTCTATATAAATTTCAAAATTAGGTTAAAATTTTTATAGATTTGGCAGTCATCAAAATTAAGCGTTAATATAACACTAAGATCTTTATAAGTATTAAAGCTAGAGATTAGAGTTGTGTATCTGTAAAAAATGTAGTTTAAGATTTGTAAATAAAAGATGCAAGATAACAAACTACATAAATATTTAGCATCTTTATTTCGCTTGGGTCTGGGTTTGTTTATGTTTGTTGCTAATATTGTTTACACATAAAACGTTGCAACTGCAATATACATAAATAGTTAGTTATACAATCCAATCTTAACAGTCGCCCGACTAACGACCTTCATATATATATATATATATATATATATATATATATATATATATATATATATATATATATATATATATATATATATATATATATATATATATATATATAATGCTAATATTTGGTTTAGCTAAATTACATTTGCCCATTTGCCAACATTTACTTTCGAGAAAATCAATTACATTTCATTCATTACAGATTTCATTTACAAACAATTACAATCGTGTATCATATAATCGTATATCATATCATTTCTTTTAATAATTATTATATATTTTTTGGTGCTGTTTACTTGCTAAGATCACAATAATTCGACTCCAGTTTAAATCAGAACGCGGCCTCGGCACCAAAAAATTTGCTCGATTTATAGGAGGGGTACTCATTAATTCTTATAAGTGGGGAATGTGATCTAAATGGAACAATTTGGTAACGCTTAATACTGAAGCTAATTAAACAAACAACATAAATAACTCTTTAGAGTATTACTATGCGCTACAAGTATAACATAACGCCGAACAAAATCAACAAAGGGACAACGTGACATATAAATGTAGATAGCCTAAAGAAAGGGCATTTAGCTGTGGATTAAGTGAAGGGAATCAACGTTTGTACAGGTTCAGTTAATTGTTAATCCTAAGACACATAATGTAAGTACTACTACAATTCAAATAGACACACAAATAGGAAAGGAAAGGAAAGCTAAGGAAAAGAAAGACTTGGCCATGCTGCAGAGCGAGTTGGCAATACGATTAGAAAGAGCACGCTAGAGAGCATGAAACACAATTAAAAAGTCAAAGTTTAAGTTGTAAAACAATAGAGCTCTACTTGGAGCCCATTGATGGATGGTGATGATGTCCATGGAGTAGATGATGCTGTTGCTGTGCAGAGCTCTGATGATGATGCAGATGCTGCTGCTGCTGCTGCTGTGCAGAGCTCTGATGATACGGCGACTGCTGCGGTGGCTGATGATAATGCTCCTTAGGGGCTGACGCCGCTGCAGCCCCTGCTGAGCTCGATGACGAGGCGGTGGAGCTGGCAGCATGATTCGCGCCATGGCTATTGTGACTGTTGCTGTAGTTAATAGGCAGCGCCGTGACTGCAGCCAGTGCAGCGGCAGCAGCGGTGGCGGCTGCCACACCAGCTGTGGCAGTGTTCAATTTGCTGCCGCTGCCGCTGCCACTGCCACTCCCACTCCCACTCCCGCTGCCGCTATTCACCTTTAGCTGGCGTATTTCGGGAAAGAACTCAATCATCAGAATTTCCAGCAGCTCCTGCAAGTGCAAAGCAAGGCAAATCAATAATCAAATCTATCATCAATCATCAAGCAATTCATTTCAACTCACATAGAACAGCTGCTTGTTGTACTTGGGATTCTGCAGGGCATCGAAGACTTTGAGAACGCCACGCTTGGCCGCCTGGGCGCCTACCAGATTGCAGAGCACCTCGGGTATGTGGTCCGTAAGCAGCGCCTTGGCCGCATTGGTGGTCATCTCTTTCATATCCTCTGACCGGGGTGGATACGCCGAGGCAAGCACCCCTCCGGGCCAAAACGATTTCAGTATGGCGGAAAAGTAATTGTGCAGCATGGACTCCTCGAACAAGTACGCCACGGACTCTCGTATCTGCCGGTTGATCGTACGTCCATAGGTAATTTGGACAAACGAGATGATGCTCTTGCGCAACCATTTGAATACGCCGCCCATGTCAAAGATTTCGCCCATCAGCGCATAGAGCGGCTCGGCAATAGAGTCCTTGCTGTCCAGGTCAGCTAGAAGTTTTGCATCGCTGCTATTCTCGCCATCCAGATAGTTAGACATGTCGTCATCATCGCGCTGTAGTCCCCAGAACGGATCGCTGGCTTTGCTCGACTCGTGTGCCTTGGCCGTGTCGCTTTTGAAGAGCGTGGAGAGCGAGAATTTGGATTTCTTAGGCGAGGGCAGCGTCTGCTTTAGATGATCCGAACTGGGACTCAAAAATGTGTAGATGGCCTCGCTGCCATTCAAATGATCATCCTCCAGAATGAACTGCAAGTGATAAGTATTAATAATAGCAATGGATATTCATTCACGTCGACTCACATTCAAAAACTTTTGTATCTGGCCCTTGGCCTTCTCCTGTGCATGTCGATCCGTCTTCAAGAAGAAGAACTTAAAGTTCGTCGGCAAATCCAAAGATTTCAAATTGGAGCTCACGTGCCGCAGCTTGCGTTGCAGTTCCTAAGAGAGATCACTTCAATTAACTTTGTTTCACATGTGGAATGTAGATGTAGATCTTACATGCACTTGGTTAAGGGATCGCATTACCACCCAGCCACTAGAGATGCCCGATGGACGACGCCTTTGCGCTCGGCCCGTGCTGCTGTCGCCGTTCTTTGTAACTGGTGGCGCATTGATATCCTCGTCCACATGCACCAGAATCATGAACTGCAGCGATTCCTTCTCATCAGACACCTGAAATAAGCAGCAAAATATGAAGACAAAGCTATCGCACAGTTCCTCGTTTCCTGCACCATAGACTCACCTCGACGCTCTGTATGGTTGCCTTCCACTTGCCGAGATGTTCGGTCCAAGCATCAGTGCGCCGCAGATGTGCTTCCGTTTGCCTTTTCTCGCTCTTTAGCCATTCCATTTCTTTTTCGAGTATTTGCAAAACCTTCGATTCTGGCTTCACAGAGTATTTGAGTGCGTCGAGCGCTTGGTTCTTCTTATCGATGCGTTCCTGTATCTGCTCCAGCTTCCGGCGTGCATAGGAAGTGTGTGCAGCCACATCGATGGCTGCTGGAGCCATGCTGCCGCCATTGAGGCCATCCGCAACGATGGCCTGCTCATCGTCGGTCGCATCGCCGAGCATAGTGGGGCACATGAGCAAGGTGGGATCGTTAAATTCGTTCGACTCCAGCGCCTCCTTTAGCTGGCGATACTGTTCGCTCAGCACAAATGGTGGATAGTATTTGTCCTCCAGGGTGCGCAATATATTGCGCTGTATATCATAGAAGATATCTGGCCCGGCATCGCCCAGCACAAACGTTTCGATTAGCTTGCGTTCGTGCTTATCAATCTGTATCTCCGGCTTTGGCACTCGAATGTACGTGTAGAAGATCTCTGTGCCTAGCTGGTGGGTCGCCGATTTGTGCGCATGTTTCATCTCTTCCACTGCCAGGTAGAAGCCGACCAGGGCGCTGGCCTTCAATGGCTCGAGGAACAGCGTAAAGAATCGCCTGCCCACAGCCGTATTGAGTATTTCCATCAGTGTTAGATCCTATTGAGAGAGCAAATTTAGCTTTATAAATAGAACAGATTTGCGTTTCACTTGCCGTATCGCTGGAGTAGTTGCCATTCCAGCCAAACTTGGCCAGATTCTTCTCGCACTGGCTCTTGGCCAGTGAGAGCTGCTGAACGTAGCGCTTTAGCCGCACCGCGGCCGTTAGCTCAGATTTGGTCAATGTATGATCCTCGGTATCTGGATCGAGTCCTTTGGCACGCTGTAAGTTCTGCATACTCGTGGCATGCATCAGATCGTTCACAATGCTCTTGCGTATTAGTGACAGCTCCTCCAGGTTGCCCGAGTTGTTGATGATCTTCAGGAACTCCTCGAAGCTGGCTGCGTATTCGTAGCTACGTTTGCTTATCGCTGCTGCGGCTAGACGCGTCTCAATATTCTGCACTATCTTTTGATTGATATAGTCTGGAGCAGTTAGCATTTTGATCATGGGAAAGAAAACTGCAGGGCGGAGAGTGAATTTTTAATTAGTAAAAATTTTGATATATGCGCTCCGTCACATACTCTTAAAGGACAGCATCTCGCTGAGCAGCACTTTGAGCGGCGGCAAGGAGTAGCCGCGTGGCAGCAGCAATATGACCATAATCTCGCACAGCTTGCGCAGAAACTCCATTTCCTTCTCCTCGTCGACCAGATACAGATTGGTGCTAAACACCGGCGCGCTATTTGTTTCCGCACTGCAACGAGTTGAATTGGCAATTAGTAAAAATTGAAATGGCTCACATTGAGTAGACTTACGCGCGTGCCTCGGCTATGCGTATCTTTTCGAGATGCACAGTGACCCGATTGACCATGTCCACGGCTATGATCTTGGCTGGATCCATTTTGGCGGCACGCTCATGGATCTTTTGTATGGCATTCCACAGATCCTCACGTATTACATCGTTAATGAGCTTTGGTTTGGTAACCACATAGCTGCCAAAGAGAGTTGAGATTAGAATAGCGATCGGAGATCAGAGAGAGAGAGAGACCTACCCCAGCCAGGGCACCATGAAGTCGCGAAGCACATACTCAATGATCTGCTGGAGCTGCAGATCGACGGTCTTGCCAAAGACCAGGGGTAAATTCGATGGATTCTTAATGGGATTTGGCAAATCGAAGATGTTGCTTCTGCAATCGAATAGATTGTACATATGTTAAGACAAGGACTACATAGAGGAAGGGCGATGCAACTCACTTGGTTGCATTGTAAAGCAGCTTAGAGGGCAGTCGATTTGGCTTTGTGGGCTCATTGGTCGTAAATATATAATGTATGTAGACGGTGCCAGCAACAGCTGTTGGAAGAGACAGTAGATAAATTTTTAATTAAGGTGAATCTAGTTCATATATTTATGTGGAATATGAGCAGAGAGCTGATAAGAAATGAGTCATGGACTAGATTATTGGATATATGGTTTCGCTGTATGATAATATGATAGCCACTATTCACTTACCTGCAAAGACCAGCACCAGGGAATAGATGACGAATGCGAAGAACAGAAAAAACGTTGGATAATACCAAATAACGGCCAACAGCGTCGATACTATGCCCGATATGATAATCCTCCAGTTTACTTGCAGAGCACGTAGCGCGCTGAAAGCCAAAAATCGAAATCGAAATTGAAATCGAAATGTGATGAGGGAGAGGGGGACAGAGAGAGAGTATGTCTGTGTGGGCAGGAAGCGCAGCCTATTTATAAATAATAATGACCTATAGACTTTACTTACACCCCCTCCCTCCCCAACAACTCATTCGCTCATCACTAATCATTAGGCATTCATACACACACAAACATACATACATATGCCGTAAAGGATACACACACGACGGCACGCATTTGAAGTTGATGCAGCGTCTTCACTTACCGCGTCGCCAGCTGGGTCAGGCGCTGTGTAGGCGTTGTTGGCGGCTCGGGTTCAATGGGAAACAACGGGCGGCGTCTCTCCATTGTTGCCAGCTGTTCCACTCCTTAAATGTGCGAGTGTACGTGTGTGTGTGTGGGGGGGCTACTGGTTTACAATTGCTGTTATTATTGCTGTTGTTGCGTCTGCTTTGTATTTGAATATTTTATGCGTTGTATACATTTTTGACGCGTTGCTTTTTTGCTTAGTTTGTCACTTTTGTCATGTCCTCCAATGTGTCGTCTGGCCACTATTAAAAATAGTTCTCTATAACCACTTCCGCCACCCCCTTGCCCGCACCCCACGCCACACGCCTCGCGCTCAACGCCCTCTGCTCTCCGCCCTTGCGTTCAATATTCGAAAAATGACGTCGTCGTCGTCGTCGTTGTTGCACTTGAATTTGATCTTGGATTGGTATCAGAGATCAGAGAACATCCGTGCTGCGTTTATAGCAACAAGTTGATATTGATAACTACCAAAGGGGGCGGCGCGCTTTACGATAAGAGTGATAAGAGCGGCACAACGATTGCTGCCTGCAGCTCTGCCTCCATAAAATCGTTGCGGCTACTGCTATGTTGTTGCTGTTGTTGTTGGTGTTGGTGTAGCTGCCGTTGTTTCTGCCGTTGGCCCTGCTGCGTAGATAATAATGAATTGGAATTTGAGTTGGCGCGTTCGTAGTTAGTCAAGCGGCGTGGCCGTAATTTTTCATCACGCGGTGGCGCTCACTTCCACTTTCAATCACAATCTCAAATACAATAAATGCAAAATCAAAATTTCCAACTTTGTTGGTGCCATTGGATTTGTTGATTTCATATCGATAGCGATAATATGGATTATGTATTGTAGGCTCAATTCGATGACATATCGACAGACCACCACGCGAACTACCACCGGCCGATAAATAATGCCGAGTTTAAATAAAAAACAACCGTTAATTTCAGGTTTCCAATTTATTTGCACTGCAAAACTAACAATACTTATTTGAATTTGAAAACATTTGAGTTATTGGTATTGGTAAGAGTTTGTTTGTTGTTTTATAAATATATATATATATATATATATATATATATAGATATATATATATATATATATACGTCTATGTATAAATGGCGGCACATATGGCAGGCATCACTTCGAATTTATTTGTATGCCTTCCCATCCCGAACGTCTCGAGTCCTTTCTGATTTTCCCCCTATCCGTAACCCAATTAACCATTTTTAGATTCGTAATGGCTTTCTTTGTTTTTGTTTTTTTTTTTTTTTTTGGTTTTCTTTTTGGGATATGATTATATGGAACTGAATGGCTTCTATCGCTCCTTAGCGAGGCGACGCAAGGCGCGCTTGCGTGTACCTAAAATATTCTTAAGAACTTCGTTTCTAGCAAACTGATCACCGAATACAGCCTCTGTAAAATGTATGACCAGTTGAAGCAGTGCATGTGGCAAATATCCAGCAGTTTGGGTGGCAATGCCAAGCGTCGCCAAAGCAGATTTTACATACGTTTCAGGCGTAGGCGCAAACACGCTCGCCTTACTTATCTTCGACATGTTGGTGGCCACAAAACCAGGCTGCACGCTCTGTATAATTATGCCATCGGTTTTATACTCCGTTTGCAGATCGTCGCTGAACTTGTTCACAAAGGCCTGTCAAGCACAATTGGATAGATCAATTACAAATCTTATGGCAACTGAATTCATTTAGTGTGACTCTCTGTGACTTACCTTTGTGGCGCTGTAGACACTGAGCAAGGGATTGGGTATGACGCCCGCTGTTGACGACAAATTGATGATCACGCCCTTGCGCTTCTGCACCATGGCTGGCATGAAGATGGCCGTCATGTGGGTAACGGAATGTATGTTCGCGGCAACGATATTGCACAAAAACTTCGGATCCGCATTGTAGCAGTCCAAAAAGTATTCGGGATAGCTATAGCTGATGCCCACATTGTTCACTAGGACGCCCACATCCAGACCAGCTGTCTGCTGGCGTATCTTGTCGTAGATATCCACGCCGCTGGTAAAGTCCACATTGATAACGCGCACCTCGACGCCGAACTCCTCGCCTGCAAGTATGCCACAGAATCGAGTTAACAAACCAGGATTATACTATTAGCCATATACGCATATCTTACTAATCTTCTTAGCTACTGTTTTCAGCTTATCCAAGGATCGCGAAATCAATACCAATTTCAGTCCCTTGCGCGCCAACTAAAAATATATATTAAGTTAAAAGGATCGAAGTAGATATTTAACTTATTAAATAATTAATTCATATTCATATATCTGCATCTGATGATGATATATAGAAATATAGTTAGAAATTTAGATAGTAAGTAGGTGGTATACAGATGATATGTATGATATATATACATTATTATATCTATATATAATCCATATACCATCTGCATAACTAATGTATATACCTATATAATCTATAAGCAAATGTTCTACTTTGGACACAGCAATTTGATAATTATAATAATGGATTGTATCGAAAATTTCCTAGAAACATTTTCAAGTAAACCTACAAGCAGTTCTAGACTATACATAAATATATGGAGTAACTAATTGAAATACGAACCGGGTTTCTTAGTGACCCCACAAAGTCAGGTAGTATATATAGACAACGCAGACGACGAAATTAAATAGAATTCAATGGGTATATCGAATACTAATTATATCGAAAGGGAAACATAAGCCGCAGATGTAGTCTAGCTAAAACTTAACAGGCGATCGACAGATCATGTGTGAACGCAATGTCAACAAGTGGCGCGACTGGATTTTTGGCGAGTTCCAAAGTTCTGGGCATACAAATATCGTTCCTATTCGCGCAGCTGAGCCACAAAATCCGTTGAATATTGGATATTGGATATTGGATATTGAATGGTGAATAGTGAGTATTGTATATTGAATATTGAATAATAGTGGAATGTCAACAACTGCAGGGCAGTTGAGCAAACAGAAAACAAAACTCTACAAATTATTTGCTAAGTTTTGTCACCTGTGATCGCACTTAGCTGCCTAATAGAAAATTAGCACTTGACGAAATTGCAACCAAGTGCATTGGCGCGTTTGAAAAACCAGAGATCTTTAGTCTATAGAACTGACAGCTGAGTCATGGTTGTAATGTTTAAGCCCTAGCCCAACGTAGCTCAGCCTTAATATTCAATTGGCAAATCGTTAATTGCACCTTTTTCTACTCTCCATAGACATTTTTTGTTTAATTTTATATACTTTTTACATTGCAGAATTGGTCAAGTCATCGTAGACTTTGATATGCAAAAAACCAAATAAAGTAAAGTAATAAATGGTATATTCGTTGTTAAATACCCTAGCGAAACTGTTCATTGACTCCTATATATCGAGATTGTAAAGATTATGGAGCCTATTTAAGAGTTTTTGCATAAAAGAGCTCGAAATCGAATGTTTCTGTGCCTACTTATATTATTAGTGCGATAATATAATTTTACTGTTACGTTAGGGGAATAATAAAGTTAGTAATTAACGGCCGATAAATATAAAAAATAAAAATAAAAAAAAAAACTGAAGCTACATTCGGTATAACCGTCTCTTGAAGCCCGCATGACCATATCTGTTCGATAGATCAGGAATATATATAGTGTGCATGTGCACTGATATGCCCGCATTCAGCATAGCATAATGGTAGCCTATATCAAAACCTAGAGCTGCACTTTCTATAATACTGGCTCCAACTAACTCCAATTAGAATCTTATTGAAAGCTGCCAAAATGCATGCCTCGCTTGCGTACGTACCTCCCTGGCGTATGCCTTGCCTATGCCGTCCGTGGAACCGGTGACAACTGCAATAGACGAACGAAATATTAACAGGTTGAGTAATGGGCCAAACGTTATCAGTTGATGTGAGCTACGCTTATCGCAGCGCCGCGCACAAAGTGCAAATGGCAGCCGCCTGGCTGTGCTCCACTCACCTGCCCATTCGCCCATCTCGGCCAGATTCACCGAGGGGCCGCACAGCCTGGGGCCCAGCACATTTGCATATATCCAGGGCAAGACTTTGCGGCAGATCTGAAAGCCAACAATGCTCATAGCAATGCCGCCCAAAATACTTAAAACACGCGAATGCTCCTCCATTTCACTGCAGTTTCCAAAATTCCCAACAAAATGACAAATAGTAGTAGTAGTAGTTGTAGTAATAGGAAGAAGAGGAAGAACAGCCGCTGCGTTTGCTGCGTTGCTGTCGTCTCGGACTCCGTTTGCTGCCTAAATACAATCGCTGGGTGGAGGAAGCTCAGTCGAATCGCTGCCACAATAAGCAGCGCTGCCTGCGTCACTGCGTATATGACTTACTATAGGCTGCGCCAGCCGGGCCGTGCTGTATCGCTCTGTGCTGTGCTCTGCTCTGCCCTCTTCAGCAGAGTTCGTCAATTGAATTTTATAAATTCACTGAGTGTCTGGCATTAAATTTACGGCGTGGCTGCTTAATATTCAAAGCAGTTTCGCGCACGTTTCCAATCTGCATAAAAAGAACAATTTTCTTATTGGTTAGCCTTTGCTTTAATGGTGGGCAGCGAAATGTCTTATTGAAAATTTTAAGAAATCGCTGCATGAAACGCTGCCAACGATGACGCGGAAAATGAAATGAACGGTTATTTTTGCCGACTGAGCATAATTGTTCGTGTGAGTGTGTGCAAGTGAGTGCTCGACAACGACTCGTGCTCTCTCACAAATTTTGGTTTGCCATATCGCACCACCACTAAGCGATAAGGGGCAAATGTGCTCACACACACACACAAAAGTGAAGCTATGCTTACTCTCTCACTGGAAGTGCACATGCGCAGGAAGCAGCCACAACAGCAACAATTCAATTCAAAACAAACCGATGACGATAATTATTTACGCGCGTGAAACTACAATTTTAATGTTGTGTGTGTGTGTGTGGTTTCTTTGCTCGAATTTTGGCGTGCACTTATCAAAAGAAGATTTAAACGGTTATTTGATTACAAATTTATGTGTGTAACGGCGAATCCTAAGACAGTGTCAGCTTGACAACAAAACAGCCCGCTAGATGGCACAGCAATTGATATTGCATATGCAATATTTGTGATGTGCTTGAATTTAGGTAATATATTATCGAGTGGTGTTTTGTATAGTTGTTTATATCCTAAAGTTTTTTTCGTAATAGACAAGTAAAACATCGACGTCTGAGAATAGTGTTTTTATCTATCAATAAAACGCTACACTAGATGGCGCTGTTGACAATAACAGTTGCATACTATTAAGCTGCCAGCAAAAAATAAAGGAAACTAAATATATGTGTAAAGTATGGAAGAGAAATGAAGAAATCGTAACTTCAAATAATTGAATATAATAATAATAATAATAATAATAATAAGTTACTTCCAGCGGTCTGGCAACTCTGTGCTGTTGGCGCCACAGCAGCCCTTATAGCGTAAAGCATGCTGGCATCTTCTGCCTACAGATAGAAAACCATAGAGAGGGAGGGAGAAAGCAAGAGAGAGAAAGCAAGGAAGCAATTGGCAGGACCTATAATTGGCAAACGGAATCCCGAATCCTTTGCTCCTGCAGTCTCGTGTCAATTGCGTGCGAACCAACAACGTTGTCTCGGCGGGCCGACGCTTACAACATGGGCATAGATTCTGTTATGATATCATTAAAAGTGAGCAATGCCCAGCGACAAATATAAAACCAAAATGCATGAATTTTTTGAGCAAAAATCAGTTCGTACAAACAAAAGAATATTAAGTGGAATTATGTTGTTGTTAAGTGCTATTGCTATTAGGATTAAAATTGAAACATAAAATTTGTGCACAAGCTGTGCTTAAATCCAATAAGAAATGGCTCATATCGAAATCTTGAGAGCTCATTAAACGTTCTCTGATTGGAGTTGAGTAGCTCACAGAAACGAGCAAATCAAGGGAGCGGAGAGAAGAGGAGGGGAGGATAGGGGACAGGAGAGGCGAGTAGAGTAGAGTATTGTGGCATGCGCATATCGCAACCTGACCTACATTCCAATTATTGGTCATCTAAGCAGCATCCAAATAGCTCTCACCATAAAAAAAAGCCAAAAGCAAAAAAATATTGAAATATCAAAAGAAAAATACAAACTGAAATTGAAATCAAGACACAAACACCCACACACACTCACATACACACACACCGACAGATAGACACTGGGACAAAGAAACTGTGCAGCTAATAAAAAACTTTTTTCCATCTCGTCCAGTGAAAAGGAGAGAATCAATCCATGCAGCTTCCTCCACTCACACAAATCGCAATATGCTAAGCAGCAGACAGTGAAGGATACGAAATCACAAATAAATACAAATTGCATTGAGGAGCAATCAGCAACAAAAAAAGAAGCGAAAAGAAAAGAAAATAAGGGGAAAGAGGCGAGCGAAAGGCAAGCAAATGCAAGAGCGTGTCAAGAAGATGTCGCTGATTAGATAAAACGTAAATCAAATATTCTAATTGGATTCGAGTACATTTGTTGTATGCGCATATGCTTAGGTGAGTTATAGACGATGCCTAATATATACACACATACATGCATGTCTATGTGTATTTATATTTATATTTAAATATACATATATTTATATTTATGATATTTGCATTTTCCTTCTTTGTATGGCAGTGATGAAATCTAGATTATTTTGGATATTTGCAATTATATATTCATCGGTACATCACATAGGCTCCGGTTCTACATCGACGACATGTAAGTTCTCAGCTTATACTTATTCTTATTTCTAACCACTTCGAAAATAAGGTTTGGTAGAGCCAAATTTATGAAAATTGTGGAAATTATAATCAGATTTCATTTATAAATTTCTCTCTATATATTTATAGCTATAGTGTAGCGCTAAGTTTATAAAATTAGGGAAATATGTAAAATTAATATTGGTTGAATTTTATTTAATTATATTTAGCCTTATATGTAAATATCTACATATTAATCTGTATAACTATAGACCCATATAGGACTAAGACTTGAAAGAGTTACGTTCAGGCTCGATTCGCTTCGGTTGGATTTATGAACCTGAAGATTTCACATAAATAAATATATATACATATCTATGTATAGTTTTGAAGTGCTATGAATAAATTTTCGTTTATTTGCGTTTTCATCAAATTTTCATTTACATATTATTAAAATTTGCATTCAAATTGCTAAAGCTTGTTGGACAAGGCACAATTATAAATTGAGTCTGAGGACATTTCACTTAAAGGGCCATATACCAAATTTGAAGCTCACATCTTTTATAGTTTATATAGTTATGCCAAAGAATTTGTTGCTTTCCGCCTGTTGCATATATGCATATAATAGATATGCACATACATATATACAAATTTTGCTTTCGTTTGCAGTGAAACGTCCACGAGCAGGAGACCCGTTTGATACGTTTCCGAAAAACTTCTGGCAAGAGTTCTCGTCGCCCTTCACAGACACTCCTGAAGATGAGGAGCTGGAGGTCACGGAGACGACCACGCACGAGCCATTCCCGTTCTTCGCCGACCCGTATACGACAATTAATATAAGCACCCAGCTCTCCTCGAATGTCTATCTGCACTGCCGCGTCAACGATTTGCAGGGCAAGACGGTGTCCTGGATGCGGCGGAAGGGCGAGGACCTGACTCTGATCACCTTCGGCCAGCACACGTACAGCGGCGATTCGCGTTACTCGCTGGAGTTCGAGGAGCCCAATGACTGGAAGCTATTGATACAATATGCGAACGAGCGGGACGAGGGACCATACGAGTGCCAAGTCTCTTCGCACCCACCGCTGGTGCTGCTCGTTTACCTAACTATAATTGGTAAGTCCTAGGAGAATATCGTATATCTATGATCCAGAAGGATAACGCGACTATGGCATTGCAGTTCCTCATGTGGAAATTCTCGACGAGCGAGGATCAGCGACGCCCGAGAAATACTACAAGGCTGGCAGCACCATCGAGTTGCAGTGCGTCATCTCAAGGATACCGCATCCATCGTCCTACATCACCTGGCGGCACGGCCAGCGCTCGCTCAACTACGATACCAGCCGAGGTGGCATTAGGTAGGCCCATTCGAATTCCCATTCTACATATATACATACATATATATAATCCAATCCTATATCTACTTTTCATCTCAACTTAGCGTTAAGACAGACATGCTGCCTGGCAGAGCGCTGAGTCGTCTTTACATAGCCAATGCGAATCGACAGGACACTGGCAATTACACCTGCATGCTGGGCAATGAGATAACAGAAACTGTTGTAGTGCATGTGCTTAACGGTAAGTCCGAATGGGAGATAACTACCAAAGTGGCAAAAGCGCTTGACTTTGACTTTAAGCTGCATGTCAAGCACGTTGACTATAGAAGAAAGTAGACATATAGTTAAGAGAAGCGTCTTTAGAAAATTATATATATAAATTACATATATATTTAACTGCATGTCAAATAAACTATAAAAAAACGTTGATTGATAGGCAGAAACTTGAATTCAAATTATTCTTGAATTAAAAATAAGAATGTCAGCTTCATGATTAATTTGAACAATGCTAAAAGAAATATGTTATCTAGATGTCAAGAATTTAACTACCAGCTTACAGAATAGTGTTGCCCAATAGTTAAAGCTTAATTAGATGTAAAGAGCATGTCCATGTAGTTAAATTTTTGTCAAAATCTAATATATTACCAGCTAATTGGGATCAGTATTTGTATACAGCGAAGCCTGGAGAAACAGTGCTAACAGGCGGATATCGAGTGAATGCCATTATGTATAACATAAATGATTCTGATTTGCTTTCAGGTGAAGAGCCAGCGGCCATGCAACATGCAAATGGGACTCGATTCATGTCCAACCCCCTAACTATGGTTGTGTTTTTTATAGTATTCGCTCTGGCCAAGCCTTTTCAGCGATGACAACATTCTGGCTAGGCAGAACAGAACAAGATGAAAAATAATTGAAAACAAGAAAAACTTGAGTAGTTTTTAGTGCAAATGGAAAACGAGAAAATGCATAAACCAGAAAACGAAAACCAAAATCAAAATTGAAAAATGAAAATCTATGAATCTTGTCCAGGATTGCATTTTCAACTTTTACTCTAATCAATGGGTTGTTTAAACGTACATAGCATAAATGAATACTCTAGTTGTAAGTCTAAGAGATGTAACGAGACACTACGAGGCAGATGTAGCACATATAGTTCGTATCTAAGGGCGTATGCGAAATACAGAAGGAAAAAACTTCTGAAAACTTAAAAAAAAACAACAAAGAAACTAAACGAAATTTAATTTTGCAAATTGAAATTTATTAGTTGTGGCCGTGTTTTTTGTATTTTTTTTTTTTTTTTTTTTTGCGTTGGCTATACCAGATAAATATTTATATATACCAGATATATATAAAGCAAGCATTTCCCAACATTTCCCCACCCACCCCCCACAGCCCAGCACTCTTTCTTTATATATTATATATATAATGCTTGATGTGAATGGTTGTAGCTTCTTGAAATCGTACGGCATATCAGTTGGGATCATTGGAACATTCTCGGATGCAATTAGTTTTAAACATAAAGTGAGATAAAGAGGTAGAAGAGGAACAACAACAGAAGGAAATTCACTTATTTTCCGCCAAAAGTTAACGAATTATGTTTGATGATGATAAGAGAGCGAGAACGAAAGCGAAAAGTAATCGTAATTGTTAAGTTTTTAAGTTTTTCAAACATAAAGCACATGAAACTATATTCATATGTGCATGAGTAGTTGTTAGCCCCAGATATTTACAAATCATATAATAATAATAATAATTAATAATAATATTAATAACAACAATTAATAATTAATTTATGAATTAATTCCATTCCAAATGGAGACATATCTTTTTGATTTAATTGGCTTGACTTGCGGCACCAATTGATGAAATTTTGACCAGACTTTATGTAGTTGCTCTGTTGGCAGATCATATTATATATATATATATATATATATATGTATATGTATATATGTATATGTGCAAGGTAAACACGGACCAATGGGTAATACAATGCTATTATATTATATTTGTTTCTTTCAATTGATTTCTCTTATGCTTCTCTTCCCACACATACGCAGAGACCGTTCTCATATTTCATAGTATATAGGGTATATAATATTTCAAATATGCTTGGCCGCTTTTTCACACTCGCTTGCATCTTAAGTCATTCATAAAGATATTACCTATCGATTAGTGCACCTATTTCTTACATAAACTCAACTTCTTTCAAAAAAAAAAAAAATATTTACATTTATATATTAAAATCAAATTAAAGCCCAGCTTAAACACAACAAAACCAATTAAATTATAAGAATTAAAAGAAACATTAAAAAAAATCAAATAAAATAAATAAATAAGATGAAAAAAAAACATTCCTAATTTTGAAAAGGTCCAGAGTAAATAATGTAAAATACTCAATTGATGCCAATCCAATCGCTGGTTGGCTTATTATTATGACTATTATAAAATATTATTATTATTATGGTTATTATGGTATATGCCCTTAAATACAAAACAAAAATGTTGGAGTGAGATAACGAAACAATACTTAGAGACTAAAGAAAAGTGACGAAAACTTTTAGAAGCATTTTGGTTACAGACGACAAAACCAAAAAAAAAAAAAAAAAAACAAAAGAAAAAGCATAAAAATATTTAAGAATTATTAAAAAATTGATATTATATAATAATATTTATGTGTGCGGCCAATGTCTATGTCACTGTCAAATGCCGTCATTAATAATAAAATAATGCAGAATTGTATAATACACACGAACCCATACACAACTTCTCTCACATACACATACAAACAACAAATTACACACACACATACAAAAACACTTGTTTTTTTCTATTAAAAAAAAAAAGAAAAAGAAAATGTAAAATCAATTCATGTAGTTTTCATTTTGAATAGAAAATAAAATACAAAAACTTAAAATATAATCTCAAATACAATCTTTCGCAAACGGCTTATATTTAAATTGTATTTAGCCGTTATATTGTCATAATTAATATCGATAGATTTATGTTGTTATACTTTAATATTCAAACCGCCAGATGTCGCTGTTGGTGTGCAAGTGTAGCAATTAATCGATAATTACTTAATGCTCATTGCATATCTTTTGTAAAATTAAATGCATATCAACATTAAATAGTTAGGTAAGTAAAGATAGCTATATATTTAATTATATTAATATTAGTAGCAGAAATAGGGTTAATGTTTTGGAGCTCTGTATTGGATTTACGGGGAATTGGAGTGTGCTGAGTTCGCTGAAATATATCGATATTTATATTAAAATATATATTAATATAGTATATTAGAAAATTAGAATAAAGTCCGTAAAAAAGGTTTAATATACAATAATCCTATTGTGACGCTAGACATGCAAGTAATTAAGCATTCTTGCATAGCTATTAAATATATTTATATATTAAATATGTAACATCGATAAGTTGTGATTTGCTTTGTACGTTTCTCAACACTGCGCTACCTCTTCGCATGCTGCCGACTGCACGCTGCACGCATTTCGAATAGTTCCTGCGAGCAAAATGAGCCAGGCTAAGGAATTGCTGCAGTTCCACGAACTGGAGCTAGACCAACGCATACTAAAAGTAACCAATGAATAAATATAACTAACTTTTGCTCCATATCTAATCCCAATTAACTTTTGCAATCAGGCTATTGCGCAGTTGGGTTGGGTGCAACCAACGCTGATCCAGTCGACGGCCATTCCGCTGCTGCTCGAGGGCAAGGATGTGGTGGTGCGTGCTCGCACTGGCTCCGGCAAGACGGCCACCTATGCGCTACCGCTCATCCAGAAGATTCTCAACTCCAAGCTGAATTCCAGCGAACAGTGTATCAGCGCCTTGGTTCTCTGTCCCACGAAAGAGCTGTGCCGGCAATCTCGCCAGGTAATCGAACAACTGTCCGACTCATGTGGCAAGGTGGTGCGTGTAACAGACATTGCAGGCAGCTCCAATGACGTGGCCACTCAACGCCATGCACTCGCTGAGCGCCCAGACATTGTGGTTTCAACACCCTCAAAGATATTGGTCCATGCAGACATAGTCGACCTGAAGCACGTCGAAACCTTGGTCGTGGATGAGGCAGATCTAATCTTTGCCTTCGGCTACGAGAAAGACTTCAAAAAGCTAATCAAACTTTTGCCGCCCATTTATCAAGCGGTGCTCGTGTCGGCCACCATTTCGGACGATGTTGCACGCATGAAGGGTCTCTGCTTGCATAATGCAGTCACATTGAAACTAGAGGAGCCCGATCTCGTGTCCCTCGATCAGCTCAGCCATCATCGCATCTTAGCCGAGGAGAACGAGAAACCAGCCATATTGTATGCTCTTCTGAAGCTAACGCTCATCCAGGGCAAGAGCATCATCTTTGTGAACAATGTGGATCGCTGCTATAAGTAAGTGAAGTGGGCTATAGCAACTAAATCATGAGCCAATGATGAAATCAACTTCAATTTGGGATTGCGCAATTGGCAACAATTGGCGCACGCATGACCATTGACTAATCTTCTCTCTGACGGCTCTCATCGGCCTATTTCGAATGAGACTCTGTTGAATGCTTATGCTATAACAATGTTCTCTTCTTACCTCTCTCTCTCTCGCTAGGGTACGTTTATTTCTGGAGCAGTTCGGCATACGCTCGTGTGTTCTCAACTCCGAGCTGCCCGCCAATATACGCATACATACCATAAATCAGTTTAATCGTGGCGTCTACGACATCATAATTGCCTCCGATGAGCATCTGCTGGAGAAGCCGACGGGCAAAACGAAGAACAAAAACGGACAACAGAAAAACGATCTTGAGTCGAGCGCATCACGTGGCATCGACTTTCAGGGTGTTAATAATGTCATCAACTTTGACTTTCCACGCGATGTTACCTCCTACATTCATCGGGCTGGTCGCACAGCGCGTGGCAACAACAAAGGCTCCGTTTTGTCCTTTGTCAGCATCAAGGAGGCACCCATCAATCTGGCAGTGGAGGAGAAACTACGCATATCTCTGGGCAAGCAGCCGCATCTGACAGTCGATACACTATCGGATCAGTCAGAGGAGTCAACAGAGGATATCATCAAGTAAATAAACTATAGCGCGAACGTCTCTCGCATATCATCGTAAACTTATACTGAATACTCTTCCCTTTATAGACCTTATAAATTCAAGCTGGAGGAAGTGGAGGCGTTCCGTTATCGCGCAAATGATTGCTGGCGAGCTGCCACACGCATTGCAGTCCACGATACACGCCTTAAGGAGATCAAAACTGAGATACTAAACTGTGAAAAGCTCAAGGGTTTCTTCGAGGAGAACCAGCGAGATCTAATGGCGCTGCGCCATGACAAGCCTTCGCGCACCCTCAAAGTACAATCGCATCTCGCCCATGTGCCAGAATACATACTGCCTAACGCGCTGAAACGCGTTTCTCTCACTCCCAGCCCAGTACAGCCAGCACCTAAGCAGGCGCGCACAACAGGTGCCAAGGCTGCCTACCAGCGACAAAGCAACGATCCTTTGATGGTCAGCGAGGTGGACTATGGCAAGCGACGCAATGTGCCGAAGCGAAAGAAAGCGTTTTAATATTGATTAGTCAGTTTTGTTTTTAGCCCTAAGAATACCTCTGTGTAGTGCCTAAGCGTTACATTTGCTATGCGAGCTGTGAGGCGAATAGAGTAGAGAATTAGTTATACAATAAATGTATATATTTAACTAAATGCAAGTGCAAGTACAATTCTAACTGTGTAGAAATTTTTGCTGTTATTATGGCTCAATTCGATTGAATAATGTTTGCTTTCTCGATATGAAATCTGGAACCATTCAATCATTTACTTTATTGTCTAATGTGTGCACTGCTCTCTGAGATAACTAAGAAATACACAAAGAAATGTGCGTATTGAATTTAATTACAAATTTTCCCTATACACTTTTCCCAAATGCAGAATTCATAAATTCGCTGAAATATATATAAATACCTGTTGACATCCTCCCAGTCTATAAGAGAATACTATAGTATACTAAAATCCAATCGAAACTGTTATATATTATAACAGAATACATTATAGCATCTGTCTCTTTCTAATCAACGATAAAAACACATGCATTAAAGTGGCACAGCTTTAGGGTGGCCCAAAAAGAAAATGCTTGTTAAGCAACCCTCGCAACAAATTACAAACAGAAAATGATTTGGTTTAAACATTTTATTATTGTCATTGAAATAGTTAACATTCATACATTATTGACTTTGTGGATTTATTTATTAATTTCTCATTTCGTACATTGTTTATGCAATTCTGCTCTGTCGTATGCTATATTGAATAAAATACCTTATATATCATGTTCGAGACATTGTATATAGTATAAATCGATGAATGCCTATTGAATATAATATAATAATTATAAATGTGAACGTTTCGAGAGATTAGGCGCATTAACATTCAGCTAAATAGTGAACGATAAACGATAGGCACACTGATAAACGGAACTAGTTATGTGCGTGTGTGTGTGTGTTTAAAGCAATGCTGGGCAGGAGTGAGGTATACATATATTTCCTATATATATACTATATAAATTTCTATTTTGCTGAATAAAAGTTAAAAAATAAATTAATTATTTCGTTTAGCTCGATTTCGATTAATTCCTGGTTGGCAAACATATATATAAACCTGAAATATATATATATATATGTATATATATCTAAATTAAACTTAAGGAAACGAATATATAAGATCACACAATATCGAGGACAAACTGAATTAAAATTTAACGAGAAACTAGTCTAAAATGCAACCACATATATGCATACATATAAATGTATGTATATACGTCTTATGTATTGTTATTTTTTTTATCTTTTTACTTAAGTGATTTTGTTTTCATATATGTATTCGTTTTGTAATATGATCTAAACAAATTTTACATTCATAGTTTGGTTTACGGCTTTTTATTACATTTCCTTTTATTTTTTTTTTTTTTAATATATATTATTTTAACACACGCATAACTTGATAAATGTTACAACAAGACATACAAATATTTTAATGACAATTTTCAAATATGGATATATATGTATAATATGCAAATCGCTTTTTCCTTTACTTTGCATGTGCTTTTAAGGTTTCTTTCCTTCTGTAAATACATACATACATACATATGCGATACATACATATACGTACACATATACACACATGTATATGCACTTTTAAATACGCATTAATATACACATACATTTACATATATATGTATATGTATATGTATAATGTAATAATATATGCGCTAAAAACATGTCGTATATAAAATTTGTAAACCTTCACATTTCCTAGATCTTTTCCTTTTCACATATACTCCCATACAATCATGTATACACACACTCATATATATATGTATATATATATAAATATATATATTTCGCTTTGTTTATATTACGAGTGATCTAACGAGAGAACATTCAGAATAAAAACGAACAATTTGAAATAAATTAAACTACTCGGATTCTGTTGTATACTGTGTGAATGTCGGTATGTGTTTATGTGGATGTGTGTGTGTGTGTGTGTGTGTGTGTGTGTGTGTGTGTGTGTGTGTGTGTGTGTGTGTGTGTGTGTGTGTGTGTGTGTGTCGGTTTATCGTCGATATAGTCAGTTGTAATGCTCTACACAATATATATCTATATATATATATACATATATATATATATATAAATATATATATATAAATATATATGTATACCTACATACATACATATGCCTACAAACATACATACATACATACATATATACATATGTATATATATTTACATAAATAATGGATGGCGTGTCTCATCTGTTGGTGCATCCACTTTAGATGGGTACATAGTTGCCCTTCGGCGTATAGAAGAGCTGGCCACGGAAAAGGCGACGACGTATTTCACTGAGAAGCAATCGTTTTTCCTTCTTGATCTTCTTCAGCACACCTTTGTTCTCTTGGGCACGACGCGACAAATATGGCAGCACCTCCTCAACGGGTCCATACGGTATGTACTTGTAGGCTGAATAGCCTGCCTGACCTGTTGGGCAAGTGAATGGAGTCAAGTGTTAATCATCGTGAGATAACCAAAATCACACAATTCATGTATTTACCCAGCGGGAAGGTAATGTAATCACACATGCCCAGTAATTGACCAAAACATATGACCTTATCCTCTGGCGAGATGCCAATGGATTTCATATTCTCGATGGCAAAGCGAACCGTATCCTCGTTGTGGGACGCAACCATAATGCCAATTTTGCGTGCATCTTGGCCACAATCCTTCAGCACCTGCAGAAAGCGTATACGACATTAAGGTTCAATCGGAGTTAAAGCTAAGCCAATATAGACTCTTACCTTTATGCGTCGGAGACACTCCGCCAGAGTCTTGTGGTACATTTCGGTAGTGGCCTCATAGCTGGGGTTCACGGGATCAGCATAGCCCAGGGCCTGTGCGCGCGCACGCTCCTGCTCCATATAGGCGCCACGCACCAGCTTGGCACCAAAATAGAAATTCTGTCGGCTTGCCTGCTCCAAATCTGTGACCACCTACAATATGGAAAGCTTAATATCACAGAACCTTCAACTGGCGTTCTTCTTCTTGTACCTCACGGAATGTCTCACGTAAGTAACATTGATAGGTATTGAATACTATGGCCTTGTCCTTGTTGTATTTACGCATCATCTCCAGAGTTATGCGCGTTATAGCTGGCTGGAAATATGTTTGCTCCGCATCAACCATAATGCGCACATCCAGCTCAGCGGCAGTCTATGTGATCAGAATATGATAAGAAATTACAATTCACATATATATAAATATGTTTGATATAGTTAACTCACCTTTACAATTGTGTTTAGACGACGAATCATGTTTCTAAACATCTCCTCCTCTTTGGGCGATATTTGTGAGATCAATCGACGCATTTGACCAGTCAGTGGATCGGGCACGCGAAATGTGTCGCTCAGCTGTGAGTCCTCATCAACAATGCCGGACCAGGGAAACAGATGCAATATGCTAAAGCAACCGAAGATACAGATGAAGGAGCATTTAGTTATATCGTGTATAAAACTTAAAGCTAGAGTGCTCTAGTTGAGACTGCCTGACTTGCTCTTCCTATCACTCTACGTTTTTCTTTTTGTTGGGGGGAGCTATCCAAAATATGACATATACAAGTGAATTTATACAATTTACTTTCAGCAAATCAATTGATTGATTTATATTAATCGATAGCAAGGAAATGTTTTGACTTATTAAGCAGGAAACTCAAGCTGCATATATAATTTAAAATTTGGCTTTCAACTCATTCACCCAACTAGGTTACATAGACCTTGACGAAACCACTCTAAACCGAATTCCCATTTCTAATGGGTTCACAGACCCTGACCAAATATGCTACAATTAAGATTAAGGTCGCACACTACTTAAACTACACGAATTTTTCAAACTAAAAACTGTGAAATCCGTATCGATTTTCATTACAACAGAGAGCCAAGGCAGAAGCGAGCAGCAAGTATATTAGTTAATAGTTAACGCACCCCTCCTTATCGGACGTGACATTCTTTAAGAACTGCTGCACATCCTTGTTGTCGCCGACACTGGCATAGTACTTCTCGAGATCCTTGATGGTCTTGTGATGGGTCAACACATTGCCCTGACCACCGACAAGTGCCTCCATATATTTGCGTGTGCGCATTATGACCTCCGACAGTTGCAACTAAACGAGTTTAAAAGTAATTTTTAAAAAATGCAATTAGTTATAGAGCTACCATTAGATGACATATTTCTATGTATGTATGTGAGCACTCACCAGCAGCTGGGGACGGCCGAGGGCAGTTAGCTTGATGGCGGTGATGCCTGTTCCGAAGGTGGCGCCTGTTGCGTATTCGGTTCGGAAATGAAAAGCATTCGAAAGGTGAGTGAGTGGAAGGTGAACTGAGGCAATACGACTAGAGGCGTGCCACACTCTGGCAATCAGCCTTAACTACATGCAATTGATACACTACAGAGACATATACATGGATATAGACACACACACACACACACACACACATACATAAATACTATGTTTACACAATAGACTCAACATAAAACGAATGCAAACAAAAGCAAACTAAAGACAACAAACAAAGCAAATTCCAAATGTTATATATACGAGATTTTGGTTTCGAGTTTCTTGTTTTTATTTTTATTTATTTTTTTTCGAATTTGTTTATTATTGTTTTAGTCTGAAATGTTAGTTAAGGCTTCTTACCCTCGGAGACAGGACGCGGATCTTTTGCATCGTCATCTGCCCCACGCACACACACGCATTTATATATATATATACACATACACACGCATGATTTTTGATAGGTTAGTTTGAATTCAACACCGTTTCGTTAAATTAAGTGATTTTTTCATAAGTTAGTTCGAATCCCATTCGTTTCGTTTCGTGTTATTCGGTTTGACATAGAAAGTGCGTTAGTAGGGCGCCGTTTCGTTTCGTTTAGTTTCGTTTCGGTTTGTTTTGTTTAATTTTGATTTTTGATCACGTTATTTTCAAGTGAGAAAGAAAAATGCAAAATCAAAATTTAATAATTACAGTTTTTGCAATTATACAAAAGAAAAAGTCAGCTATAGGGGGAATTAAATCAAAATAAATAAAGCATTTGATGGATAGAACAATATTAACCTATAGCCTATCCTCCCTCTCTCAGAGTTCTAGGTTTTTAGCTGACTAGTGAATTCTGCAAACCAGTTAATCAACAGCAAAAATAAATAAATTCCGGTTAAATTCAGGTTTGTCCTTCCCTGACTGATTCCCGGTTTTTCGCGTTTCCATGACAAGCATATTTTGACAAAATTATTTGGCATTTATATGAATTTATAAATATTATCATATTATTTTTAAGTTTCGTTAAGTTTATTCAACTCTGATCTTTAAACAGTTCATGGAATGGAATGTAATTTGTCTGGTAAATCGCCGAATGAAACATTTGCTTTATGCGTTGACTGTTATCAGTCTGTTTAATTACAGAGGGGAACATTGGAATGAAACATTTGCCAGTCATTTTTCAGGATATCCATAAAGCGAAAATAATTCCTAGCAATTTCTAGAGATAACCTCAATGCTCCCCATTCGAAATGATACATTGGAGGGCAGTTTGTAGAATGTTTATTATTAAAGTAGAATATTTTCTGGTAGTTTGAGAAGAGAAAAACGAATTGGATATATTTCCTTGCAATTTCTAAAGATAAGCTCAAAAGGGAACATTGGAATTGAATGAATCATTACCTACTTCCCCTAACTTTCTAACTCATTCTAAGAGTGCATTCTTATGAGGCATATGCTATAGACTAAAATAAAAACCTTGACATTTCAAGAGTTAAGAGTTAACAGATAATCGTTCTATCTTCTAGTCAAACAATAAGTGCAATGTGATAAGCCAAACAGAAATTAAAATCGATAAAACTGGGTGGCAAAGTTGGATGGTACAGCACATGCACTTAAAGGACTCTTGCTGCTATTGATATGGTTTTTTATATAGGTTGAAGCTTACCCGAGACAGCCTCCAAACACTTGATGAAGATCTCCATGTTGCGCTCGCAGGTCGCTTCGTTCAGATAGAAATAGGTGCGAGCACTGCTCACCTTGTATCGACGATCAGCGAAAGATTTATCCACATGATATTGGGGCAGGGCGCCAGCATCCTTTTCATTATCACCGGCGCTCGAAACTGAAGATCTGCAATCGATTGGGATACAAGATGTGAGCGGAGCTCTCTTCGATTAGGGTTGCAATTGCTCAACGTACTCAACTTCACGCTTCTCGGCCTCCTCCTGGGAGATGTCCTCTTCGACGGAATAATCAAGGATTGGCTTAACGCCAAATGAGCGAAGTCTGCGCGCAGCAAATTAGTTTGAAGCCAAAGACAAAAAGTCAAATACAGAAAGAGCATTAGAATTGCGGCTTGTAACAGAGAAACAAATAACAGAAAATGGGCTTGTTTTTAGGTCTGGTGTAAAGCACATTTGTATCGGTGTGAGTGGGGAGGGCGTGGCAAGGCAGTGTGCCACATGCAGCATGCCAGGAAAAATGACGCATTAGTTGGTTAGTTACAGTTTATAGTAGTGCTTGGGTTTGTCTGCATTTGCCTTAATTCAAATGGCATTTGTTAAGAGATATCGTTATATGAATAAAGTAATACGATTTTAGCACCTCTCAAGGGTGGGAACAATGGTGTGGCGATTCTCGCCGGCCACAAAGTGTCCGTAGAAAGTAGACTTCATCAGCATCACAAACAATTTGCTGCCCAACACGCTACGAGCGACTTTTAGGAGCTATTCATTTTAATCGTTTATAGGTTGTCGTTATCGATTCGAGCATATCGTTTAGTTCGATTTTTATTGAATGGCAAAACGTATAGGTTATATGAACCGATAGCATTATAGTAGTATAGGATTTTTTCGGTTGATCGTTTAAAGATTATTTTTTGAGGGTGGGATACGTAAGCACACATCATTTATCGCACGTGGTTATATCGATTTTAGTTTGAAAGTAAATGGACGCAGCGCAAAGTAACGATAAAGTTAAATGCAATGATTGAATCGATCGTTTTATAATAGAAAAACGCGTCGTTAATCGTTTATAGTTATCGATCATATTATAATTGCGTTGATCGGAAAAGGAGATCGATTACAGTATAGTTATGTTGTTTCGATAGGAAAAAAGCGTAGCACACCGTATAACGGTCAAGTTGGTCGAATACGGTAAAGAGGAACATGCGTAGCACATGGTTTAGCGGTTTAAATAATCGATAGTCATCAAATTGATTGTAATTAAATAAGCGTATTTTTGTTTAGATTTAGATTGTTTTTTTTTTCGCATAGCCCAACAGCCAAGCAAAGGTAGAGTGGAAGAAAAAGAAAAGAAAAGAAAAAAAGAGAAAAATATAACGTTAGTGGGTTCCATAATTGTTATACAATTACCTTTCCAAAGTGGGTATAATCTTGATCTGATCCTCGCCAGCGACAAAATGGCCATAGAATGTTGCCTTCATCAATGCTGTAAATAGTTTTTTACCCAACATTTTGTTTGTCCATTTCATAAGCTGCGATATTTGTGTGTTTATTTTTTTAGACGAAATTTTAAAGATTTGTTTTCGTTTTTATATATTGATATAAATATATGCATATATATAAATATATATATATTTCGTTATTTTCTTCTTCTTTATATACAGGTATTGGTTTTTAGAATAAAACAAAATAAAAACAGAAGTGAGGGAGGCAGGTAAATAGGGAAAGTTGCAAAAGCAAGAAAAATATCACATATCAAATAGAACTAATATTTTCAACGTGCAAAAATAAAACAACAATACTATTGCTCACTCCCTCACACACACATATGTGCGTCATTTGACCAAAGATCGACGGCTGAAATTCAAATCATCTGTCACTCTCTTACTCTCACGCGACATAAATCATTTGGAATGCCGCCAAAGGCATGTGAAAGAGAGCAGCCGCAGAGAGCGCGGCAGAGCAATCGAACGTAAAATAAAAATAAATAGCAACAACAACTATGGCAAACGGATCGTGTCAAGGCCAAGTGCCGTGACATAGCACAATGCGAACGAACTTTTACGGCGAAAAACGAAAAGAACAGGCAAGAGAGAAAGAGAACGGGGGAAGGAAGTTCATAAATAGCTTCAAGCTTGCTTGCTTGCTGAGCTATGTGAGCGCTTTCTGCAGTAATTCAATTGTTGAACGTCAGACAGCTGCCGACTTTAGCTTTAGCTCGTAAAACAGCATCCATAAAAAGTACAAGTTACAAAAAATATTGAAGCTTTTAATTTCGACAGGCACGTGTGATGAACTGAGCGAACCGGTTAACAGGCAAAAGTGCTATCAGCGGGAAAGGGGGAGGGCGGCTGTAGCCAAATTAAACAGCAATCATTCCTCCATGTGCCTTCGTATGTGTGGGTACTTTTTGAAAACCGGTTATATAAAAATTGGCAGTGCTGCTCTGAGCACTTTTTTGTGTGCTTAGTGAACAGCTAGCACAGGTGTTCACTTTTGAGCTGTGACACCACCATGTCACGAGACCTGCCAAACATATTGCCCACAGACATGAGAAGTAAAAATAGAAATAGCACATCAAAATCAGAAAACAAGACAAAAGCAAAAATCAACGAAAAGCAATTACCATAGCTATTAAGTTGCCAACATAAATACACATATACATACATACACCCAGGCACAGAGAAACACACACACACACATATGTACGTACATGTGCACAGCGCTACAATTACTAGAATTAATGTTAATAAATTTTCCATTTAATCGATCAAACCGCAAAATGTATAACAATAATCGATAGGCAAATACATTTGAAGAATTTACAAACGAAAACAAACACACACCCAAATACATATGCATATGTACATACATATATATATATAACAGTAAGCGGGAAAGACAAGGCGTCTGGTGCAGCAGCGCCGCCTGCAGCAACTAACGCGTCACTTTGGCTCTTTTGATTGGCGCACTTTTGGGGGCCTGTCTGTTAAGTTTTTACATACACATGCACCTATTTTTGAGTGTGTGCGTCTGACCGGCCGAGTGACCGACGAACTGAGTAACGCAACTGGCGTCTGCTTGGCTGGTCGCGTAGTAAACAGCAGCAGCCTCCAACAAGGTCATAAAAATTCATTTGATTTGCACGCTCGTTGAGTCACACTAAATATTTATTACACACGCTGCACATCCCCTTCGCACACCCACACATCCAGGCACCCACACAGGCCAATTGAGACGGCAATTAGAGCTGCATTCATACGAAATATTGCAATATCACTGAAAAGCTATAAAACAAGCAGCGGTGAGGCAAAGAGAGAGCAAGAGGTGAGAACAGGCCGGAAGACAAAAGACAGCTGGCTCAGCAGGTATGACAAATGGCAATACCGAAATAGATTAACAAAAGAACGCAGAGAGAGAGACAGAGAGGGAATAGAAAAATATGAATAAGAAAAACTGAATGTGAGCAAGGGGCAGTATCTGCTAATAGCCTGTTAATGAGCATATCTAAAGCTTGAGAACTAGTTGTAGTTGTTGTTGTTGATCAGAGCGAAAATGTTGAGAGGACATACAGTTAACTTAGCTTGGGCTAACTGTGCTACATTTTCAAAGCGAAGAGAGTTTTATGCAGCTGTCATACATTTCAATGAACACAAAGAGCACTCGTTAAATCAAAAGAGAAGAAGAGATTACAGTTAAGCTGCACTTAGATTTCAGAGCGGCTAATAAGAATATCTTGAAGATGGGAGAAATTCCAACTGGAATATATACAATAAATGGGAAATATATTTCATACAATTCAAGCAAGGCAATTCAAGGACAAACAAAGATAAAAACTGGGACAAATGATGAGGCTAAAAAACTGCGCAAATACTAAGAGCAACTAGAGTGAAGAAAATTTAAAATAAATAAAATAAGAAACTAAGATCTAAAAATATATAAATAAATGTTTTGATTGCGTTCCACTTACCGTCATATTATGCTCAACGATCTTCTCGCTGCTGCAGATCATGTAGACCAAATAGGCGCGCACCAGCTCCCATGTTGTTTTACTCTTAAATGCCGCAATTGGATCGTTAAAGCTGACGTCGAGCGGGTCACGCTGTGGATTGACGCCCTCCTGCTTTGATTGGACGTGCTGCGCCCTATCGGCAACTGACACCTGCGCCTGCTTGTCCTGCGCTGCCGAGTGCAGGAAGCGTATATCGCTCAGGAAAGGATTCTGCCAGCGCAGCACAGCATTTTTGCTGCCGTTGGAGTTGACGTTGACGTTGGAACCGACGAATATTGTATGTAAACTTCTTTTCTGACTAAATTTACCGTGGTTGCTCTTGTTGTTGTCGTTCCTACTATAAAATTCGGTTACACTCCCCAAAAGACCGCTACGGCTGCCGCTACAGACGCTGCCAGCGCTGCGGCAATAGTACGCCAGTTGAATTGTTGTACGTGAGGGGTTGAGGGAGCGAAGTTGCGCCATTACAGAGCGAATTGGCTGCCTTTGGGCTCTTAAGCTGATGGGTTACAACTCCTTGTGTATGTGCGACAGATAGTGATGGGTTGAGTCGAGAGAGCGAACGAGTCGGGCAATCGCTGCTCTTCGTCGTTTTTTTCGCCTTGATTTGTAGTACACTTTATACCAATTTGAACTCACGTTTCGCTATTCTTATTCTTACTGCTGCCGCTGCTGCTACGTCTGCATCAGTTTCTCAGCTGATTTTGAATTTGTTGCTTTTTTTTTTTTGCGTTTACGTTTGCCTTTGCCTTAGCAGTAGTTTCTGTTGATTTTGAGCTTTCTTCCTCTCTGTAAGAAGCTGTCCATTATGTGTTATACAATGATTGCAAAAAAAAAATAAGGGAAGAAACAGCAATAAAGAGCGCACGATAGAGAGCGGGGAGAGAGAGAGCGAGAGAGAGAGAGAAAGAGGTTAGAGCGAAAACAAAACACATATGTATGTATAAATTTGACATAGCTAGTGCTCACACAGGCAAACAGGCGTACGTACACACACACACACGCACGCACGCCGCACACGAAAACTTAACAATGTGCACAAAATTAAATTAAAAATTTTAAATTTTAGTTGTTCAGCTTCTACTTGAATTACAAACGTTATGTCGATATTCCGTTGTGTACCTTATTAATTTTTATTTTATTTTCCCGTGTTGCTCTGATTCTATATTTTTTTTTAATCTTCGCTATTCGGCTCCACACCACTTACGACTAAACGTCCGTCCACGACAAAAGCACAATTCTGACTGTCAAGACGGCATCGGCGAAATTGCTACCGAAGGCGCAACGACCCGAGCCAACCAACGCACGAGCGTAGCCACACGAGTTTGCCGACAGGCCAGCCAGGCAGTCAGGCAGTCAGACAGTCCGGCAGTCACGCTGAGCGGCCATTCATCCTGCGCTCGCTTACATAATAGTTGCGCCCACGCTGAACTTTGTTCTGATATGTGACGTCACATTGGCTCTACTGCCGAATCACGGCGAAAGAGGCCAATGCAGGGCGGCAGCTTTGATTGGGGCCTTGATTTTGTATTGTTAATATTTGTCTGGCCGTTCTTTAATTTAAATTAAAATGCGCCACAAGTGTTGAGTACGACAATGACAAATGCCAAGCACTAATTGGTGCTAATTAAAAAACGTGCAGGCAAACCCTAGCGCCCCTGTCCACCCCCTACCAACAATATAAACACAACGCCTCTCACTCTCGGAGCAACACAAGCAGGGTAGAGGCCGCGGCCGCGGCGAATATGTGATTGCTTCTTTTAATTGATTAGCGTTACGCTAAACGCACACCAGACGAGACGAGGCACATTCGCCGCAGTCATCGCAATCAAATAATATCTAACTTAGCGGGTTTCAATCGCACACAGATTTCATTTTACTTTATTATTGTGAGATGAGAGCAACAGTAGTGTCGAAAGAGAGGTAACATGAGGTGAATAAGGCAAGCAAGAAATGCGGCGACAATTGGGAAAAAATGCAAAATCATAAAAAAAAAACTTTTTTGGTATCTAGAATTGCTTTCTATGCCGTCTATCTCACTCTTACACACACTCGCAATGCTTTCATGGATACGGTTATATAACCATTGCGTGCGCTACTCTACCGCACACGGACTGAGATCCTTATATGACGCATTTATACATATATATATGTATGTGTGTGTATGTATATATGTATATTTATATACACACCCACACAATATGATGTACAAACAGTTCGCCCGTTGCCCATTTCGCCGCTTTTTCAATTTCTCTATTTATTTATATTTATCTGCATGTTTATGCCATTTGGATGCTCTATTTTCTATACATTTTTTTATGTATTTGCTCAAACAGAATTTCTATGAATATAGCCATGTACATATGTACTTATAATGAATTTTTATGTACATATAATTGCATGTATTTATATATTAAGCACAGTTTCGGTAGTAACTTTTTTAATTCCGATTACTATGGTTTTAAGTAAGAACGGTAAAACTGTTGAGAGCACAGAACGATAAAAAAAAGGGTAGACAACAGAAAGCTGCATTTAGCTCATACCTTAGAAAAAACAAATTTTAATATTTTGTTCTTATTGTTTTATATATTTAGTTATTCGTCGTGTTGCTGTTGCACGTTTGCAGGTTCCATATGCAACGGTAACAACTGTGAGGGTCTGAATACGCGCACAAACTAAATTAAGGCCAACATTGAAGCGAAACTGCTAGCGAAAGCTCACGCGAAGCTTGCGAATGGGTCAAAACCGATACCGAAACCGAGACCGCGTGTAGAACAGTCGCAGCGAATGTGTGAGCTACAGCAGCAATGGCGGCATTGTCAGCTGTTTGTTGTTTTTGCTATCGATGCTAATTTTGTTGCTGCTTTCAACTTGCTATATTTGTCATGCACGTGAGGGCTAGCTAAGTGCACGTAAATCACGCGCTCGCCATTTTACTTGTTACTTGGACACAATCCTCGCATATTTCAACCAATTGAAATTCAGTCGATTATCTACGCAGTAGATGGTTGGCTGCGGGCACAGACCTTATCTTTCATATACACACAAACATACATAAGCCATATACATACGTAGCGCCGGCTAGTCGCTTACTGTTGTTGTTGCTTGTATGCTCTACGCAGTAGAGTTGTGGCAAATGGCTATGTAGTGGTTCATTTGACTCATTCAGTAGGGGAGAGCGATAATTGTATTCAGAAGAACGAACGAGCTGAGCAAACGAAAAGAGCATCCAGTGAGAATTGAACTTCTGCTCATTTAAACGAACCACAATGTACAACACTTCCGAGGCCCAGCGCGCATTGATAATGCGATAAATATCGATACGAGCGGCATTTAAATTGAAATTACAAATTCAACTTTTTATGAATATATACATATACATATATATATATATTATTTATATGTATATATGTTGCAATGTTTCCACTTTCACAATAATAGATAATAAATTATATCTATTAGTCGTATTAGAAATAATAATATAATTTAACAGTTATTTTAGCGCAGAAAATGTGCATATATATATATATATATATATATATATCTCTTTATATACTAATGATTTCCTTTTTTTTTTTTTGTTGTTGCTGTATCAGAAAACAAAACTTAACAAATCGAGAAACTTAACAAATCAAATGAAAAATATATTTAACTCCATTCAAACTATGCGATGAATAACAAAACAAAACAAAATTGTAAAAAAAAAAAAAACAAATATTTGATCTACATTATTTTTGCGCTCTGCATTTATCTTTAACATGTTGCGTGCCTAGATAAATGTGTGTGTGTATGTGTGAGTGTGTGTGTTTACATAATATTATTGACTAAATTGTAGATCAACGAATGTCTATTTACTCTCTTCTAATGCCGCACATTCTTTCAAATTACAGCTACAGGCACGTATTTATCATCATTATCATTATCATTATCATTATCATTATTATAATCAAAGCAAATAAAACAATAACAGTTACTATATATATATTTATATACAGCAGTTAACAGCTAACCAGAAACGTGCTCTTTGTTTCATTCACATATTTGAAATATGTTAATATTATATAAATATATATACATATACTCCACAATTGATAATATCTTATATTACATTGATTGATATATGGAATATATGTATTTATACAACGTTGAAATATTATAATATCTTACATTATTATATTTTTCTCTTTTTATTTGTTTATATGTTTTCAGCTTGAAGCTAACAACTATACTTTTATAATTGATTTATATTATTAATTGAAATTTTATGTTAATTTATTCCATTTATGCTCTTTTTTATGTTTTTGATTATCTTTTTCTTTCCAATTTTAGCGTACTTCCACGATTACAAAATATCACGTTCGCAGTGAGGAAAGCAGCTAAAATAGAATCAGAATTTTAAACATTACTTTAAAACCGTAACACTGAAAGTCTGCGGTGAATGTCAAACTGTGCTTTGAAGTAATGCGAATCCTTGAACATTTTTTATGTGATTTTAAGTCGATTGCATATATAAATATACATATGTATATCGTTATTAGCGCTTTAGCAACAATTGCTGATTTGTTTTTTAAAGTTGCATATAAAACATTTAAATTTTATGCAAAATAAAACCATTCACTTTTGTAGTGTCTAATTAGTTGTCAATGGCCGTATGTATAACTACGCATAAGTACAGTCACAACAAAATGTCTTCTGCTGCGACCTAATTCAACAGTTAAGAGGTTGCTGTACTTACAGCAACAGTTGCTGCTGTTGCAGTATATGTTGCTGCTACAATTGATGCATATGCAATAGCTATCGCTGCTGTTGTTGCTGCTGCTACATCTGTTGTTCTGATTCTACAGTAGTTGTTGCTGCTAGTTGGTTTTGGTCAGCTCTGTGCGATTGGCGGCCACTTCGGCCAGGATGAGTAGATCTGAGGTAGTGGTCACATCGTAGGCGATCTGCTCGTAAGCAGAAAGCGTTGACGACGAAGACGAGGACAGTGGCGAGGCGGCAACAGTTGCGGTTGTTGCTGTTGCTACAGTTGGCGTTGATGATGTCATTGTTGCCGCTGCAGTTGTTGTTGCGGGCTGGGCGCGCGTTTGATTAAAGTAATAACAGCCATTGATGCTCAGCGGCAATATGGAGGCTACCTCCTGCTCGATGGCGCTGACATCGCGACGCGTAATGCTCTCCTTGCGAGCTTTTCTCTTCTGGCTGCCCACAGCAGCAGCAGCTGCTGCTGTTGTTGCCGCCGTCATGCCAACTGTTGGAGCTGCAACTGTTGCTGTTCCTCCTGTTGCAGTGCCAGTTGCTGTTACTGTTACTGCTGTGCTGTTGCAATGGTTGCTGCTGCTGTTGCTGTTGCGCTGTTTCTTGCTGCTGCTAAATTTCTTCTTCTTTTTGGTGCTTCTCTTGCGCTGCAAATACGCATCCAAGCTAAGAGCTGGCAACTCCTTGATCTTTTCCTCTAAATCAAACTCTTGGACATCGCAATTGCCTTGCCGGTTGGACGTGCCACGCATTGTTGCATCCAGCTGCAACAGCTGGCCATCAGCTGCAACTGCTCCAGCTGTTGATGCAGCTATTGGTGATATGGGCGGCGTGTTGCTGTTGCCATCGGTGATGCTGTTGCTGTTGCTGTTGCTATTGTTGCTGCCGCCGCTGTTCAGACGGCATTTGCTCTTCTTAGCTATGGCCGCCAGTTGGCCCGAATTGAATAGCTCCTGATAGATTTTTCCCTTGCAACTGCGTGACGTTTTCAGCTTCTTGGAGGGTGTACATGCGCTTCGATCCTCTTCCTCGCTCGAATTGCTCGTGCTATCCACAGAGCGTTTATTGTTAATATTAATGATGCTATTATTATTATTATTATTATTATTATTGTTATTATTGTTGTTGTTGGAGGGCATGTGTGCGCTCATGAACTGCGTCGTCTCGCTGAGCGCCTGCTGCAGCGCATAATCCTTATCCTGAACATTGCTCGTATTGCTGCTCAGCAAAGCGCTGAGCTCGCCCATTTGAGTCTCATCTGCAAACTTGAATAAATTGTGACGCAACATGTGCGCCACTTCAGTGGGTGGCCAGTGAATAGGCGGCGGCGGCGGCGGCGGCTGCTGCTGCTGCTCCTCATTTGGATGTCCACTTGCCGCATTGCTGGGACGTGTGGCTAGCGTTCGCAGCGGCGGAGCGGGCAGTTTGTACCATTTAAAATTGGGATTAGCATTGAAGAAGGCATCCTTATTCTGCAAATGTTTCAAAATAAAGTCAAATTAAATTATCAACAAACCAGAAAGACAGGGAGAGAAAGAGTGAGAAAACAATAGAAGTTCGTAGGCAAATTTAAATATTTTTTCAAGCTAAGACATTAAAGCAAATATATTTTTCTCTATTTTGAATCTTCTTAGCTTCAAGCTTACGGTTTGATTTTTATATTTATTTTTTAATATTTGGTTTTTAACTAACATAAAGAATTATAAATGTTTGTCAATAATTAGATAAACGGTTTTTTTTATTGCTACAAATTCAAAGTACAATTTGAATTTTTGACATGTTGCCACACTGTTTACCTAAATTATATGGCAGCATCGAATTATTCTACACTCTTAGCAATAAATTGAAGTTTTAGTTAAATTAGTTAAGCGCAATATATTAAATGTAGCAATATTACATGAAATAAAAGACAGAGACAGCCTGATCTGTTTTCCGCAAAGTTATTTATGCACGTTTTGAACTGTAATTTAAATTCAAATGTAGGTTGCCAGATCTGTGAATTTAAATTGGAATTCAAATTCAAGCTGCCAGACATTTCAGCTAAGCTCTAAAAGGAGCTGATGTCCAAAAAGAAATTAATTAGAAACAAAACGGAAACAGCACAATTTAACTATATTGCTGTCCAGTTTATTAAATTGCTCACCTGTTGCGCCAGATCGGTAAAGCACTGCTTCTCCTGTTCATCCAATGCGGCCCACCAGTCACCAAGTATTTTCGTAATTGCTCTGTTGAATGTATTAAGGATTTTTGAGTTATTTTTTATGTTCAGGTCATTTTTGTATCATGGCCACATTTACCTATTCTCCAGCGATTTGTAGCGCTCCTTAACAATGGCGCGATGCCTTTTACAAAATATAAGAAATGCGTTCATGGGTCGACGTGCATGATGCTCCGGTCGTAGATTATCTTGATCGCCCTTTGATGACAATTGTTGCTGTTCAGATTTCTGTTCTTTCGCTGCTGATACCGCTGTTTCTGGTACTATTGCTGCTCCTGTTGCTGTTGCAGTAGCATCTGCGGTAGACGTGGCTGCAGTTGTTGTTGTTGGTGTTACAGTTACAACATCCACTTCCACATGTTCCTCGGAATCATCATCATTTAGATTATTAGGTACATTTACGCGGCTTTGCTTCCTTAACTTATGCAGTTTCGCTGTCTGCTCCACGCCCGCCCCCTCCCTATCCTCTTCATCGTCATCAGCGTCGCCGAAATCGTCCTCTTCATCATCTTCCAGTTCATCACTGCTGCTGCTATGCAGATGCGGATGATGTGGCTGATGATGATTGAGATGATGATACTGTTGCTGATGCTGCAACTTGGCATAGTTGTGCACATCTTCGATTTGACGAAAGGCATTTTCTTGGTCTTCAGTTCTTTGTAGTTGTTGTTGTTGTTGCTGCTGTGGCATTGTCCAGCCATCTAAGACACTTTTGGCTAACGCTGTTGTTGTTGTTGCAATCTTCTCCTGTATGTTGCTATTGCTGTTGGACTGTAGATTGACATGTTTAAACTGCGAATCTTTGGTGCTTGTTGATGAGGTATTTGCTTTGCCAGGCAAAATGAGTACGGCGTTTCGCTTTTGTTGCTGCTGTTCTGGTTGCTGCTGCTGCTGTTGCTGTGGATATGCCATTAAATAATGTGGTAAATTCATTAAATAATGCTTTGTATCAACTTCGCTGTATGTTATTTTCAACTTTTTTGCAGTGGTAGTTATTGTTGAAGCTGTTGTTGCTATTGTTGTTGTGGCTACTGCTCCTGCAGCTGTTGCTGGGGTGGCACTGTTGATTAAATTGTGGCTTTTGTGCTCATTTTTTGCTGCTGGCATGATTTTACTAATGTTGTTGTTGTTGTTATTATTACTCTTGTTGCAATTAAAATGCAGCTTAGGCGCAGCAGCAGCCGCAGAACCTGCGCCCGCATCTGACACACTAAAACTGTTGATCATTGTTTATGTGAAATAAAACGCGCCGCGGGGCGTCCTTCTTAATTGCATGGACTCTTTATTTTATTTTTTGGTATTGCTGCGCCTGCAAAGAGAGATCCAAGTATAATATAATTGAAATAGGAATTTCACAAATGCATGTCACAGTGTTAGTGTACGAGTGTATGTGTATGTATGCTTGCGATATTGTATACGTGTGCGCGCATATGACAGCGCTACCAATGTAGCTTAATATTGCTTCATATCTGGCAACACTGGTCGCGCTTTTCTCAGTTGTTTACAAAATAAAATACCTAGAGTGGGTGGCATATGTACGATAAAGAGAGCGAGACTGAGAGAGTGAATGGTAGCGCAAGAGTAAGCACACATATGATATTTGCAAGCGTTCGTTCGCTTTGTGATTGTGCGTGTGCGCCAACCACTAACAACAACACCTATCAGCTGTGTGACGTTTGACGTGAACATGCACAAATGTAAGCGTATGTATGCGTGTGTTTGCCATTGGCACTGACGCGCCCGTTAGTCGCAAAACAAAAATAACACTTAAATACACACATACAAACATTCTAAGTTTTCATTAAATATTATGAAAGATACAGCAACAAAAACACAAGACGACAAAAACTGTTGATCACTCGATATTGATATAAATTTAATTAACTCTCACTCTCTCTTTTATTGCAAACTTTAAGCAATATATGAATGTAAATATGTACATATGCATGAACAAAGCAGCAAAATATGTACATGGACGTATGTATGTACATACATATGTATGTAACTGGAACACGGACAAACAATCGAAAATGCCAGATCTATGTATGAACATACAAATATTTATGCCTTACTTGCATAAATAAAACACATAAATATACATTCATATATACGTACACAAAAACGAAACACACAATTCGCAAAGAAACCGAGAACGGGGGAAAACAGCAAAAATTCAACTACGCAGCGCGAAAACTGAAGTTTCCAATTGCATTAAATATTTTTCAACACTGACAACAAAATCAAACACTGGCAGCCAGCTAGCCAATTATTGCGAATAACTGTTAAGTTGAATTTAGGGCTGGTGCCTGCCTAGCTTAACACATGTTAATTATTAATTACATTTGCATTTTTTAGTTTATTGCTCACTTTTGCTTATTCTATGACTATTGCACAATTTGCTAACTATATTTTGTTGTATTCCTTTATGTGATTGCCTGGCTACCGTCGGATTTCATATAATAAAAACAAAAAAGAAAAAACACTGCTACGTGTACAGCTGTGTAAGCGCATGTGTGTGTGAGAGCGAGAGTGCGAATGCGCGCAGTTTCTATATGTGTGTGCGGGAGATGCCGATGCCGTTGATTTGCCTTCTTCGTTTTCGTTGCGATTACTTTGAACTTGATTGTGTTCGTATGTGTATGCCAGAGACGTACTGCGCTTAAAGCGCTGCTGTGCGAACGGCAAGTATTTGTGTGTATTTCACTTGGGCTTCCATCTCCATCTAAACAGCGTTGCCACTTGACGCATTTGCACTGTCAAAAGTGCAGCCGCAGCGCACAGCTGTCAGCTGTTACACCGTTGCTTTCTGTATTATTTGTTGTTGTTGTTGGTTTGTACACGGTCAAGGCCAAAGCGTTGTCGGAGCAACCATTGATTGACGTTCCCAAATGCGAGGATTGGGGGTGTTTCGTGGCGCCGCGTCGTAACCTTCAAACAAGTTCTCGTTCTAAATGCGCTTCTAGGTTATGTTTCACGTAGCTAAATATTATGGGGGCGTAAGACAGGAGGCTGAGTGCTCTTCCTAAGTGCAACAATTCTTATACATATACATATTTTTATACATATATATGATTGTTTCCTGTAAAATTTTTTGCCGCTTTTTAACACTTTTATTTAAAAAACAAATCGCAAAATACAGTTCTAGATAGATAAATGTATATACATACAGTCCTATATTTACATATATATACGTACGTACACTCCTACATATGTCGAAGCAACTTAAGCATACACACGGACACACACACTCGCACAGAACAGCTGATGACGTTTGTTATTTTGTTCGCGCTGATTATTTTGCAAATAAAAACGCCAAAGCAAAATGAAGAACAAAATGTCGTTGAGTCTTTTTTTTTTGGCGATTTGTTAAATGAAAACTTAAACATCGAAACGGCGCATTAATTAAAACACCATTTAAAACTTTTCATCTATAAATTAAATTTACTTTGAATTTCACCAATAAATAATCGGTGAAACGAAATCGCAATCAAACTCGTATTGCTCTTGTTTAATTTAATTTCAATGTTGATGATGTCAAATGAGAATGAAAACTGACTGTTTTTGTGTGTTGTACGGACAGTGGCATCGACGACGACGACGACAACGACGGCGGCAGAGAAACGGTCGTCGTTGTCGTTGTCGTTGCCTCTGTTTCGTTCAATTGAGCGCAGCAGCAACAGCAACGGCAAAAACAACGAAGTGTATTTATTTTTTTGTTTTTGTTTTTGCCTTTGCGCGTGTGTTTGTGAGTCTAGTACAATCGCACAAACAAATAAGCCCGGAGACTATTTTTTTTCTCTCTCTCACTCTCACTCTACGTGAATTGAGCAAGTATATCTGTTTTTGTTCTTGTTGCTGGCGACTCTCTGGCACTTGCGTGTGGAGCTCAGACTCAGCTGTTTGACTGTTACTGCTGTTCTTTCTCTTCTTCTTCGAAATGTTGTTGATGGAAAATAGTGTACAGCTGATTTTCATATGTAAATTTAAGGAAACAGGAAGAATTTTTGTTTTCCATAAACAAAATAAGACAGACGTATTACGGTTCTCTCTTAGATGCACTATATTTACATATACATACATACACATAAATACTTAGATATATTGCAACAAGTAAGTGGTATACAGGGGTGTTTGTGTGTATGTATAAGTATGAATGTATGAGTGTAATGCTCTTTTCCTTTTGACTTTTTGGCAAATTGGAAGCTTCTGCTATTGCATAATCAATTTTAACAAATTTGCTCGATTTGTTTGCATTTGCATTTGCCCAGAGTTCCCTACACCAAAGCAGAGCGGCAGCAACAGCAACCGCAACAACAATGTTATTGTTTTTCAAGGTCACACACACATGCACACACCGCAATATCCCCAACACCCACCGGCCATCATCAGTTGAGTTCAATTGTTTGTGTCTTATACCGTTCATACCGTTCCTCTCTTTTCACTCACGCTCCTCGATTGTTGCGCTCTCTCACAAACAATACTTGCCGGGAGCAAGACACAAGCGCTCAAACTTGCTATCTCATATACCATATACATATATGTTTTTATATTCATGTGGGTATGTGTGTATGTGTGTTTGCGTTTTTGTTTGTAAAGCGCACAGTCTACGGTAGGATACCGTTATGCATTAAATGTATGCGTATGCGTGCTAGTTTTCAGGGTCAGGGAAATTCGATTTTTTTGTCGCCGCCAATTAAAGGCAATGACAGAACAATCAGTTTTTTTATTTCGGAAAATGGCACTCGAATAAAGCAAAAGTTAACGAACTGTTCTAAGTTCACAGTGTGTAAATTTTTTAGAATACGAAATGAGCAATGAATGCTCGACTATTAAACACCCTAAACCATTAATCGAGTTGCCGATCGAATAATTATTATTTTATTTTATTATAATTTATTACACCAACATCGCAAGTTTAAGGACAATAAAAGTTGCTAAATCCTCTGCAGTTGTATCACTAGGATTGCCAAATTAAACGAATTTGGGATTTTATCTTGTTTGAAAGGTGTGTCTCAATTTTAATTATTTGTTCAAATATTTGTATGTACATACATACATACATATATGCATTTCATTTTTAATAACCTGATTTAAGTTCGTTTCGTCGAAGAAATGTACTTAAATTGAACTCACAAAAGAAATTTATTATATGTAAATAATAACTAATGAATATCGGTTCAGCAATGAAAAAATTCAGACAGTGCAAAGTCTAGAAAGGGCATTTACTTGCACATTCATACATATAAATGCATAAATGTCTACTTATGCATACATACATATGTATGACATATATATGTAGAAATCTTTATATCAATGTGAGTGCATGAAAAAAAACGATGTGTCCATATTCATACATATATATATATATATATATATATATATATACATATGTATATACTTGCGTATGTTGTGATACACACACGCATGAAAAATAATGCATGCAATTGAATGTATATGTACGCTACTCACGCATACATGTTTCTATGCTTTCGTTCTGCTTTTATTTTTATTTCAAGACAAAGAGCATACAAAATGATAAGACGGCCACTGTGATCGACTCGAGACAAAAGGGAGAAAGCGAGAGGAAGTAAGCGATTGGTAGAATACTTTGTTTTGGCAGCGATAAGCGGGCGGGAATACCAAAAAAAATATGAATTAATGATATCGATAGCACTTGAGCAGCAGTAGCACCAGCAACTGCATCGGCATCAGCATCAGCATCCTATCTCACTCACCCGAACTGCAATTGACATGCGTTTAGCGTTTGAGAACATCGATAAACGTTTCGTGAGGAACGCGAATATTGGCAAACATGCGCATCTTCTTTTTGCCCTCGGCCTGTTGTTTCAGCAGTTTCATCCGCCGTGTTACATCGCCGCCATACTATCGATAAATAGAGTCAAAGTTTTGCTAATTGTGTTGCAGTAGTCTGGCAACTTACCAGCTTTGCCGTTACATCCTTCCGATAGGCTTTAATTGTCTCACGCGCAAGAACTTTGCTGCCCACGCACGCTTGTATGGCAATTTGTACCATCTGCTTGGGTATGAGATCCTTCAGCTTATGCACCATTTGACGAGCTACACTTGTGGCTTTGCTGACATGAACAATGCGACACAATTCCTCGATGGGCCGTCCATTCAAATGTATATCAAGACGCACCAGTTGAGTGAGATGATAACCATGATCCTCGTAGCTAAAGCTGGCATAGCCAGAGCTAAGGGATTTCAGCCGATCATGGAAGTCCAATATGATTTCGCTTAACGGCAGGATATACTTCATCAATATGCGTGATTCGTCGATATTTACAGAGCTCTGCTGCAGGCCACGTCGCTCCACACACAATCCAATTATCTGACCCACATATTCAGTGGGCGTTATAATGGTGCCCAGGACAAGTGGCTCGTAGTACTCCTCAATACTGGCCGGTTCGGGCAGCAATGCTGCATTCGATATATCCAGCGTGTTCCTGCCATGCTGCTTGATCAACTTCGGATTGCGTAGAACGATGCGATATGTTACGGAGGGGGCGGTAATAATGGGCTCAGCGCCATGCTCCTGCTCCAGCCGCTGACAGAAGACCTCCATATGCAGCAGTCCGAGAAAGCCAAGACGCCAACCCTGGCCCAGTGCTGGACTAGAGTCCACACTGACCGTAACCGCCGAATCGTTTAGTACCATTTTGTCAATGGCGCTGCGCAGGGCGACGTGCTTAGACTGATCCACAGGAAAGACACCCGCAAATACAATGGGTTGCTGTGGTCGATAGCTGCCAGCAGCGTCAGCCGTTTGATGCTTTAGATGTATTGTGTCTCCAATAATGGACTCCTTGCTGTTGCGCATATTACAACCAACGAGGCCCACCTGTCCGGCCAACAAACTTTCTACAGCAGACTCAGCTGGACGTAGTACGGACAAACTTTTCACTGGATACATTTTTTTGGTGGCCAGCGACTGTATTTCCTGGCCCACATTTAGCTGACCGTTCAGCACATAAATGAGATTCAGTGCCCCGCGATATTTGTCGAACCAGCTGTCGAAGATTAGCGCACGAAATGCGCTCTCTCGGTCAACGTTCGGCGGTGGGATTGTCTCAATGACACGGTCCAGCACTTGGGCAACTCCTGTGCCCAGTTTAGCTGAAACACGCAACACGGTGTCTGGATTAATTCCAAATAACAATTGCATATCCTTGGCCACCTGGTCGGGCTGAGCATGCTTGATATCTATCTTATTCAGCACAGGCACGACGGTTAGCTGTCGCTGCTTGGCCAGATGGAAGTTGGCCACAGTCTGCGCTTGCACGCCGTGGCAGGCATCTACGAGGAGAATAACACCATCGCATGCGGCCAACGAGCGAGAGACCTGTAAGATGAAATCAGATAAATTCTATCATATAACATTTCCAAGGCCACAACGCACCTCATTGGAGAAGTCCACATGGCCAGGCGTATCGATTAGGTTCAGCAAATATAGCTCCTTCTTATACTGATAGAATATGGAAGCTGTTTGTGCTTTGACAGTGATGCCACGCTCTCGCTCCACCTGCAGGCTGTCGAGCACCTGATTTTGTCCAGCATTGCGAGCAATTGCACCCGTCAGCTCCAGCACGCGATCTGCTAGAGTGCTCTTGCCATGATCCACGTGCGCAATGATGCTAAAATTGCGTATACGCTTGACAGGCATTCGACTAAACTCCTCCAGAAGTGCATCCTGTGATAAATTAGATGCAGAATCTGCTTCTGTGCCCGCTGTACCCTTCGCATATACATCGCCTTTGCTCTCCAAGCGCACGAAGGTCGTGATTGGTGTGCGACGCTTCCATGTGCCCGGACCAGTTGTTCGCATCAACATGCGGCATATTGTTCTGTACATTCTGTTATGTGTTTTCCTATTTACAACACATTTTATTTTGTTTCCCTTTCAATCCAGACTTTGCCGGCACATTTAGTAGATGTTACCGAACAACATGTGAGTTGATGGCAGAGGCTGCCAACTTGTTTTAAATACGACTGATAAGCAGCTCAGCATATGCAACTGCACTACACTCTCAATAGAAATGATTTAGTATTTTTTAGCAAAGGTGGCAGCGCCGTCTGCCGTTTGACCATATTAAGTTTAAATTAAATATTTATTAGTTAAATGTATTAAAGGTCAGTGACAGAGAGTACTAATCTTCAATTATTATTAACAATTCTGTTGTGCTTAATGGATTTTTAACTTAAAGCAGCGATCGAATTGAATGTGTTTACAAATTTTAAGTCCATTTAAATTACCTAAAAAACCAATACTTTTCGAAATAATTTGTGTACGCAAATATTTTTAGAAATTGTATAAAAAGCATATAATATATATATTTTTATAGAGGAATATGTTAAAGATTCAAATTGTTCATATACAGCACAATAAGGATTCGTTTTAGCTTGAGCTTTAAAATTATTAAGCAATTGCATATTGTGGATTTTACATGTAAGTAAAAATTTATACATAATACAAAAAATATTTAAAGTATACACGATAAAAATACAAAATAAATGTACATACGATAGATTAAGTTGATATATATATATGCTCAATAGTTTAACGCTCAACTGAATTACTTATTTTTAGTTATGAATAAACATTTTACGCACTTTTCAAATTATTAAGTTATTGAAAAGTTTTATTATAACACGGTTGCACTCGAGTAACAGATCGTTCATCATTATCCTTTGTTTCTTCTCTTACTTTCTTGAGACTAATAAACAGATCAATTATTTTAACATCGGCAGAATTTGTTTGATTTCTTTTAACTTAAGCTTAAATGCGTTACAGCGTACAAATATAATTTAAAAAAAAAGTTACACATAATTCAAATTTGTAATATCGAAGACGTCTGCGTCTAAATATATAATAGGAATACAGTTTGTTAATCATGTTCATTTCTTGATCTTTTATCTTAGGAGTGATATGAAGTGTATGGATGTGTGTATATATGTTTGTGTGTGTGGTTCAAATGCCTTGAGATTGAATATTCCAGTTTCAAATTGGAGCATAGCTTGCAAATTGTTTGTGGCAATTGCAGAGTACAAATATAATATAAAAATCTATATATCTATCTATATATAGTCTGACAGATATATATCAATATACATATATATAAATATTCGTGGGTGTGTGTGTAAAATGCATACCTAAGCGATAGACTAGCGATCGCAATCGCAACTTAAAAACTGCATACAAAAAAAATATATATATGCATCTAAAAAATGTGTATGTAAGTATGTGTGTGTCTGTCTGTGTGTGTGTGTAGATTGCACAATACGTGCTACGCTCTCTCATCTGCTCAGGACTCTGCTCACTTTTGTGCCTGCATACGCGCCTGCATTTGTGCAAGCATCTCCTGCATGCGACGCAGCTCTGCCTCCTTCTCTTGCAGTATGCGATCCTTCTCGGATAGCACACTATTTACGCCCACCTGTGCCGAACCATTCGTATCGATGCGATCTGACTTGATGCCATTCTCTTTGCCTTTGATGCCCTTGGCAAGGCGATCGGAACGATAGTTTTCATAGTGCACCTCTTGGGTAACCTCTTGGAGGTCCTGCATGTGTGTGATGAGCATGGTGCGCAGTTTGATAAAATCACAATGTTCCGGATTCTCAACCTCAACAACACCCCATGGATAGAGGCGACCGCGCACCTTTTTCCCTTTCACTTCAAGCAGAGTATTAGCGCCGCAGACGGCGAAAGGCACAGCTTCCTTTAATTGTTTCACTTGCTCCTTATAGTCTTCGTCCTCATCTGAATCACAGTCGGGCAGCGGATATATTTTAATCCCATGGCTCTCAATCTCCTGCATGATGCGGCATTTCAAACGCAATATCTCCTTCTTTGTTAAACAATCGGCTTTGGCAATTACAGGCACAATGTTCACCTTCGAGTGCAGTTTCTTCATGAATTCCACATCGAGAGGCTTTAGACTATAACAGAAAATTGAATATAAATGTATACAAACTAGAAGTATTCTAGCAGTGATTTACCCATGTCCGAACGGCGATATAAAGTAGAAGCAACAATGTATACGATTGTCCACAATATTACGACGATTCAGTCCGCTTTCATCCTGGAGAAAGCGTTCGTATTGCTCATCTATGTATTCGAATATGGCGTTAAAGCTATTTGAATTATCGATGGCATCGCCAAAGCCAGGTGTATCGACTACCGTTAGGCGAAGCTTAACACCCCGCTCCTCAATTTCTACGGTCGATGCCTCTAGCTTTACAGTTTGCTTTTGTTTTTCTGTTTAACATGAATCATTTAATAAGTAATTATCCATATATAATATATGCTTATATAGCTACCTATGGCGTCAGGTATAATGCGCTCCGGATATAAATCGGTGAGGAATAAACTGTTTACCAGCGTCGATTTGCCCAAGCCCGATTCGCCGACAACCATCAGCGTAAATTCGAAGCCTTTTTTCACGGACTTGCGATGCACTTGATTGGGCAAATTGGCAAAGCCCACATAGCCGGGTGTCTCAATGCTCGAAAACTGCAGGGCAGACACAAGTAATAATTAAAATCAATTTAAATATTTATTAAAATATGGTTGAGTCATCAGTTGCTTATCTATTTGCTGCTATTTCCCTCTTAGTCTCTCGCTTTCCCTCTCTCATGCACTTGCAAGCCAAGCATGACTAGAGCTGCGCGCGTGACTCAATACGATATATTTCAACGATATTTACAACACAATGGCCGATTTTTAAATAAAGTCAGTTGATATAATTTAAGCTTGCGTGAACTTTGAAAGTATTCAGAAATTAAATACAATCGATTTTAATAATAAAATGTACATTGTAATTGAAAAAGAAAGAAAATGTAAATAGAAGACAGAATGTACTTAATAAACTGTTTTTAGTGTTATATATGATAAATTTAATATTGGAGTATTGAATAATTTAATAAAGATAATCAACAAGAATATGTGTCTTGTTGCTTGTCGTCGTGCTCGTGTCGAGTCTTGTTGGAAAATATTTGTCACGCACCCATCTCTATTCATAACTGTGCAGTTCGTGTCCGCGGGGGGCCGACAGACATCGAAGCCTGGCTCAAAGAAAGTGGCGGCGTTATTTTGAAATGCCAGACACGCGCGAGTTTCTCTTGCATGCCTAAGCCGTGTCCACACAAACATGTGCTGATAAGTACACGAACATATTTATTATTTTTCATATGTACGAACAAAACAGTACTTAAATCCATTCACATTGTAATCGGCGTGTACATATGCTTTCACATGCATATAGATTTGTATTATGTAGGTCACAGGCCGCAACAAAGGAAGATACTTCAGATGACGGCGACGCCTTTTTATATGCCGGCTTTAATGAATCATGCACTTTTTGGATGAACCAATTTTGAATGTCAAGAGACGATTAATTAAAATGAACTCACACACAATACACACAAAACAAATACAGAAGCAATGGTTTATATTTCAGATTATGTGGATTTGCTGCAACAGCAAATTGCATATTGCACACTGCCAACATGAGGAATTTGCATGATAAGCCGCAAACACATATATACAAAACAAGAACGCCATCGTCGTCGCGAGCGGGGATTGAAACGCTCAGTAAAACCGCGCCCTATATCGCATCACTTAGTATTCGCGTATATTATATAGTACACACACTTTTGCAATTGTGCATTAAATATTTGTGAAATTCGGTAAATATTACTTACACCCTTTGTATCAGCCATATTAAAAAAACAAAAATTAAATGACGAACAAAATATGTTGCTCATGAACTGAAATGAACTAGAACCAACACACTGAATAGCACACAGTGTGACCCGCTAGTACCTATCCGAAATTTACCAAAATGTATCGAAAGTAATCGAAAATACTTACATAGTAGAAGCGGTTCAAGATATTGTATCTTTTATTTGTGAGCAGTAATTATGCAAGTTGGCAGCTCTGCGCTGTGGATTGAAAAGCTAACACAGTGGGCAGCCTTAAACAGAGCAAATTATAATAAAAGTAAATATATATATTTTCTTAGTGTCAATAATTCATTTTTTAATTTATAAAAAAATATCAACTATTTAAGTTTTAGATAATATTAATATTTAGATAATATTAATGTAGTCATCAAAACTAAGCGAAGCAATATATATTCTAAGCATGCGTTAGCACTTTTAAGGAACCGTTAAATTTGAATGTATATACGTATGTATATCCGAAAATATATATATACATATATTTACATTCCATACAAAACATGACCAAAATTAAAAGGACTAGTTTGGTTTTTAACTATATAATTCACATTTATTTCATTTTAGTATATATATAAACATATAATATATATTTATACATAATATGTATATCTATATGTATGAGTGACAAAACATCGACTAGAATATGCAAAAATACTCAAAAAATAATAGGAAAACCAACTTAAATTCAAAATTATGGCAAACGGCGAAAGGAATACACATAGATACATACATATAAATATATATATATATATATATATATATATATATATATATATATATATATATATATATATATATATATATATATTGTGTTTTTTTTATGCTTTTGTTTTGAACTAATGCCACACCTCCTCCATTGTAGTGATAGATTATGTTATCAAGCGCGGCGCATGCAGGCCGTGCACATTTTCAATGGGCGGACAGTGAGTGGCGCCCGGCGGACCCCAATCGTGAAGGCCACGCGAATTGGCCAAACGATGCGTTAGCCGATGTGCAATGCTGAAGCCGCCGCTGCCCTCCAGTTGGGTGAGCACAATGATCACTTGCCTATTTGGAAGCGAAATCAAAGAAGCATTAGATACGCTTACAAATACCCTGAACTTTTCGACTATTTGCAGGGTATATTCCCTCCTTACCTTTGCAGTGGCGGCACAGAATCAACAGTTTTGAGTTCACCACGCGTTGAGACCACATTATAGCTCTCCTGGCAATCGCACTTAACGTGTATCCACTTATTCTCATGCCGATTCTCGACCATGACCACCAATCCAGCCCAGCCCTAAAATTGGGAAGACGGCAGTTAGCCTAATAGTCTAGACAAATCTAATCACTCTGCATACCTTGGTCAAATAGTAGGCCGTCATGCCTTCGCGTCCCTCATGCCTTTGGCCCTTGGTCAGGGTTAAGCTAATGATCGCATCCGCCAGCAAATGAGGCGAAGGCGTTATTTGCTCCACCAGCAAACGCTTGGAGCTGTGTATGGCCAATATGCATTGCGGGTACTGATGCGGATCCTCGATGCCTGTGTGCCAGTGATTAAAGGCCAGACACACTAGCAAATAGATGTCCCGTTCTAGCATCTTATGACAGCCGACAAAGCCGCGAACCTGCAAAATAATAACAAATGAATGAGGAAACTGTAGAGACTGAGGGTAAGGATTGGGTACAGCTCAAGCTTGAGGTTCAACTTAAGGATCTGCCTGAAGCTGTGCTCAGGGCACATTCAGTACCTGTCGCTTGCTATGCTCGACCAGTCGTCCAATTTCTGGCGCTGCCGGTGAACGAGTGCGAAAGATGACAACGCAGAGATCCAATTGGGAGCGCTGTGATTTCTCCGAGTTGCGTTGGCCCTCCTGGAAGAGCGTGAACTCCGCTTCGGTGGGCTCCAGCACAGTGAGCAGGACACATGAAATGGAACAGAGGGGCTGCAGAGTGCCCTGCAGACGCACCTCGTTCCAGCCGGAGCGCACTTTGCAAATGTCAATGCAATCGAAATAGTTAAGCACATCCTCGAACGAGATCCAGAAGACGCCTTCGGAGGCGCCATGCGGCATTAGAGCGTCGCGCAAATCATCCGTCCACAAAGCCGAGTCGTCGGACCAATCGCCGCGCCACGAATAATGACCCCAGGGATTGCGTAATTTCAGCAATCGATGTCCCTGTATATCCTTAACATCCAGCACCGAGTAGGCGTGCCGTGGACGCAAACCCTTGTGCTGATATTCCTCCTCATCCACTTTCATGTTGCCGCCGCCACAACTGGCGCCCATCAGGAAGCGTACACAACGCGAGCTTAGCAGCTGAGCCCATATCAAATCCTTGTCCAGCTCATCCTCGCTGGGCATCGGCAGTGAGCTGGCCTGGAGCGGTATACTCTCGCAGGGTGCGCCCGTCAACGTGGCCAGGCCCTCGATGGCCCGTCCCGAGACGAGTGCTTCGTAGCAGCCATGAATTTTAGCCACTGCCTTCTCAATGAGCGGCACCCAGAGCTGTTTGCGCTTGGCCTGTGAGTAGACCAAGTGGCCCCGCTTGTCGCACGGCAACAGATCATCTACCAGGACCGTGGTCCATTTGCCATCCTTGCAGAGGCGCACCTGGTAGGCGCCCTGGGCGCAGATCTCTTTGGTCACCAGCACCTCCTTCACCAGATCTTCGCGCTCCGCCAGCACAGCCAGGGCGCTCAGTAGCCAGCAATTGCCCAGGACACCCTGACAGATGTCCGACGGCAACGGTGTACGGAACACGGCCCACGGCGGATATGCGCCGCCATCGCAATTGATTTCGTGTGGCCGGCGCCATTGCACCACCGGGTTACCGCCATCGGTCACACTGCTCGCCGGATTGTAGTACAAGCTTTTCGGGGCCGGCGGAAACGAATCGTCGACGAATAGCTCATTGTTGTCCCGGCAATATTGTATGATATTCTGCCATTTCGTTAGTGCCTCTGTCTCCTCCAGCTGGCGCAGATTCTCCATTAGTTTACTCTCCTGGCGTATTTCGGTGCCCAGCGCCGTAATGCGCATCGACTTACGGGCCAGCGCTTCGCTGAGCACCGCCTGCATCAGGCCGCGCGGACTCGAGCAAATGTCACAGACGACGGATGCGGCGCAGTTCTCATAGGTGCAGGCGGGACACTGCCATTTCTTGATCGAACCGCCCGGCAGGATCAGCTGTTGCTGCTGCTGCTGCTGCAGATTGTAGGATGAACTGGCTGTGGGAGCAGGCATGGCCATCGATATGTTGCGTGGCACTATTGAGCCGCCGGTGCTGTGACGCTTCGGTATGGCGCCCGAAGAGCTGCGCTGCTGTTGCTGTTGCAGTTGGTTTGCTGCCGCTGCTGCTGCTGCGGCGGCTGCTGATGCTGCCGCTGCTCCTGCTGCCGGTCCGCCCACTGCAGCGGCTGCTCCCGCTGTCGATCTGGGCGAGGGACTGCGCGAATTGCGATGCGCCACTGGCGGCAATTGCAGCTGCGTTGGCGTTGCCGTCGGCGTATTCAGTTCACCCGCCGTCTGACTGCCAGCCGCTGGATCCTGCTCCTCATAGGACTGGCCATCGGGTCGTTCGCGTATCGAATCGACCGGCAGCAAGCGCATTGATTTGCACGCGCTGCACAGTCCGACGGAGAGCGAATTCTTCAGCGTGCAATGACTGCAGGTCCAGAATTCACCTTTGCGCAGTGTCATGTCCTCGATCGAGGAGATGCTCTTCAGCTTGGAACCGCCGCAGACAATGCATGCCATCGCCGTTGAGTAGTTGACCAGGGTGCACTTCTTGCATGTCCAGGGCTCATCGTTGCGTGGCTCCACAGTAACTGCAAAGAGGGGGAGGAGAGGAGGCTTGTAGTCAATCAAATAAACATAGATCAATCAATTATAAATCATTTAATTGATTCATATGTCAACATATAGTCATTCATTCATATCAATCCAGACTTAACGCAGTTAATTTGTCAATCAATCAGTCTGTTAGACAGTAGATCTATTAATCAATCAATCAATCAGCTTATCAGTTAGCAGTCTATGAATGTCTGTCAATCATTTTAGGGGTCGAGCAACAAAGCAGAGCAACCAATCATTCAGTCAGTTCGTCCAGCATTTAGTTATCATACAAGCTTATCTTAGTTGGACAATAAGATATTAAACAATCATAATTTCTTTCGTCAATCAGTAGTCAGTCAATCAGTGCCCAATCGTTCAGTGAATTAACGACGCTCCGCTTCTATCAGCTCATCAATCAACCTGACATGTCTGAGTTGATCTGTGATCTCAATCAATCAGTCAATCACATTGTAGGAACTTACTGGCTGCTGGTAGCTCCGCCTGATGCAGCTGCAGCTGCTGTTGCTGCTGCTGTTGTTGTTGCTGCTGCTGTTGTTGCTGTTGCTTGGCTAATGTCTCGCACATCTCACAGGATTCGGACCAGAGACGATTGTAGGCATAGGAACATTTGCCGCATGTCCACATCTTGCGGCTGCCTTGCAGCAGCATCGATTGCGGTTTATTGTCGTTGCGCGTTGCTTGAACAATGAGGCGATTGCTGCTGCTGCTGGCCGGTGTCGACGCCAAACCAGTTGCTGCCTCATGTGTGCTGAACAAAGAGAAAAAGGGAGACAGACACAAACAGAAAGAGAGAGGGAGAGCGTTAGTATTAGTGCAAAAAAAAAAAAAAAAAAACTTACGCACAATTAAATTGCAGGCAAATCAAATAAAAAACCAATGAAATAATTACAAAAATTAGAGCAAAAGCAAAATAGAAGCAAAGCCTTTGCTGCTGCAGCAACTGTTAATTGCCTTTTAATTCGCAAAAATAGAAAAAAAGAATAAACATAAATTCCTTTTTTTTTGTTATTAGAGAGCCAAAGCAACGAATACGCTAACGAAATGATAATGTGAGTCACACGCAATTAGAAGTAACGCAGCTGATAAGAGCTGACCTTTGAGCTTGACGAGGTCGCACATTAAGATACCCTGTAACACACATATAACATATGTATGTATGACTTGCTCTTAAATTCACATACAAAATGTCAATTAAATAAATGATTTTTAATTACTAGCTAATTACACTAAGATTACACTAATTCATCAACCTTAATTGCTACTTAAAATTTGTAGAATATTAAAAAATTATGCAACATTGAATTTAATTCAATTAATGTCTAATCTAATTTATTACTATCACAAAAAAGTCTTAAAATCAGTCTTAACGAATAACTCATTGTTATTTCTTATATACTCTACCATTAACTAGTTCTTAAATAATGAATTTATTAAATTAAGTTAGTTAAGTAATTATTTAATTATAAATTACTGTTCATCACGTTAGCTGACAAATCACTTCATTATTATTTATTCAATTATAACTATCTAAGTCATGATTTTTAATTGCACTAATTAATCATTATCTATCTGATTTAGTTAACCGTTATTCATAAGCTTACTTAAATAATTGTTACTAAAGTAATTACTGCTTTACTTTACTTTTTATGCTAAATATGGAGAAGAAAAAACTTGTAAAAATATCTATATAACTTAAGATTAATTGCTATTAATTAAGGGTATATATATACTTAGATACTCTGTTAAACTGTGCCTAACTTAAGTTAGCAATTAACTCGGCTTCGTTATAGTTAGTTAGGGTATAAACAGTCCAGCGTAGACTGGATTGTAGACTCGTAAACTCGTAAACGAAATCAAGAAATCGCACAGCCGTATATATATATATATATATATATATATATATATATATATATATATATATGTGCGAGTGTCTGTAGATTCAATTGTGTATGACTAAGCTGTGCACAATAATTAATAAGCAGCAGAAAAGTAACAATGTTAAAACAAAAGCATAATTGATAAATTCTTGCTGGGGGTATCAAATGTCAGCTAGCGGCGATTGTTGCTGCTGCTCTTGTTAATTGTGTTGTTGTAGTTTTTATTGTTGTTGTTATTATTATTGCTGCTGCATACATTTTGGATTCAGTCGTTTTGCGCGGTCCCTTCCACACCTTGGCGTATATTGAATGCTCAGATGCGTGATAATAATCTGTTGTTGCTGCAACATTTGTAGCTGCTCCTACTGCTGCTGTTGCTGTTGTGCTGGCATCAGCTTCCATATAATTGGCGTCATTGCTGCTGCTGGCGTGCTCATTTGTTGTTGGCATTCCAACTGCTGTTGCTGCTGTTGTTGTTTCGCTGACATCAAAGCTGCTGTTGTTGCTATGACTACTGCTGCTATTGTTGTTGCCCAGCAGCAATGCTGTTGTTGTTGCCGGCTGTGTCTCATTGCTGCTAAGCTTCTTTTTGTGCAGCTTGTGCTGCTTATTAATCTGCGCATAAATTGGTGCCATGGGCTCCGATCTAAGCTGCTGCTGTAGTTGTTGCTGCTGTTGTTGTTGTTGCTGTGCAATGGCAACACATTCGTTTTCATACAGCTGCTGATTCAGTTTATTGCTAGCAATGCAATTGTTATTGCTACTGCTGCTGTTGCTGCTGCTGCTGTTATTGTTGCTATTGCTGTTGCTGCAGCTACTGTTGTTGGCATTGTTATTGTTGCTTGTTATATCACAGTGCTGCATATTGGTATTGTGGCGATTGCTGTTGCTGCCACTGCTGCTGTTGCTATTGCCGCTCCGTGCTGCTGGCTCCGACCATTCGTTAACAGCTATAAAAACGCCATTGCGCGGTATAGTAAACTGAGAGCTGCTGCTGCCGCTGTTGCCGCTGTTATTCATGCTGTTGCTGTTGCTGTTGCTGATACTGATCTGCTGAGCCCTGTTGTTGCTGCTGCTGTTTAGCTCGCGCTGCTTAAGCTGCGTCTGTCGAATTGGCTTGACGGCGCCAGCAGCCGCAGTTGCAACAGCTGTTGCGCTTGCTGATCCTGTTGCAGCTGCAGCTGTTGTTATTGCAGTGGATCCCTTGGCTGATCTTGAGAGCGTTGTTATGGTAAAATTATACTTTTTCTTGGCGCAGCCGTCGCGAACTTTATTATTTAGATTCTTATTGTTGTTGTTCTGCTTGCGACGACAAAATGTATCATTGGCAATGGCAAACCGCGAATTGCTGCATGCAACGGGCGGCGGTGGCAAACGCTGTATGTCATCCGCAATAGCTGGAAGAAAAGAGGAGTGTCAATGAGAAGTACTGGATTTGGCTGTGGTTGGACCAGAACTTACTGCTCTTGTGTGACAGCAACTGTTGCTGCTGTGGTTGGTGCTGTTGTTGTTGCTGATAGCTGATTGATGCTGCGTAGGGCAAATTGAATATGTCTTTACCCAAATTGCTCACGTAGCAAATGTGACAGCTGCGTGCCGAGGCGGCCGCAAAGGATGAGGATGACGAGGCGATTGCTGCCTGGGTCAGGGCTGGGCTCTTATCTATGGAATTGCTCAGACTTTGGGTGCGTCGAAAGTAGGCGAAACGGCGAGATTTCAAATGACGCCGATTGGAATGTTGCTCCTCCGGCTGTGCATCCAGCTGCGAATGATGTGGAAGTGACTCCTCTGCTGTCTGTTGCTCAGCGCCGACTGCGCCGCCGCTGCTGCTGTTGGCGCCAAGGCCACTGTTGTTGTTGCTACTGCTACTCAGTTCCAGCTGTGTGCCAGCTGTGGCTGCTGCGGATGCTGAAGCTGTTGCTGCTGCTCCAGATGCTGCTGTTGACTCATGCCTTCGCGTGCATAAGGTCTCCTTATAGATGGGCGCCAGATAACTAACAGTATCGCAAATAACACAATGCCATGTCACTGAATTGTTGTCCGTGTCGCAGGCGCGACAAATCCAGCGCCGATTCAATGCCGGATTCGAAAAATGTCGATATAACTCGATAGAGTTCTTAATATATTTGCGCGTCTCCTCGCAGTCAATGCAATTGGCTGGCAAATTTTGGCTATTGCGTTGCGGACGCTTCAAACAGCCGCGCAGCAGCGATTTGTAAACGTGTCCGGGCTGTTGTTGCTTTTGGTTGTTGTGCTCAGTTCTGCAATAAGAGAGCGAATTGGGAACGAACAAAAAGGCAAATCCAAAAACAAAACATATGCAAGGGCAAATGGGAAAGCAGTTAAAATTTGGTTAACTGTCAAAGCTGCAAATGCGAAATTGGAATTGCAAAAAGTTGATTTCAATGTGGCCAGATCACTCAATTCTGTTAAGCGTTCTTCTGCTGCTTCTTCTTCTGCTATTTTTGCACTAATTTGCAATTACTTCTTTACTTTATATTTTTTTTTTTTATCAATTGTCTGTCTTTTTGTTGTGCCTTTTCACTTGTGACGCGCAGCCAAAGCTCGGAATCAATAAAATTGTAAACAAACTAGTGTTTCTTTCCCATCGATTTTCCCCAAAAACCAAAAAAAAAAAAAAACCAAAAAGGAAAGAGTTTTTACAGCTTTTTTGTTGTTGTTGCAGTTACTTCAATTGTTGTTGTTGTGTATACTCTGTGTACAATACACAGACACGCACGGACATGCACACACACACACACACACATCTATCCACAGAGGGGAAGACAGAGAGAACAAGAAAAGGACAAACACGCACGCACACGCACACATGCAGTTTCAGTTTTGTTTGGTGTAACGGTAAACGATGGCTGGAGCTTTTGTGTGCACTCGCACACATGCACGCACAAGTGTATGCATGTCTGTATATGGCTGTATGTATGTGTGCTTACCTGGTCACAGCTTTGTGCTTATCAACAATTGTCGCGACCTCCTCCTCGGCGGCCAGCTCTGCAGACCCTGCGACCAGGTTTTCGTGCTGTCGTTGTTGACGATATTGATGTTGTTGTTGCTGTTGTTGTTGGTATTGCTGCTGCTGTTGATGTATCCAAATACTTTGGTGTCGCGATGGCTGAGACCGCGATTGTGTCGTTTGCTGATAGATTGTTGCGGTAGGGCTGGGGAATACCTTACGCACAGTGCCACAATTAAAACACTTTAATGATTCGGTCGGATTGATGGTATTGCATTTGGCGCACGACCATTGCAGTACGGATGATATAGTGCCCATATTGCAGCAGCAACTTGTATTAATACAATTGAAATTTCACATTCGACAAATTCGCACAACAGTTCACGACAATGCTGTATGTGATGAGTGAGATAAAGATAGACAGAAAGACAGAGCAAGAGAGGACAGAAAGAGAGAGTGGGAGAGAGAGAGAGAGGGAGTAGGGGGCCGGGGCCAGTTGCTGATTGGTGGAAGGAAGTTCTAAAAAAATTCACAGCCAGCCGTTGTTAATTGCATTTAACACATCTCACGCCGCGCGCGCCCGATTTAATATTCTGAACTGTTGCACCACAACACATATTTAGTATATATATTGTGGGCCAACCTTATTGTAGATACAGATCCTTGAGCAACAATAATGCTTGTAGCACCAGCCATCCATCCAGCCAGCCCACCAAACCTACTGATGAACGATAGATTAGTGATTGTTGAGATGACTCCTCGTGAGCATCGTGTCACACGAATATCGTGTAACATTGAAAAGGATATGTGACATACTCTTGTATGTATGATGTATGCAAACTAAGCTTTTAAAATATCTGTAGGTTACTAAAATATAAGGTCAAGGCGACATATCAGGTTGAATTATAATTGCATGTTTTGGTGCAAATTCCAATGGTATGCTGCGACAGCTGTCTGTTTGAATATTGTCCATCTCTAATCTCGTGTGTAACTAAAAATCGGTTTACAGCTATCGAATATATTTATTCATAGACATGTTGATATGTCGAAAAGAATGTTGCAGACATAAATATTATCGATAAGGTTCCCAAACAACATATACAGAATTAGAAGCGAACACAAAAGTTATTCCTCAAAATCTTGAATGAAGCCCTTACCAAAAATATTTGATTTATAGATTAAGCTAAAAATCATTATTTATAAATGTTTCAGCATAATTGCTACTTTAAAATAAATTGAACTTAAAAGTGTCGCGAAGTACACGCTATCGATAGCATATCGATATACTTATCCGCGTGCAACAGTCATTGTATTGTGATATAAACGTGTTTTGTTACTAACAATTACAAGTAAAGTGCCCGGCATGCAAAAACAAAAGCCTCGAGGTCCTGGGAAACCGGGATCGCGTGCGCCATCCAAGCCAGGCGATAACAAAAGACCCAACAAGAAGCAACACAATCAGAAACGCGCTAAGGAGCTTTCTCGTTCTAAGTTGGCCGCAACCGAAACTGAAATTCAGGAATTGCGGGCCAAATATAATGAAATCGACCCAGAGACTATTAAAACATTCGCGCAGTTTCCACTGTCACAGAAAACACAAAAGGCTTTATCCGAGGCCAAATACACAACGCCCACTGAGGTGCAGCGTCTAAGTATAGGACACGCGCTCCAGGGTAAAGATGTACTTGGAGCTGCTATCACGGGTAGTGGCAAAACTTTGGCTTTTCTTATACCCGTAAGTGAATATTGGCTAAAAAGACTATATATTATCTTTTCTATAATAAATAAAACGATTCCTGTAGGTTCTGGAGCATTTGTATATGAATAAATGGTCCCGTACGGATGGGGTTGGAGCCATTATCATCTCACCAACTCGCGAGCTAGCCTACCAAATTTTCGAAACACTGAAGAAAATCGGAAAGCATCATGATTTCTCTGCGGGTCTCATTATTGGCGGCAAGAATCTAAAATTTGAACGCACGCGAATGGATCAGTGCAATATATTGATATGCACACCAGGCCGATTACTCCAGCACATGGACGAAAATCCCCTGTTTAATACGACAACAATGGAAGTGTTGGTACTGGATGAGGCGGATCGCTGCCTGGATATGGGCTTCCAGAAAACGCTCAATTCTATAATCGAAAACTTTCCTCCAGATCGGCAAACGTTACTGTTTTCGGCAACGCAAACCAATACACTGGAAGATCTGGCAAGACTCAACCTAAAAGATCCGGTCTACGTGGGCTATGGAGCAGGCAAGACCATAGACACAAAACCATCGGGATCTACAGCTGTTCTGGCCTTGCCGGAGCTGCTGCAGCAGAGCTATGTGGTTATACCGCTGGAGGAGAAGATAACTATGCTCTGGTCATTCATTAAGAATCATCTAAAGCAGAAGATCATTGTCTTTGTTGCCAGCTGTAAGCAGGCGAAATATTTGTATGAGATATTTTGTAAATTGCGTCCAGGCGTTGGATTGCTAGCACTTTATGGGACCTTGCATCAGGATCGTCGCATTGCCATCTACGAGGATTTTCTGCGCAAGAGCCATGTGGTCATGTTTGCTACAGATGTGGCTTCGCGTGGCCTTGACTTTCCGTCCGTTAACTGGGTGCTGCAGCTGGATTGTCCAGAAGATGTCCCTCAATATATCCATCGAGCGGGTCGCTCGGCACGCAACAAAAGTCGAGGCGAATGCCTTTTGGTGTTGACGCCCAGTGAGGAGAAATACATGATTGCTGCTCTAAAGGAACAGCTTAATCTCGACATACGCGCTGTCCTCATTGATCCCAAGAAACTATTTTCGCCACGCGTCAAAATCGAAGCGTTCCTTGCACAATTTCCCGATTTGCGCGCCTCGGCTCAACGCGCCTTCCTCTCGTATCTAAAGTCTGTGTTCCTTATGCGCAATAAGCGACTGTTCAATGTGCTTAGCCTTGACCTGGATGCCTATGCGCAGTCCCTGGGATTGGCTGTCACGCCTCGAGTGCCCTTCATCGAGAAGCTGAAGTGGCGACAGAAGCAACAGAACGAGCCAGAGCAGCAAACAAATAAAACAACAGGCTTTGGTCACGACAACGATGATGAGGATGAGGAGGAAGAGGATGACTTTATAAAGATTAAGCGGCGCGATCATGATGTGGAAGGTGATCCCATTGAACTGAAGCAGCAGGTGGACGAGGAGTCAGAGGAGCCGCTTGTAGTGCCCAAGCGTGAGAAGCTAGTGACCAAAGCAGCGCTGGCCAAAAAGGCGATCAAAAAGAATATACAGATCAATTCCAAGCTCAAATTCGATGAGGATGGTCAAACGCTTGCCGATGAGCGCAATCAAATGAAGGCGCTGACAACCAAGAAACAAAAGCAACAACAAAAGCAAAAGGATGACGATGGCGGAATCAATCTGATGCTCTCCAAGGCGCTGCTCAACGAGGAGGATCAATACGATAAGCAGCGTTTCCGTGAGCTCGTAAAGAAACGTCATAAGCTGCAGCGCGAGAAACTGCGCAAGAAGGCAGAGCAGCAGCAGAGCGACGACGACGAGGAGCAAGACGAAGATGAAGCAGAGCACTTGGATATGGATAGCGAGAGTGAGCAGTCGGTGGACTTGTCCTGGTTGCCAGATCCTGATAAAATATATAAAAAGAGAAATGAGAAGGATGAAGAGGAGGAAAAGGAGGATGCACTGCAGATGGATGAAGAGGATGAAGATGAAGATGACGATGATGATGAACCTGTCTTTAAGAAGTCCAGAATAACTGATAAGCTAACGCTTCTGGATACAGAAGCCATAGCAGCCAATTTATTGGCCAGCTAGGGCAGGTACAGCGAAGCGCTTAGCTTGAGCAGGACCGGCGACAGGAGCAAGCAAATGATGAAGAGCAGCAGCTGGAGCAGTCCTATAGGAGAAGAACAAGAGGAGGATGAGGAAGACGAGCATTATGTTAGCAAACCCAATTCTAATCCCAGTTGTGCTAGCCAGCTGCTAGTAGCTTCATTATATAGCCCAATCCTAAGTATATTTTTTTAAATAAAAATAAATAAAGAAACAACAAAATGTAAATGCTTCACAAATATTTGGAAAATGCCCACAAATTTATTTATTCATGTTTTCTTTTACTCTTCTGCACTCCATAGCCTGACATATATAGCTGCATACACACATATGTATATATATATTAATATATATATATATATATATATATATATGGGGAGCGCTGGGTTTTGAGGGAGGGGGCGTGGCTAGGATTTTGTTTTCGATTTATGGGGGGCATAAAATTTGCTTTTAAAAATATTACACATCACGTCGAATTACATTTGTTTTTTGTTTTGAGACTTGCATTTTTTTTTGTTTTTTTTTTTTTAGGCGTATATATAAATAAATGCACACAGACATATATATATGAATCCATATACACACATATATATATATATGCATGCACAAATCGTGTACAAATAATGCAATAGACACACATATCTATACAAATTATACTATATATTGGTTAATTTGTTTCTTTTCTTTTTTGTTTTTCATTCTCTGCTCTCTGTTTCGCGTTTGTTGTCATTTTTCATTAATTTTGTGTTGTTTTTCTTTCGCTTTAAGTTTGAGGTCCGTTTCAGACACAAGATACACAATTATATAATTATATATATACATATATATGTTTGTACACACATATATGCATATGTATATATATATATATATATATATATATATATATATATATATATATATATATAATTAGTTTTTATAAAAAATTAATGCTCAATTACAAGGAATAACACTTATGCTTATGTTGTCTAAATTTCGTTTTTTTGTTTTTCTTTTTATTTAGTTTAAAATACATATAAATACATACACACATACATAGAATATATATATAGCATATATATATATATATATAGTTGTATATATGTAAGTAGAGCACACATTTATATAATAGCTGAGAGCTAAGAGACAAAGAATTTTTAATTAATTTCCGTTTTTAATTTTACTTGCAGTATTGATCTTGTGAGAGGGGGTCAGGGGCTTAGGAGGCGGTGTCGGAGCATGGGCCGAGGGGTCGTTAATAGGTTAATATTATCATATAATTTAGCGCTAATACTTAATACATTTTCATCTTTTAGACACAATTCAATACATATGCATACATACATATATATTTAGAGTTTCTTATTCATTTAAATACATATAGAAGAAACAAGCATGCATTCATTCACTCCATCCCTCTCATACTCTCTTTCGAGAGCCACGCATTCATTCGCACTCACTCTCTCTGTAAGGAGGGAGATCGATCACGCACTCCCTTTCTCGCTCTGTCTCATTCATAATACACATAGAGATTCAAGTTTGTAGTAGTTGAAATTGTTTTTGCTTCTTTTTGTTTTTAATTTTTTTTTTTTTGTTTCTGTTTAGTTTTTTTTCTTTTTGTTAGCTCAAGTTGCCTCTGCTTTTGCTTCATGTCTCAACATCTATATATGTATTTAAATATATATATATATATATATATTTAAACACACATATATACACATATTGATTTCCAATTTTTTACATTTTACATTTTAACATACAATACACAATTAATAATTTGTTATATGCAAGATTTTGTGCAGACACATGCGTATATATATATATATATATATATATATATATATATATATATATATATATATATATATATATATATATATATATTATACATGTATATATGTAGTTATTTATAATAATAGATCGGGCGCAAAAAACCCTATGCGTTTACACATATCATGGAAACACAACAAAGCCATTAATACAAAATATATATAATTTTCATATATATATATATATATATATATATATATATATATATATATATATATATATATATATGTATTTATATATATTCACGTACATATATAAAATAAATATAGCCTACTTAACTAATTGGTTTATACTTTTGATACCAAATACTTTACACGCACACACACATATACACATTTAAATGGTGTGAACATACACATATATCTATACATATATATATGTATGCATATATAAATATATAAATTTGATATATATGCATTTCCATACTGTTCCGTTTACAAAAATTTGACATTTTCTTCTTTCGCGACATTTGCTGCCTGCTTTGACATTACACACATATATATTTTGTTCTGTTTTATGTTTTATGTTTTGTTTTTCTTTTTTTTGATGATCTTTAAATCGATCGATGGGTTCTCTTCAAAGCCTGTCTCTATATATAGATCTGTTCTCCTGCTGCGGCTTCATCTTCATCACCGTTTGTGTATCATTTTAAACCATAACGAAGGCATCTTTGCCACAGAATAGATATGGAAATTGATCGATCATCGTCTGAACAATATCCTCGAGATATGGACGCAACTGTTCAAAATGTCCCATATCCGTAAAATCAATGGGTATCAATGTGGGCCACCAGCAAATTGCCAAATTTTTGCTATCCATGCTATTTAGCTTCGAGTTGTCCGAGACGCTGCAAGAAAAAAGAGAAACACATTAAAAATCCATAATATAATCTTTATAAAGGCTTCGTGACTTACTGCACAAAGTGCTGGAATATGTATTTGAGTATGGCGAAATTGATGGGTGGTAGTTTTTGTAGCAAAGACTTTAAAGCTATCAAACGGCAGCTACGATCTGTTTTCACCTCAACATTCAGCTTGGAGGAGCCAACACCACGAGATCCTGGAGAAAACAAATTAAAGATAAAGCAAGTTTATATACAGATTTAAGGATTGCTGGACTGACCGGCTATTTCCTCCAGCTCCTTGATAATATCCTTGCTGAACAGCGGTGGCAAACGTTTCGAAAAGAAGTCCTTGAGAGCGGTGGCCACCGCATTTACCGGTATATCCAGCACATCAATAATTGTATTGGTATCTAACATCAAGAATAATATACATTAGCTTTTCAGTATACATATGTATATATATATTTTTCGTCTTACCATCTTCAAAACGTTGGAATAGCATGTCAACATGTGCTCGACTACCTGGCACACGATAGATGCCCTCAGAGTCGAGGCCTTCCTTCTCAATGAATTCAACACATTTGATTAGGAATATGGGTATCTCGTCCTTATCGGATGTGATCATTAGTTTGCCAAATTGGGCTTCAGTTGTTTCGGTTAGTCCTTTGGCATTCTGCTTCAGCTTACGCTTGAGCTTCTTTTCCTGCTCTTTTTCCTTCTCCTGCAGCTTGCGCAGTCGTGCCTGCTCCTCCTTGATGCGTCGCTTCTCCAGCTTCTCGAAATCCTTTAAGCATTTCGCATTCATATTGTATTCGGGCAAGTTCTCAGCACCAAATATGCTGACTGCAGTGAGCTCCGGCACCATGGAATACTAAGGGAATTGGAATTTATGTAGATATAGTTTATATTCGATTAGACAGATCATTGAGTAGTCTTACCTCTGGCGATTTGTCGCTCTTCATGAATTCGGGCACCACACCAGAATCAGCTTTTTCTAAGAACAGAAAGAAGGGTTATTAACTAGACTTATAAATGTTGAGGTCAATGTTAAGTGACTACTAGTTGAAGCATATTGTTAGTTGAGTTAACATATTTATATTTAAGGCATACAAATAAAGTAAATTCCATGTACGTATGTATGTAAGTATTAAGTCGCATGTTAATAACATACTTATACTTAAGGGCGATCACAAATTGTTAGTGGTTTTAGCTTTTGGGTGAACTGAAGCGCAACTCGAACCAGAAATGCAAATAATAAAGCACGACACATACTTTTCTCACCTGCAGCCGCAGCAGCGGCCATACGCTGATAGTGCAGCGGTATCTCCGGTGGACTGACATACGCACCAAATGGTGGCACACGTGGTGTTTGCACCGGTATGGCCACCTTCTTCTTCTTGTTCTTCTTTGTGGTGGTGCCAGCCTTTTTGTTGGCCTTGTAGTAGGCATTCTGCTGACGTACGCGGCGCTCCGTTGAACTGGCGCAACTATCCGACTCGGTGCAGTCTGCTGGAGAAAAAAGAAGGCAGAGAATGCATTAGATTTTAGTTCGCATTTTGGTTTGTATCCCATATTTTCATATAAAAGAAGTCTAAGACCCTATATTAGAGACACAGATTATAGACTCAAATCGAATCGTTTTTACTATAGAGAATTTACAGCTCATGCACTTGACTTATTACGAACATACAATCGTGTCTTTCAGAGACCCACTACTGGGTGACAAAGCCCTTATATCGTCAGTTAATTATCATCGTTAGGTATGTGGTAACTAGTTACGCCCGTTTACAATATTCTACAGGGTATCAGTTTACTTATTACAATGTACCGGTTGCAGCAGTTCTCCCCTTTTTCTTCATCTTCTTCCTCTTCCTCTTTATCTTCTTCTTCAACGCACCTTCATTTTCATAGATTTGCTCGTATTCGGCAAGCTCCTCGGAGTCCTCATCCTCGCCATCGAGCTGAGCATGATCATAGCGTTTGGCATCCTTGTCACCACCAGCCTCACAGCCAGCCAAATAGGATTCTCCCGTACTGCCACTGCTGGTAAAGTTCATTTTGGCGACGGCATCGCTAACCAGCTGAAAGTTCTTCATATTCAACTTGCCCGGTTGCTGTGTGGGTAGCGTGAAAGTTGAAGAGCTCATGGCACAGTTACGACTGGGCGCTTCACCCACCTTCAACGTTTGGCTGGGTCCTTTGGGCCGTATCTTATTCAAGTTGGAATCGATATGCCGCCTGCCTGTGGTATACGCATGCGTGGAGCCACTGAAATTATTCCAGATGGAGTTCTTGTTTGCATTGCGACGTGCATCGCTTTTATCCTCCAGCCATTCTGTAAATTATGCAAACCATTTTTGTAAAGATTTTTTTCTGGTAAAATTATGTTAAATTAAGGTAAAGCTAAAAAGCGAGCGAGGCAGAAGTTAACAGAACTCTCTACGGCCTGTTTGTAGGGAATTGGGGATCACTAAGGATTGCGTAAAAGATTTTTTTCTTTGCTTGTTTTTATCTATACCGAAAATTCGTATTCAATTTCGATTAATTACAACGTTTATTATCGAATAGTAGTTAGCTATATAGATCGTGATGTTCATTCACGAATTCAGTTATGAACGATACATTCAGATTGGGCTAAGTTGATCATGAGCGATGCGACTTTGATCGATAGTTATTCGCGCCTTCTATCGATAAGTTCTAACTGGTCATTGCTTAAACAACGAACACTAGCGCCTATTATTCGTATTGGTCATTCAGTTTTCGTTCATGAACAATTAAGCAATTCAATAGAATGTATAGTTCATGGACAAGCAAAAAAAAAATTATGTATATTATTTATGACGTGAGTGAGCTTTATTGTTTATTGATCTACTGAATAAGTGTAGCAGCTCATTTGAATGAACCGCTTAAAATTATTGGAACATTTAGTTAACCTGCATCGTGGGTGGCCAATGAATCCTTAGACCCGCTGACATCCGCTGCTTATGAAATGCATGAGTAGAACAAAGAAATGCCCAAATAAGGCACGAAAGAAAAGGAAAATGGAAAAAACAACAAGAACAACGAAAATATAATATGCATCAAATGGCAATAGTTAGAGCAAGTTTCATTTTTTTTTATGTTTCAGCTAAGTTGAAACGGAATCAAAAGAAAAGAAAATAAATTGGAAAACTATTGAAAAATGTACGCAATATAAAGAAAAACTATATACAATTGAGGCCAAACAAAAAGTTGGTAGTGTATTATATATATATGCATACATATATATATATATATATATATATATATATATATATATATATATATATATATATATATATATATATATATATATATTATATTCTTATGGATACTATATTATAGCTGCATAAGGTGAGAGACAGAAAAGGGGCAAAAGAAAACAAAGAAAAGCAATGTTCGATCGAAGCCGAAGCTTGAATACCCTTACAGAAAGCATCTTTAATATATATACCAAACTTTTATCTGATATGCTCAAAGTTGTTTACCGAATTTTTATCTTCTCTATACATGTATCTTATATACATTAATTCAGTTCAAGATACATACATTATTTGGAATCAGACAAGCCAAACAGTATTACTATAATAACTGAGATAAATGTATATAGCAAATCTCTTTGCTTTCTGTAAGTGCATTAAATGAATGAAATTTGGCTATGTGGGTTTCTGTTTTTTTTTTATTTAGAGATATATATTAATATGATGATATATATAAAGATGATGAGGTATTTGTACAAATCGAGCATATGAATGGGTTAAGTAGAGGCTGTGGTGTAGTGTAGAGGGTGGCGGTTGGGGTCGGTCGACTTGGGGAGAATATTATGAATGAGCAAACAACATTTACAGTTTACGTCTTGGTTGTAAAACGAAGACCAAAACGAGTAGAAGCACAAACAAAACGAACAAAAGGAACAGAAAGAAAATGACTATAACAAAGAATGAAACTAATAAGAAGTAAAACGAAGTAAAATTTATGATGCATATTACGATATCATACGATATAAACGAGTATATAAGAAAATATTCAATTAGTTAGATTACATGTTATCTCTTCCAAACTTGATTCTGAAGCCGAAACGAATTGACTCTTATATGTGCATGTAATGAGCTGATGATCTGGAGGGGCTGGCTCTGGAGGAGTTGTTGGAGGAGGGAATATCTGGAATCCTGTTTTTTTTTCGATATATTTTCGATTTTTTTTTTTTTTTTTTAGTATATATAATAGTTATTTTGATATGCAATAGGCAATAACAACAACGAATACACACACACACAGAGATAAATCGATTAAAAAAAAAAAAAAAACAATTGTTATGATTAATTGTTAATAATATATATGGTATCATTATATATATTTATATATATATATATATAGAGAGAGAGAGAGAGAGTATTACATAGAGTATTTTTATGGTTTATATGTAAAAATATATTTGGGATCAAGGTACTCGAGATCAAATGACTCAAAAGATGTATACCCTGTAAATAAACAGTTGGTTTCGGTTTATAGCCAAAAACAAAATCTGCGAAAATCTAGAGCTTAACAGTCCAAGTCAATAGAAGAACCTTGTTTTACGGGATATTATAAGTCAAGTTAAACAAATTGCTTCAGCTAGCTAGTTGATTAGAACTTTCAAAATACTACAGAGTATAAAGTAAATATCTCTTAAAACTTGTAATATGATATATAACTATTTTTACCGAGACTGCTGCAGTTAGTGGCGTTTACAGAGTCTCAGTGTAATGTAACCATTTTTACAGCGCCCGAATCTAACAAACAGTTTTAAAAGCTCATACTGTACAAGTAGGGACTGATGATTTCAAGGAATGGCTTTTACAGGGTATTTGTTGTAAAATAAGTGAACGTTTTGGGACTTAAACTGTAAAGTCTTGCTTTGTTCATATGATATTTCATCTTTCTTTTACTGTCCATGCCAGCCCGTTAAGTATCTTTGTTTACAGGGTATCAGATTGTAAGTGAAACTCACAATGCATGAGCTGTAAATGTCGCATATATACGACATACATGTTTATATACATATGCTGACTGATTGGATTGGATATTGTATTTCATATGATATGGATATGGATAGTTGGACTTATGTATAGATTATTATAGAGTATGTCTGTAGATTATATTACGTATATATATATATATATATATATAGTTAAATATATATATATATATAGTTAAATTTTTGAATGTATTAAAAAACTATTGGGAAACTTACTTTGATGCAGGTGTTTAGGTTTTTCGTTGTTGTCATCATAGATTTCATCTAGTGATATATCTCTTTCTTCTACAAAATGAAATATTAAAATTATTTTAAGAGTGTTTTATAAGGGTCTATAACGCGCAACTAACCATTTAATGAGTTGAGAGATCGTGTAGGAAGCATTTCGTAATTCTCACTGCCTGAACCATCGGTGCCCAGGGTATTCGATAGCATATAGCTTTCATGTCTGGGCGGTGGGCGTGGCATTTGATTAACCGAATTCTCAAGCGTACCCTCGCCCGAATCTAAAGTAATTGACTCCTCCACATGCAGATTCTCAACCTCGTATTTGTTATCCCATGCGATCTTCAAGAATGGATTATAGAAGGCGACTAGATAAATGACAGAGATAGAGAGATTGAATTAAAATCTGTCGAAATTATTATTTTCTTCGCCCATGACACATACACTTGACATATTGATCCGCTGAGAAGGTCATAAAGCTGCCCTTGTAGCGATCGGCCAACGCATTGCCCTCGGTAATGAGAAACTGACAGATTTCATTATTAAAGAAAGCATTAACACCGCCACTCTCCGTCACAGCAACTAATTGCAATGGAATGTTTGCATTCTGTGCAGCCAAAATGCTATGGAAATACAAACAATATAAATGAGGATTATAAACAATATGTTCTATAACTATATACTAGTGTGCGACACTCACTTGAGATTGGCCAGCGATGAGCGTCGTTTTGCTGAATAGATGTATATATAGCCATGGATAAGTTCATCCCGATATTGATTGGTGCCATGGTACGAAGATAAAATGAATTCCACACGCCGTTTGGCATCACCAATGAAGACATCGACAATGATGCAGTGCTCATTGGCTTTGACCAGCGTCGATTCCGCTAACAGTGGCTGGACAATGTTTTCGATATCATATTGATCGCCGCAATAGATGCAGACAAGTATGCGTAGATCGGTATGATTGGACGATGGATATGGTTCATAGCTTTTCATTTCGCTTAGCTTCAATGAGAGTATAACTATATTGAGTATATCGTAAACATATTTCTGATGATTCTGCGTATGATCTATGAAATCGCAATGCAACATTTCTGATAGACGCATGCCCTCGCTGCGCAGATATTCAACTTCATTCTCTTTCAGATCTTGCGGTTGATAGACTAAAACAATTGGCAAATTCTCAAATTTATCCTCCAGCTCTAAATTGCATAATAGTGTGCGTTCTAAATTATCCTTGAGCGTTTCAAACGATTGCTGATTTGAGTAAACACAAATGAGACCTACAAAAAGATGAAGATATATATATATATATATATGTTGTTATTTCTTATAAATATACAGTTTTGTCTTACCACTTGAGTAGACATCGATGGCTTTGAATGCCTCCATATCGCCATTGGCAATGCGATAATTGAGATAATATGTTTGGTTCTCATAGATATATTCACCCTTGCTACCCGTACATATACGAATATCGTTCAGTAAATCGCTAGCCAAATGTTCGGAGCCCACAATTAACAGATTCAATGTGCGCTCGGATCCATTGCCAGTGGTTTTCCAGCCACCCATGCCACCACCAACATTGCCGCCCATTGTCTTATGGTTGGTCGCGGACTTATCAGCGAGCACCTCCTCAATCAGATTGTCCACACAATTGTTGAAGAACGGACAATGATCCCTAATGGGGCAGTGGATGAAGCGTAAATGTTGCACCAACATCACGCGTCGCTCCTGATCCAAACGATCCAACATTTTGTATCGCGAATCCTCCTGAATAACATCGGTTATCTGTCTAACATCCTCCTGTGTGATGATGTCCACATTTTTGAATTGGAGAAAATATTGGGCATGCTCTAGCAATAGCTCAATGAAATTCTGTTTGCTCTTCTCAATAATCTCGTCCTGATGTATATCATAGATCTGTTGGCAGTCGTGTTCGGATAACGCCTCGAAGCATTCACGACCCATAAACAGGACACGCACCTCCGACAATTGTTTTCCGGGCGTCACAAAACCGGATTCCTCCAGCAGCATCTTGAACTGTTGCTTCCAACTGTAAGGTCAAATGTTTTGTCTATTAGTTGTAATCTATATAAACTATGGTATTCAGAGTCTAGAAATATATATATTTATCTATAATTGACTACAAAGCTATATGTATTTTCTATAATCAGTGATCAATGTTTCTTTCAAATTCAAATTCAATGGGCTACACCTATCAAGAACTCGACATTTGGGAATAGCTATGCTCCTTTGATAATCAAGACTCCCTGCTCATTTGCCTAGCTACAATATTGGTATAATCACAATTCGAATCAGATTAAGTTAAGTAATTCCCCAAATCTTACCCAATTTTCTTTTTATCCTGTTGCACCGAATTCAAATAGTTACGAAATACGGTCTCTGCCTCATTCGTTTCCAGCACATCAAAGGGTATACGTGTCTCATCGTCTGGCACATCCATATCGAGGAAGTCCGTCCAGCTGACTTGGGGAAACTCATAGAAATACTGATCGAATTCAATATGATTCTGTAAATAGTTGCGTGCACATTCCCAGGCATCATCATCGCTAATGTTCAGTGCACTTATATCGGGCAATAGATATTCGAGTGCCAGTGCAAATTTGTCCAAATACTGATGCAGTTTCTTATTGAGATGATCGTCGCGCAGTTTTTTCATGTGACGACGGAATAGCTTCTGTCCGGCCTCGTGTCCGAATATGTTGAGGAACTCGTTCCATTCGCGATACTGTGATAGCATCTTTGAGCCTTGTGACCACAATATATGATAATCGGTGATTTGATTTCGAATCAAGCGCGTTACGGCTTCCGATCGTATATCGAGCAATTCTTTGCGTGACTTGGCCGATTCCTGGTACGAAATGATCTTGACGCGATTCTTTACCTTGTCAATCATTTGGGCGAGCATCAGAAATGCCAAATCAATATTGATGCTCTCATGTGCCGACGTCTCAATCAATTGCACCGTACTCTTGTAATCCTTGCGTTGACTAATCTTTTCCGCCTCGCGCACATACAGCTCGTAGGCATCGTCATTCTTGGTAGTCACCAGGACAAGCGGCTTCTTGTTCTTCAATATATTCGCAATTGCATTCTGTACGAACTCCACTTGCTTCTCAACGCTACGATTTGGCACTGGACTCACATCGAACACAACGACAAAGCCATCGATACTCAAGCGTCCGTCGGGCATCACCTTTTGTTCGTACTCCTTTTCGATGCCCAATTGATTTTTGCATATATACATCAGCTTCTCTGCCGAAAAGACCTTAGTCGCTGTGCAGCGTTTCAGATACGGATCCATTTTGCCGACTTTAAACGCTTGAAAGGTCGAATCATCCATAAATTCTGTTTGTTCGATTATATTGAAATTGTATTCAACGCCCTCGTCCGTCGTCTTGCGCACCTCGCCCCAATAGAGGAAGTGATCATTATTCACAATGCGACCACTAAAATCACTTTGACTTAGCACTGATATGTGATCTATAAAGTAATCATCGGCCATTGGCCGCATAAATCTGTTGCACAAACATGATTTACCAACGCCAACCTGGCCGCGATCCTTTTCGGTCCCGGATAGTCCAATGACCGAAATGTTGAATTGACGCATCTTGTTGTTGTACCTGTAGATAGAGTTGAATGGATCATTAGATCAAATTGAAATATATATATATATATATATATATATATATATATATATATATATATATATATATATATATATATATATATATATATATATATATAAATATATACTGTTTTCTTGAATTGAATCCATATTCTTTAGCATTATAATTACATGTTGGAGGACTCGAAAATTCAAAATTCATCACAGTGAATTATCCTACACAGCATATTTGAAATCTCTAACTTCTGCAGTATCAAAAACCAAATCAAAAGATCGATTATATTCGATAGGGAAATCGGTCACGTTTACTTTTGACTGTTATATTTATATAACAATATATATACAGTCTTTATCCACCGGCTTAGCATTACTTTAATAGACATTCGTTTTGAGACTCTTAGTCATATAGGTAGTAGTCTTCGTCTTATTCTGAGTCATATAATAGCTGAAACAAGTTTCCATTAGAAACCTTGAAAAATACATACAAATATTTCGATCCGTATGCTTGACATATAATATGTTTACAGAATTGTATATATATACTTAGTCGATTTATCCGATTACACGAGGGTAGTTTGAAAAGTTACAGGTACAATTTAGAACAAAATTAGTTTACAAAGCTAAGTTCTTAAACTAAACCCATGTGATACATCTTGATTCTACAAGGATCACTATCGGAATTTTGAGAACTTAGATAGTCCATTCCCATAAAATGGTACCATAACTACAACTTTAATTAATTGGAGTTCATAATACAGTTATTATACTGTACATATATATTTGTATCAACCGCATTTAACTAGTTAAAGTAAACAAACAAACAAATATTATTTCCACAACATTTATCAAGCACTGAGAATAGTTTATACAAGATCTATGTAAGGCTTACAGCTATGTAAGCCTGTTTTGTATGGGTTCTTAAGACATTTCTATTTATGGAACACACTTTTTTTTTTCAATTTATATTGAGGCACATAGAAATTGATAACACCGAATTAACTTCGCGAATCGCTATAGACAAATGACTGTCTCTTGCGTGAATGAAAAAGTGTCGGCATGTTTGACCAGCTATTGCTTACAGGGTATACAAAATTGAAGGAAAGAAGGAAAATGAAAGAAAGGGAAAAAGTAACCGAAAGAACGACAACAACAAGAACAACAACTACTGTAGGGAAGCACTTGGCTGAGGGGGCCTCCTCCATTGGGATACATCCACGACTGGACATCAAATACGCTAGAGAGCAGAACCGAGCCGAGCTGAGTTGAGCTGAGCAGAGCAGAGCAAAGAGCCTGCGCTTAGCGGAGCGTACACATACAGCCGGCGCAGTCGAATGCAAATTGCCACCTGCCGCCCTCCTTTCTACCCTGCCCCCACATTGTCCTGCCACCTACAAAAAAAATGAACACATTTCCACAAATTCGAAATGACAAACATTTTGTGGTTAACTTTGCACACGCACGGACACGCACGCACACACAAACACGCACCTTTAAATTAACATTATTTGAAATGTTTTTTAAAATAGATATTTTCGTTTCTGTTTTTTTTTAAATTATATTTTACAGTTCGCTCGAAAAGTTCTGCAACAAATTGAAAATCCTTTTGTGCCTGCTGCTACTGCTGTTGCCGCTGCTGCTGTTAGCTGCGCTGCTGCTGCTGCGACAAAAGCAACTAAGCAAGAACCAGAGAGCAAATACTAATATTACGAGAGCGAGCGCGCACAAGCGAGTATCCGTGTTTGTGTGCGAGAGGGCGAGCGCGACTTTTGAGAGAGCAGTAGCAGCAGCAAGACAGTTATGTCAAATGTGGGTGGCGTATTGTTTTTGTTGTCTACTCGTTTGCCCTGTGCATTTGTGGTCTTGTCGCCTGTTATCCTGCTCTCTCTGCTAACACATTTTGCAGCAATAGCATGTGCTCTCTTCAGCGTTCTGTGAATGAACACACACACACGCACATCAATTCTATAAGCAATTGCAGTTAGTTGCGTGCGTGTGGGTGTGTACGTTTTTAATAAAAGCAACAAACACTCGAAACGTTAATTGAGTTTTCCGGCTTTACAAGAATTACACAAATATGCGAAACAGTTGTTGCTGTTGTGCGTTCTAAAGCCACGGCGTTGCCACCTTTTGCGCTCCATCTGCAAAAGAAGTAGCAAATACAAATGCAAACTGCAAGTGCAGCAGCACGCAGAATCAAAATGTATTTTACGCAGAGGTTCCCAGCAACAGATTTCCTGTACAATATGTGTCTACATTCTCCGGTCTGCACAACAGGCAACAACAACAATAACAAAAGCAACAACTATGCGATTAGTGGTGGACTCGAAACGAGTTTCTCTCCATCACAAGTCAGAGTTGGAAAACAATACACTAATTGAGACGATATACATATCTTATCGATTATATTCAATTTCATAATTTGTATCCTATTTCCAAATGGGATATATATATCTCCTTTAAGCTGTTCTTTTCATTTTGATTGTCTGCTACGCATTTAATTGTCGATGTGGCGACGTTGATAACAAAAAAACAAGCAACAATAAGCACACGAAATGTGAACACCCACATATGGTGTAGAGTCCTGCGTGTCACGTGAGTAAACACGGCTTTCACACAACACTATCAACGGTAACAGCAGCAAAAACAATGACGACGACCCTTGCACAACACTCTCTGCCTCTCTTTCTGGTTTGTTGTTGTTGTCAATTGTCTAGCAAAGAGCTTCAAGCTGCAGGGGCGGTGGCGACTCTGTAAGGGGAATGTGGGAGGGCAGCAACTGCATGTGCAGCGAATGTTTAATGGATCCCAATCGGCTGCCAATTTTATAAACTTCATTGAGTTTTTAGCCAAGTTGTAGAAGTTCATGAATCGAGGGATTGAAAGGAAGGTTGACAGGGCAGGGGAAAGGAATGGGGGAGTTCTGTGATTACCTGCAGTTGCGCACAAATAAGTGGACGGTTGGACAGCCAAAAGAAACGAACAAACACACGCTCGATGGTCGTCGATTCAGCATTTACCGATTCCCGATTCTGCTTTCGATTCCCGTTGTGTTCGTTTATCTTGACTTTGCTTCGTGCATGTGAATGTGGATGCTGAGAATGGCATCCAACACACAAAAAACTTCTTCTAATACTCCTTTGGCAGCAACAGCATCCACCAACACATACACAGAGAGGGAAATAGTTGGAAGTGAGAGAGGGAGAGAGAGAACGGGAGAGTTGCACCGATTTAGTCAAGTTTACATGCACTGTAATTAGGCACTTGAAAATGTGCAACAAATTGGAGTTGTACACTTATTTGCTTTAATTATTTTCCAACCAGCCATAGCCAACAGCATTTTCACAAATACACATAAACTTACACACACACACTTATAGAGTTACACACACTTACGCGCGCAGACCAAAAGAGCGAGCGTGTATACAAGACAATTACGAATCAGCATCGTAAAATACAACAAAAAAAAAAAACGAAAAAAATTGGAAGCAGAGAGAGAGAAAGAAAACTTCCGACGCAAGTGAAAAATGTTGAGGCGTTTACAGCTAACTTTTACTTTAATTTTATGCACATACTGTATTAAACAATTACTCACAATTATTGCACTTTCACAGCTCCAATGCGTTTATTAAACGTTATAAAAATTAAGAAAATAAAACTATTTTTATATATTCTTCATCCGAGCTTCAATCTGCAAAACAATCTGAGCTACAAATTCAATCGATGGCAACTAAACGATATCATCGATGGTCTTGCATTTGTGCTGCTCATCGATAACTTTTCAAAGTAAACTATCGATATTTATAGTTCACTTTCACTTTTTTTGTATTTGTTTATTATAAATAAATACCTGAATAATTACTGAAGCTAAAGTGAAAGTAAGCAACTGTAAATAAATAAAATATTTACATTATATGTAAATATAAGCATGCCAGAAACAAGCCAACACAATATGTCTTCGGTTTCGCACAGCAAACAGGCGCAAATGGAGGCTGTTATATTACTTATTTTGTAGTACACATTTTGGGAACTGTAAATTTTTTACTGTTAGTTGAACTGTAAATTCAAAAAGTTATAGCATTTTACCGCCCAGTAAACTCCTACCCCCAGTAAACTCCGATAAGTCGATAGCTTTAATTGTGCTCAAATCTTTATTTGTTGCTTGCGCAATTTTTTGTTTATTAATTATAAATACATTTAATAAAAAAAAAATAGAGAATAACCTAAATAATGTAACGCTTAGATGTGTTTGTTTAAAGAAAGAAAAAACATATATGAAATACATTCTTGTTTGCCGCTTCAATTGAATTTTTGAATTGCAGTTGGCAGTGTTCCCGGCCAGCTGCGACGGCGGCGACGACGACGACGACGCATCTCCTTCTCCTACCACTGTTCCTCTTCTTCTAGCATTTGCGTTTGGGCGTGCGCCGTTTGACGCCGCAATTTTCCACCTTCTTGTTGCCCTTGGCAATGGCCAGCAGCTTAACCAGCTTCTTGTGCGAATCACCAACGATCCAGCCGTGTTTCTGGTATTGCTCACTATCATCAAAATGTTTCGGCGTTAATTGTTGTGGCTGTTGCTGCTGTTGATGCTGTGACTGTGCATGTGAATGTTGCTGTTGTTGTTGTTGTTGCTCATTGGATGTCACATCGGCAGGTGACTGGGCTTGTGACTGGGCTGCTGCAGCTGCAGCTGCAGCTGCTTCGGCGGCCTCCACATTAATGCGTCCAAATTCATCGTCGCTGGAGCTGCTCCAATAATAAAGTTGCTTCTCGCTCGCCGGTCGCTTCCTGCGCGCCGGCGATTGACGATGCGTTTGCGACTTTCGTTTCGTTTTCAAGTTCTTGTTGCTGCTGCTGCTATTGTTGTTATTGTTGTTGTTGTTAGTTGTGACAGCAACTACTGCTGTTGCTTCTGCCGTCGCCGTTGAAGCTGTTGCAACTGCAGCTGCAGCTGTTGCTGTCGCAGTTTTATTGCTGCTGCTGTTGCTGCGCGGCTTCTGTTTGCTTGCACTGCTCGCTGCCTTCTCCTTTTGCTGCTGAGGCTGTTCCTGGCAATGGTTCAGTTCCGGCGACTCTTCCAGCGTTCGCTGCTGTCGCCTACTGCGTGTCCGTTGCGATTGCTGCTGCAGCTGTTTTTGTTGCTCTTGCTGCTCCTGTTCCTGCTGTTCCGCTGCCTGCTGCTGCTTGCCACGCTTTCTGCTGCTCGCCACTGGCTTCTTGGGCGCCTTTGGCGCCTTGGCTACGGCCTTGGCACGCGGTGCTTTTGTTTGTTTGGTGGGCGTGGCGGGCTCTGCAATACGCTGCCTCGCCCGCTTGGGCTTCAACACCGGCTCTACTGGTTCTTGTTGCTGCTGCTGCTGCTGTTGCTGCTCCTGCTCCTGTTGCTCCTGCTTACGTCCTTTACGATTTTTGGCATTCGTTACGGGCTGCGTCGCTTTCTCTCGCGGCGCTGCAAATGTCTCCGGCTGTGCCTCGCTGGTCTTGCGCTTGCGTCGCTGCTCTTGCTGCTCCTTTTGCTCAATTAAAGCTATAATATCCTTGGTGGACAGGAACTCTTCGTACTCATCGGAACTCCATGTCTCGACCAACTTCTTGGGTCGATTTGTAGCGCAGCGCCGCTTCGATTTCCGATGACCCTCATCGATTAGCTGCTCCAAGTCCTCAGTGCTCATGCCCAGCTCCGTCTGCAACTTGGACAGATCTTTGCGTGGCGGTTGGCTAGCAGCTTTCTTTACTCCAGTTGCCTTTCGTCCTCTAGCCTTCGCGTTCTTCTTGGCCGCTGGCTGCAACTTTTGCTGCTGTTCCTGCTGTTGTTGTTGCTGTTCTTGCTGCTGTTGTTGCTGTTGCTGCTGTTGTTGCTGCTGTTGCTGCTGTTGTTGCTGCCAGTCGAGTGGTGCTGCAGCTAGCGACAAAGGCTGCTGTTGCTGTTGTTGTTGCGGCTTGGCGGCTCCGCGCAGCTCATCGAACAGCTGATCCAACTGTGCCTTATCCTTGGGCACACTCTTCACAGTCAGCTTAGTTGTCGCTGTGCTCGCATGCTTGAAGATGCGTCCCATTATGAGCGATTTGTTCTCAAAGGTCTTGGCGGTGGCGCGACTTGAGCTGCTGCTGCTGTGCTGCGTTGTTGAGCCGGACGAAGAGGAGCTGCTGGAGCCGCTAGAGCTGGCCATATGCGCTGTCGATGACTTAACCACATGCTGTTGCTGCTGCTGCTGTTGTTGCTGCTGTAGTTGCTGTTCCGGCAGGTGCTGTTGTTGCTTCACGCTATCTCCATCCCCATCTCCATCCACATCACCGTCCACATCCTCACAGCTCAGCGTACCAAAATCATAATCATCCCGATCCGAATAGCTCGCCGTGGAGACGCTGTTGTTGTCCTCCGTCAGCAAATTGACGCTCGTCTTTGGCTTTTGAAACGTAATGGGCGCCTTCTCCTCCAGTCCAATATTCTTGAACGGACGCTCGGGTATAATGATTCGCCCAGAGGCCGGCGGCAAGGTGGCGCTGCTGGCAGCAACTGTTGCAACTGTGGCCTTAATTATGGACGAGGCGTGCATAATGGTCTTGGATGACGTTGAGCTCTGCTCGGCGACAGCAGCGCCTGCGTGCAACTGTTGCTGCTGCTGCAATTGTTGTTGCTGTTGCAAATGTGGTTGCTGCTGCTGCTCGTTTAGCAATTGCTCGGGCATATAGTCCACCCCCGTTGGTTTCTCGCTTCCCAGCGCAATGTCCGCCAATTCGGTGAGCTTGCAGACCGCACGCGTCGTCTTGGCCACATCCATGTCCACTGGCAACTGCGTGACGCTCGTCTCGTAGCCCTTCATGGCGGCTTTGGTCTTGAAGCGCGATGTGGTCATGTTTGTTGCTGTCAGCGCTGAGAACTGTGACGTTACCGAGTAGCTCGGCGATAGACGGTGATGGTGATGATGATGATGATGATGGTGATGTGGATGTTGCGGATGATGTGGATGTTGTTGCTGCTGCTGATTGTGTTGATGCAGCTGCTGCTGACTGTGCTGATGATGTGGCAAATGGTGATTGCTGCGAGTAGAAAGTGAAAAAGCAAAATTACTAATGAAACCAGTCAACTTCAGAACAAGAAGAAGAAGCAACACTTACGTGGGCGTGGCAGCGGGCGGATTACGAAAGAGCTGCTGTATAACTGGCTGATGGGAGACAGCTGCAACTGTTGCTGGCAGTGGTACTGGCACTGGCACTGGCACTGGCGGAGGTGACGGCGACGGCGATGCGGGCGAAGACAATATCTCAACAGCTGGCGGACTAGCGGGCGTCAGCAATTCCACGGGCTTGCGTCCGGCAGCACTGACAATTACCGAGGGCGTTGTTGTTGCCGTTGCCGTTGCCGTGGCACTCTTCAGTATGTTGCAGCACTCGTAGAAGAGACGCTCGTCGGGATTGAGATTAAGGCGGGCAGCGCTGTGGGCGGGACTCGACAAGTGTTGCTGTTGCTGCTGCAGCTGAGATTGTTGCTGCTGCAGCTGAGATTGTTGCTGCTGCAGCTGAGAGTGTTGCTGCTGCTGGTTGTCATGTATGCGCAGACTCTCTTCCGTGATGACATGATGACTAGAAGGTAGCTGTGCTTCAGGCGCAGGAGCAGTAGCAACAGCAGCAGATGCCGTTGCAGCTGCCGCCGCCGCAGCCGCAGCAGCAGCGGCAGCAGCAGCCTCTGTTGGCACAAGCACTGAGGCGCGTAGCTGTTGCAGCTGTTGGACAAACTGTTGCTCAGTTGATGCTGTTGATCCTGCTGTTGTTGCTGCTATTGATGCTGGTGTTGCTGCCTCCACTGATGCTGCTGGCTGTGGACTGGGCGGTGCATTGCTTTTCGATTGCAAATACTCCAACTCGGACAGCTTGGAGACGTGAGCCAGCGTCATGTTGTGCTTGGACAGCGATGTCGATGTAAAGAAGCTCTTGCCGCACAGCTGGCAGGCGAACTTGTCCGCCTCGTCCAGCTGGGCGTTGCGATTGCTGCGCTTCTTGGGCCGGCGTGTCAGCAGCACGCTGCGCCGTCGCCGGCGCCGACGACCGCGACCCGTTCGACCCACATCCTGCGAGTAGCTCGTATAGACACTCATCTCATCATCCATGTCCATGTCCATGAGCTCGGTGTTTGTATTCTCATCGTCGGTGCCGAAATTTGAGTGTTCATCGTTTAGATTTGGAGCGCTGCGAACGCTCATCGACGTTGGCGGACGATAGAACTTATCCTGGCCGTCCTTGTCCTCCTGGTCAAACTCGTCGTTGGCGAATTCAAAGTCCTCATTGGCAGCCGACATGATCTTCTCGTTCACATTCTTTGCTATTTCCGTTAGATAGTTGTCTTCCTCTTCTAGATTGTCGCCGTGCTGCTGGTGGTGCTGCTGATGTTGGTGTTGTGATTGCTGTTGTTGCTGCTGTAGTTGGTGATGCTGCTGTGGCGCTTGCCGCTGTTGATGCTGCTGTTGATGTTGCTCCTCCTTGTGTATGTTTTTATTGAGACGCGGATCACGACTGTAGGTGGGCAAAGCGGCAGCAGCAGCAGTAGCTGCTGTTGGCGATTGCTGTTGCTGCTGCAGCTGTAGTTGCTGTTGTTGCAGCTGCAACTGTTGGTTCTGCTGCTGTTGTTGTTTTAGGTTCTGTTGCTGCTGCTGCTGTTGTTGCTTTTGCTGCTGTTGCTCTTTTGCTGCCGTGCACAGGATGCTCGGTCGCAGTATGCAGCTAGCTGTGGGCGTGGCCTTGGCTGCTGCTGCCTCTTTCGCCTCCTTGGCCAGCAGCTGCTTCTCGATGCCAATTGAGAAGCTCTCCAGCGACGATTTCAATGCACTTATATTCGTCTCCGGTCCCAATGGCGCCGCCTTGCCACGTCCCCGCCTGTAGTAGCAGCTCTGCCTGCGCTTAGGTCGACCGCGTCCAGCAGTAGCAGCAGCAGCAACTGTTGCTGGCTCGGGCAACGCATTTTCGATTTTGCAGCGTTTTGAGTCGCCGCCAACTGCTGCTGTTGCTGTCGACGCCACCGCCGGCGCCGACAACTGTTGCTGATTAAGCGACGCATTGCGCTTGGTGCTGGACATGAGCAACATGCCCGTCAGCAATAGATCCTCGCTCTTCTCGTACGCCAAATTCTCGAGCTTCTTCAAATTGTCGCGCCGCGCATTGTCGATCTTAAAACTCTCCAAAAGCTGATCGGCAACAATTGCTGCCAGCTCGTTCTTGCGACGACGTCGCTGCTTCTTCTTGGCATCCTCCTTGGGCAGTGTTGGCTCAACCTCAGCCTCTGGTGCTGATGCTGCAGCTGGAGCTGGAGCTCGCTCGGGCTCTGGCTCTGGCAGAGATTCGGGTTTCTGTTCATCCTCCACTTTCGTTTCCAGCTTTGTCTCCGGCGCTGTCTCAGATTCAATTGCAATTGCGGGCAGTAATTCAGTTTGTGGCAAACTATGAAAGCCGGACGATGTGTTGTTGTTGTTGTTCATGTTGCTGCTGTGCTCCTCGAGCAATGAGCTGCAATTGAGCTCGTGCCCACTGCTGGGCGTAGCACTGCGACACACACTAGTTGCGATTGCTGTTGCTTCTGTCGATGTTGATTCTATTGTTGCTGTTTCTGCAACTGTTGCTGCTGTAGTTGAGACTGTTGCTGCTGCTGCTGTTGGTACAGCTGGTATTATGGGCGGCGCTACAGAGATGACAGACACAGGCATGGCTGGCTTCACAGAGGGCGTGTCAGTAATGGGAGATTCGGGCGACGATTCCTCTGCTGGCGCTGGCGCTGGCGCTGCTATTGCTGTAGGCAGCTGCAACTGCAACTGCTGCGGCGATAGTGGCGACAACTCTCGCTTGGGCGATGCTGGCCTTGGGCTGGTGGATGTGGCAACAATAGGCGTCAGCGTTGCAGCTGGCGGTGTGGGCGTGGTCGCTGGGGGCGTAACCATAGCTGGAGGCGTAACCAAAGCTGGAGGCAGTGCCAATAGTTGTTCCGCATTGTCATTCGCTACCATTTTGGGGCTGTCCGGCAGCAACATGACCACAGTTGTCGGCGTAGGCGTGGCCGTGGGTGTGGGCGTGGATGTTATAGTGGGCGGCAGGGCCGTCATCAGCAAGGCCGAGCGACAATCGATGGTCTTGGAGCGCATGCTGCGCTTCTTTGGCGTTAGATGCCTAACGGGCACAGCAGCAGCAACATTGGCAACTGTTGCTGGCGTGACAGCTGTCGTTGCTGCGGGTGCTGTTGCTGCAACTGTTGCTGGCGTGGCCACGCCTACGGCTGCCGTTGCGGCTGCTGTTGTGCTGAACAAGACGCCAGCACTGGGCGCCACAGCCAGCGGCAACTGTTGCTGTTGCAAATGTTGCTGATGTAGCTGCAATTGTGGTTGTTGCTGCTGCTGCTGTTGCTGCTGATGCAGCTGCAATTGCGGCTGCTGCTGCTGTTGCTGTAGCTGCTCCTCCTCCTCCTCCTGCGGCAAGCTGGCCTGCACGGCTAATATAACCGAGTTGATGGCATCGTCGATATGATTGTTGATCACCTCGTCCATGCGCGTGGCGGGAATCTTCTCCTTTTTGCTGGCCGGCTCTGAGCCGCGCTTCTTGGCCGGCGCTTTGACGGCGAGTGGCGGCGTCTGTGTGACCATGGCGGGCATTGCCACTGGCAGCGGCAGCACAGGATTTCGCACCTGCGGTATCTTCAACAGATCCAAATTCGAATAGTAATGCGCAGCAGCAGCGGCTGCGGCTGCCTCGGTGCCACGCGCAAGCGGCAATGCCAAGGCCAAAGGCAGTTGCTCCAAAGCAGCCGCTACCGGAGCCGCTGCCGAAGCCGCTGCAGCAGCTGGCGCTGATGCTGTTGGTGGTGCTGGCGATGATTTGCGTTTGGACTTCTTGGACAAATCCAGCGGCTGCATCTCGTCCAGCTGCAACAGATTCCGCGCCTCAAAGCCGCAAATCGTTTGACGACGCGCGGGCATTGCTGAGTTGCGTTGCTGCTGCTGTTGTTGCTGTTGCTGCTGTTGTTGATGCTGCTGCTGCTGCAGCTGCATCTGAACTGTTTGCTTTACATGACTCAGATTTAGCGGCTGCTGCGGCTCCATCACATAATTAGCAGGCACTGGCAAATACATTGGCAATTTCGGCAACAGCAATGTTGCTGCTGCTGCAGCTGCTGCTGTTGGGGGTGGTGCTGGTGTTGGTGTTGGTGTTGGTGTTGATGCTGGAGCTGTAGCTGCAGCTGGAACTGCAACTGGTGCAATTGCTGCTGTTGCTGGTGCAGGTGGTGGGGGCGGCGGCGGCGGTGGAGGTGGAGGTGGTGCCGGCACCGGCGCTGGGTGAGGCGCTGCAGGCAGCTTAACAGGCACGGGCAGTGGCACATGCAGTGGCAGGGGCAGCGGCAATGGCAACACTGCCAGCGGCAACTGTTGCTGCTGGGGATGCTGCACTTGATGCTGCTGCACTAGGTGTTGCTGCTGCGCTTGATGTTGCTGCTGCAACTGCTGCAATTGATGTTGTTGTTTCTGTTCATTTACATATGGCTGCATTTGCTTAGTAGCTGCCTTGGTGGGCGTGGCACGTCGCACAGCAGGCACAACAACTGGCACGGGCACAGCAACAGGCAGAGGCACAGCAACCGGCACAGGCATAGGCAATGGCACAGGTAATGGCAAAGGAGCAACTGTTGTTGCTGCACTTGCAATTACTTTAGTAACTATTGCTGCTGGCGCTGGTATTGCTGCTGGTGCTGGCGCTGCTGCTGCTGCTGCTGTTGTTGTTGTTTTTGTTGTTGTCGTTGTTGCAGCTGGTGCTGTCGTCGTCGTCGTCGTCGTCTCGATGGGCGGCTTTATAATGCGCCTAGATATGGCCTTGCGTTTGGGCGTCTTTGGCTGCAACTGTTGCTGCTCGGCAGCTATGGTTGCGGACTCAGTTGCCGGCAACGGTTGCTCCTTCTCTACTGGCTGCTGTTCAGTCTTGAGCTTCTCCTCCAGCTTGCCGGTCAGCATGGCTATGCAGTCGCTAATGCGCTTGCTACGCTTCACAGGTTGTTGCTGCTGCTGTTGCTGCTTCTGCTGCTGTTTGCTGCCAGCAACTGTCGTTGTCGCTGCTGCTGCTACCGTTGGTGTTGCTGTTGTTGCGGGTGCTGTTGCTGTTGCTGCAGGCGCGGGCGTTGTAGGCGGCGTTGGCATTAGCTGCTTGCTGCTGTGCGTGGGCGAGACAACAGTTGTTGTTGTTGTTGCTGCTGTTGCGACTGTGGCAACTGCGCTGGAAGCTTTTGTTGTTGGTGCTGCTGCTGCTGTTGTTGTTGTTGTTGTTGTGCTGGCAGGCGCATCAATTCCTGGCAATATTTTCACCTGCTGCTGCGGCTTGCGGCGATTCCGCTGCTGTTGCTGCTGCGGCTGCTGCTCGCCAGCAACTGTGGCTGCTGTTGCTGCCGCAGCTGGCTTGGCACGCACCAAACGTGAGCGCGTATTCCGCAGCGCATGATGATGCAGATGATGGTGATGATGATGCAAATGATGATGATGATGATTGTAGAGCTTCTTGGCATTGCGCGATTGCAACTTCTTATTGGGTTTGCCCTGCTTCTTCGAACGTTTCTTGTTGTCCATCGGGAAGATCTTTTTGCACACACGTTTCGCCGGCAAATTCTCAAGCATTTTGCGTATCGATTCAGCTACAGCAGGAGTAAGAAAGAGAGACAAAAAGAGAGAGAGAGAGAGAGTAAGAAGAAATGAGATAGTAATATAGTTTTTTCATAGATCTTTTTATATTCAATTCACATTATTTTCAATTTATTATGTCTTGTTCGTCATATGAAATTTTTACTGTATTCTAATCCACCGCAAAAGCTAAAAGTTCTCTCTGATAGATTATATTTATAATACATGTATTTTAAGTTTCCCTGTACATACTTTTTATTAATGAAAAGAAAAGCGGCTCTAGCATTATTATGTATCTGTTCGTCAAGGGCCCTAGGAATGTTCTACCTAATCTATTGTTCATCATATTCATAAATTTTCTTTTTATTCCATTCAATGGGCTTATAATTAGTTAAACCATCTCTCTCATAAATATTATTCCATTTATGTCTATTAGCTAATCTATGGTTCATCATATGCCAGCTTCTCTGTAAAACCTCATATTCCAATTAGGTAAATCCCTTCTCTCACAATAGTATGCATCGCATGATTGCTTCAGTGTAACTGCAGTATAAATCGCCCTTCTCTTAGCTATGGCATATATGTTCGTCAGGGGCAATTACTTTGTCCATTTAATTTATCGCTAGTCATATGGCTGTTTCACTGTATGTCACTCAGTCAACTGCTACAATAAGTGTGTGTCAGCAAATCTGTTGAATCGAATTAGCCGTTCGTCATGTGATAACATCACTGTAGCTCAACAAATCTATCATCTGAAGAATCAGAATCACCCCTCTTCCACTCTTCAGATCCCTTATCCCCCGTTCGTCATACAACTACTTTACTGTAATCTACTGTAAGCTGAAATAACTCATAGACATTCCTTAAAAATCGCTGGAAATTGGAAATTGCGTCATATGCCTGCTTCACTGTACATCAACAGATCTACCTTCTGAATCGTTTTTCCCATAGGGATATATATGCAACTGTTCTTCAAATGAAAGCATTTCTCCCATATGGAATACACCAATCGTCACATGGCTGCTTCACTGTACTTCATCAAATCTACTCTCTGAAGAGCTTATACCTCCCTTTCTCTCTTCCAACTGTTCTCCAAATGCAATCTCTTCAATCCGTATCTTCTCCATCGTTCGTTATATGGTTGTTTTACTGTACTCACCATCGCTGGGACGTTGGCGCGGCGGTGTTTTCGTCTTATTCGAATTGGAATTTGAATTGGAACTCTCCTCAGACGCATCATTATTGTTGCTCGCCTGCACCTGCACCTGCTTCTGATCTCGATCCTGATCCTGATCCTGATCCTGGCCAGTGGCTGGCATTGGCACCTGTTTCTTAACCTTCTTGTTGTTCTTGCGCAACAGCTGAGCGAAATGCTTGGCGGGCTTGTTGCAGGCAGTGCGTCGCTTCTTTGACCCACAATAGTAACGGTATTTGCGCTTCTTGGCCAGGGACCAAACGTAATCACCCGAGCAGTCGAGCATATGCCGATAGAGATCCATCAGGCCGCTGCACTTGCGGCCACATTTTGTGCAGCTGCAACTGTTGCCGCTGCTATAGCTGCAACTGTTGCTGTTACTGTAGCTGTGACTGTTGCTGTTGCTGAGGCTGGCCGGGGAGCAGGCGTTCGCCTTGATATCGCTGCTGTCGTTGTCCTCCACCGATGTTGAGTTGTTGTTGCTGCTGTTACTGCAGCTGGTATTGCTATTGCCAGTTGCTGTTGTTGTCGTTGTCGTTGTCGTTGCCGTGGAGCACGGTGATCCGCTCACTCGGCCCCTGCCAAAGGCAGACGAGACAGCTGAACAATTGGATGAACTGGATATGGCTTCGTCCTCAACAATTGCACGCTCCTGCTTGTGCAGCAGCAACTGTTGCTGTTGTTGCTGCTGCTGCTGCTGCTGCAGTTGTTGCTGCTGCTGCCAATGCTCGGCCGCATAGCGACTGAGCGCACGCTTGGGCATAAATAGATGCCGCAACAAGTTGCCCGCCAGCAACTCCCGACCGACCAGCTCATAGTGCGTCGCATAGATGTGCGAATGGCGAAAGGTTTTGTGCTCTTCGAGCGCCTTGCGCTGCTCGAACTTGGCGCCGCAGCAGATGCATAAATATAAACGAGGACGCGCCCATTCGCCGCTGAGCACAAGTGTTGTCGTTGTGGTTGTTGCTGTTGTTAGGAGACGGTGATGTTGCTGTTGCTGCTGTCGCTTTGGCTGCAGCTGGAGCAACGTCAAAAAGTTTTGCTCAGATGTTGTTTGCGCTGGCAACAGCTGTTCGTGTTGCTGCTGCTGCTGTTGCAGCAACTGTTGCCGGTCCGGCTGCTCCTCTTTGATAATTGCCTGCTCGTTCTGCTCCAGCATTATGTGCGGCAAGAGACGGCGATCCAGCAGCAAATGCAGCTGCTGCAAATGTTGCTGCTGTTCGAGCTGTTGCTCCAGTTGTTGTTGCTGCTGCTGTGGCTGTTGCTCCTGCTGCTGCTGCTGCTCCAGATCGTGCTTCTGGCGCATCGTCAGCTGCGTCCACATGTCCAAACGCGACAAATCGCGCAGACCCATAAACGGTTGCTTCAGCTTCTTGACCAGTCGCCCGCCCTCGTTGACAATCGTGAACTTCTTCACGTAATCCCATTTCCACTTCCAGCTGTGCTTGGTGTGCGGGCGTCGCGCTGCCTTGGCCAGCGGCAAGGTTTCCAGTCCCAGGCCCAAACCGAACTGCTCGGCCGTCAGCAATGTAGGATATGCGGCGTTGCACAGGGCCAACTGTTGCGGATTGCTGGCAGCCACAACGCTGGCAGCGCCGGCACTAACAGCAGTGGGCGGCTGTGGTGGTGCCGGGCCGCTGCGCAGGCGCCCGTCGAGATAATGCTGCAGATTGTGACGCACATTGAGCACCACATCCTGGTAGAAGTTTTCATCGAAGACGTGGCTATGGCTGGGCATGCGAAAGTGTGCGTCATCAACAATTGTTGTTGCAGATGATGCTGCTGATGATAATGATGACGATGTTGATGATGATGACGATGCTGCTGGTGCTATTGGAGCTGTATTTGTTGCTGTGCTGCTGCACGCCGCAGTTGTTGCTGTTGCAGCAGCAACATTGCTGGAGTTGCTCAAAGATGTTGCTGCTCCTGCGGCGGCTGCTGCTGCTGCTGCCTGTCGCTGGGCTGCACGACTGCTGCTGCGCTGCTGCTGATGTTGCTGCTTGGTTGCAGCTGTTGCGTTGTTGTTACGATTACGTTGTCGCTGCCCGGGCAGACGATTCTGTGTGAGGCCCAAGCGAAAGAGCACCGGCTCCTCAGCGCCAATCATAGAAGACGATTGTGACTGTGACTGCAACTGTGGCTGTTGCTGTTGCTGCAACTGTTGCTGGTGCAGCAAACGCATATGACTGTGCAGCTGGGCAGCATCATTGAAGCGCAACTGGCATTGCTGGCAACCAAAGTATTTGTCCGCATGGCTGGCAATCAGATGGATAAATAGTTGCTCCAACTGCTTGGCGGGCAGACAAATTGGCGGCTGCAAAGATTGCGACTTGGATTTGTTGCAATGTTGACAGCCCGGAAAGTGGGCGTGACTGGAACTGTGAGTGTTGTTGCTGTTGTTATTGTTGTTGGTGGAACGATTGCTGCACCGTCGCTCTTTACGTTCCATATGAAATTTATCCACATGCTTGGACTGCAGCTTGCTGGACGCGAACTTTTTATCACAGTACAAGCATAGAACTTTGATAAAAGTCGTTGCTGAATATTCCTCAAGTTCGCGTTGCTGCTGCTGCTGTTGTTGCAGCAATTGCAGCTTTTCAACGAGACGCGGCAAACGCTCCAGAGGCACACTGCATACCAGTGAGGTGGACAGTTGTTGTTTCTGCTGTCTGTTTACTTGTTCCAGTTCCGCTTCCACTTCAATTGGTTCCAATTGCTGATCTCGGGGTAGGCTGTGATTGCGTTTTTTGCGTGGCGGCGTTGCCAGTTTTTGTGCAGTTGGTCCAATTGGATTCCCATTATTATTATTATTGTTATTGTTATTATTGTTGTTGTTGCCATTGACCTGCTGCTGCTCCTCGGAGAATTTGAAGCCACGGCGCAAGCCAAAACGCGACATGGTCTTCATATGGATGCTGTTCTATCAAATTGCTGTAAAAGAAATAACAAAAACAACAATCAAATTTCGTTTGTACTGTCTCAAAATATAAAAAGCTCGTATGTATGAGTGCGTGCATGCGTGCGTTTGTGTGTGTGTGTGAATGTGCATGCGTGTGTTTGTGTGCGTTTGTCAGTGTGTCCACAACTGCAGCAGCATCTTAAAATCAATAAAGAACAAACAATAAGCCGAATAAAAGCAAATAGGCAAAACGCATTATTAAAGCGGAGCGCACATTTTGTTGACGAATGTGCGCAAATGACAAACTAGACGAAAAAGAAATAGAAAACGGCATATAAACAAAAACTAAACGCACGCACACACGCACGCACATGGAATACACACACACACTCACACATGCACACGCATATGAACATTTACATATGCGATTATGTGTGCGTATGCATGTTGGAGTTGTAATGAAAAATTATACAATAAACATTTTGTACACACTATTTTTTTTTTTTTAGATGAATTTCGGTGTTGTTAATTTTGAGTTAGTTTACCCCGCTTGAAACGCTGCTGCCCAATTTATTTGCCGCCTGCCTACACTGCCGCCTCTTTTATAGATTTCTACAACAAAAAAATCTATTTTTTTCTCCTTTTTGATTATTTTCTATCCTATTTGTTGGCCTTTTTGTTTTGCTGCTTGAGTTGCGACTGTGTTGGCGTCTTGTTGTTGTTGTTATTGCTGCTGCTGCTGCTGTTGTTTTTTTTTTTTTATTGTTTAGTTCGTTTTGTTAATATTGCACTTGAATTCGTTACATTGATTGGGGCATGAATTAATTGAAAAATGCACAGCATTTCCTTTCTTTTCTTTGCCTTTTTTTTTATTATTATGTACTTATATATTTTTCCACCCTAACAAACTGCGTTAGGAGGTATCTAACGTTTAGCCCAAATCGATGCGTGCGTAGAGCACAGACAGTGGCAGAGCAGCGGCTGAGGCAGAGGGCAGCGCAGCACCAACTAGAAGCAGCGGCAGGACACTGAGTTAGAGGTGGTGAACGATTTTTCTCTGGCACGAGCGAATGCGGTTTGAAACAGTCCATGTCCATTTCCATTTCACTTGCCGCAATTGAATTGCTTAACCCATTTTATGCGCGCACAACTAATTCACTAATTGTTGTTGTCTTTTTTTATTTGTTATTTTTTTGTGTTAAGTATTCTTTTAATTCTTCACGCACACACACGCATACGGCACACACACATATTTAGTTGCTCAAAATAAATGTGTTTTCTTATGAGAAGAATCGAAATCGCCTCAAAAAATGGTCGTGTTGTAGCTACAGTGTGTACACACTGTCTCAAAATGTGTGGCTTATTTATTCTAATTGGGTATCGATACTAAACAGTAGCGATAGATGCTTTTATCATAAAATGTATATTTATTTATTTATATTTTTTTAATTTATTCTAATTAAATGTATTGTATTTGCTTATAAAGTTATTGCATTGTTCAATTCAGTAGAAAAATGTCTAAGATATCGATACTTGCAAAATTTTTAGAGTCACTGCATCGCTAATCGATATGTGGACCATCACCCATCACCAGTCTTGGTGAAGCTTGTTTTTAGCCAGTCATTTGCTTTTCCCCCATTCATTTTCAACCGGAACGTTAATAAAAGAAGTATAAAATGGACATATTCATGGCTGAAAGAGTAAGCATTTTGTTAAACCATAGGCTATTTTTGCTAATATATTAAATATAATACGAAATTCTACCCCGCTTGTCAGGATGAAGTTGAATTAAAGCCAAAAGATGCGCACAGCTCGTTGGATGAACTAGATTTAGAAGATCTATATGTGCGCTATAAGGTGAGCCCCGTCTTTGTTATATGCAATCTGCAAGTTATAATTTCTAATCCGTCATTGTTTGCTTTAGAAATTGCAAAAAACTTTGGAATTCATTGAGGTGCAGGAGGAGTACATCAAGGATGAGCAGCGTAATCTTAAAAAAGAGTATTTGCATGCGCAGGAGGAGGTGAAACGTATACAATCGGTGCCATTGGTGATTGGCCAATTTCTGGAAGCTGTTGATCAGAATACTGGAATTGTCGGCTCTACCACCGGCTCCAATTACTATGTACGCATCCTCTCCACTATCGATCGTGAACTGCTGAAGCCATCTGCTTCGGTTGCCTTGCACAAACATAGCAATGCTTTAGTCGATGTCCTGCCACCAGAAGCGGACAGCTCCATATCGATGCTGCAGCCGGACGAGAAACCCGATGTTAGCTATGCTGATATTGGTGGCATGGATATGCAAAAGCAGGAGATTCGAGAAGCTGTCGAACTACCACTCACTCACTTTGAGCTGTACAAACAAATCGGCATTGATCCGCCGCGTGGTGTCCTGATGTACGGTCCACCCGGCTGCGGTAAAACGATGTTGGCCAAAGCTGTGGCCCATCATACGACCGCCTCTTTCATACGCGTCGTCGGCTCCGAGTTCGTGCAGAAATATTTGGGCGAGGGCCCGCGCATGGTCCGCGATGTATTTCGGCTGGCCAAGGAAAATGCACCAGCTATTATCTTCATTGATGAAATCGATGCGATTGCTACGAAACGTTTCGATGCCCAAACGGGCGCTGATCGTGAAGTGCAACGTATTCTGCTCGAGCTGCTGAATCAAATGGATGGCTTTGATCAAACGACGAATGTTAAGGTGATAATGGCAACAAACCGTGCTGACACACTGGATCCAGCTCTGCTGCGTCCGGGTCGCTTGGATCGTAAGATTGAATTCCCGCTACCAGATCGTAGACAGAAACGTTTAGTCTTCTCCACCATCACATCGAAAATGAACCTCAGCGACGATGTCGATCTGGAGGAGTTTGTGGCGCGTCCCGACAAAATTTCTGGCGCTGACATCAATGCCATTTGCCAGGAGGCAGGTATGCACGCGGTGCGCGAGAATCGTTACATTGTCCTTGCCAAGGACTTTGAGAAAGGTTACAAGAACAATATCAAGAAGGACGAACAGGAGCACGAGTTCTACAAATAGACATACTTATATTTACCAACATCTTTGTTCTTCATTCACGTTTATCGTAACCCTCAACTAAGAATTATAATAATAATAATAAAATGATAAAGTCTTATTTGTATGAATTCTCCACTTCTATAATTTGGGCATTCTCTATGAAATATCGCACAATTTCATTCAAATTTTTTGACTGGTTAAAAGTTTAAATATCAATTTAAATGGAGTTCTTCGGGCTTAAAAACAGTTTCAGAAACATGTTCCAAGTCTTTTTTTTTTTTTTTCCTTGAGGTCAATTTTAATTTTTTAATATATTTCTTTCAGATGAAGGCATTTAGAAAACGTTCCCATTGATCAAGGCTTTTAGAATTTGTTCCCTATACATCGGGGCTTTTAAAGCATGTTTCCAAAAGTAAGACAAACAACAAATGTATAAAAAATGTGCATTTTATTTGTTGTAAACACACGCACAGCAAGCAAACAACTGAAAAATAAAAAATAATGAAATCAAAAAAGAAAAACAAATATCAAACCAACTGCAAGACAGTTGTTATTGTTGTTAGTAATCCATGAATTCAGCTTAACATCAACTTGATTGGGTCGCGGAAAGGCTGACCAAGCAATGACAACAGCTTCCGCTTGATCGATGCGCCAGGTGTAACTACTTCATCAGTGAATTCACGACAGCATTCACATTGATGGCCTTGAGGTCTGCATAGGTTTGTCCAGTGCCAACGAACACAATCGGCTGGCCGGTGATATAGGTCATGGAGATGGCGGCGCCTACTTTGTCGTCGATCGTATCGAATTTGGTCAGAACAATGCCATCGATGATATGGGGATTCTCATTGGATGAGTAATCTGCCAGAGATTGATTGAATTTGACCAGCTGATCGACCGCCTCGTTGCCAACAAGCGCCTCGCCCACAAACAATACCAAATCCGGATTGTTCACCTTGATCAGCTTGGAGAGTGAACGCATCAGTGGCTCATTGTCCTGCATTCGTCCAGCCGTATCCACTAGCACCACATCCACTTTTGTATCGTGAGCATATTTGATAGCCTCCATGGCAATGCCAGCCGCATCTTTGCCATATCCCTTCTCATACAGCTGCACCATGGTGCGCTGCTTGTGCTTCTCTGCCGGATGCAGTGCATTCAAGTGTCTTGTGTGTGTGCGCAATTGTTCCACGGCGCCAGCTCGAAACGTGTCACAGGCAGCGATCAATACGCTGAAATCATTCTCAATCAGCCAAAAACAAATTTTGGCCAAATTTGTGGATTTGCCAACGCCATTCACACCACAAAAGATGATCGTATATGGACGTCCATTACGCTTCGATTCCAGTGCATCACGTATTATATCGATGCGACGCTTGGGCGACAGAATCCTCACCAGTGACTGGGTTAGGGCCTCTTTGACCATGTTCGCGATGCTATCGAAGGTACCCATTTGTTTTCCTTCCAGCGAGGTGGCCACCGAATCGCATAGCTTCGCGGCGATTTCAGATGCTACATTTTTCGAGATTAGATGATCGCGCATCTTCTCCAGCGCCGGCTGCAAGTCATTAAGCGTCATAGTCTTGGCACCGACAATGCCCTTGAAATAGGATAGGAGGCCGCCGCCCTTGGCCTTTCGTTGATTGCGCTGCTGTTGCTGAGTCTGCTTCTGTTTCTGTTGCTTCTCCTCCAGTTCGCTTTCGCCACTGGCTTCGCCGTCAGCTTCATCCGTGTCGCTCTCCACATCCAGATCCCTTATGCTACCTTGCATGGTGCCCACCAGCTGCAAAATATGATCATAGTTTAGTCATACTGTTAGACAATATGAGCTCTCTTGTCAACCTACCTCATTATTGATGGTCTGAAGCTGGACATCTTCGGGTGCATCCTTGGAACGATCGAGCAGCACAGCATCCTTGGAATTGCCACCCAGATCCCAAACACGCGGCTTCTTGCCCGCCTTCTCCCGCTCCCTATCTACCGTGCTTTGCTTAGAGGATTTCGCCTCCCCCGACACCTTCTTTGTGGGTGTTAATTTCTCGCGAAGCTTACGTCGATTTTCCTGTATTATGTCATCAGGAGTGCGTGGCGGCGATGCTGGTTGGGTTTTGCTTGCCGGCGGACTTTCCTGTATATTCACACGCTTCTCGACTGAGTTGGTCGCCTTCTTGTCGTCCTGGATCATGGATGCTACGGTTTTCTTTGACTTCTGCGATTCGTTATAGGAGCGCATCGCTTTAGGTGCTTTGCCCTGTTTGAGAGATGCCTCCTCGGCCGCACTGAGTACCAGTCGGAACTCTTGCTCGAATTCATAATCGATTGCCAGTCGCTCCTGTGCAGTAATTCCAGAGAATTTCTCCTGAAATGCATTTTGCATTTCTGCTAGAAAGTTGTCCAAATAGTTGAGTTTGATAACTTTTTGAAAGACGGCGGCATAAACCACATCGAGCTCATTGTCTAACTTAAATTGTACGGCCAAATGATCCTCTTCAAAGTACTTGGACTCTGTATTTCGCTCCTATACCCCAAGAGTAAACCAAATATATAAATAAAACAAATTAGCATTAACAATAACAATCACAAACAGTTCGGTGGACTTGCCTCAAGAATGACGCCACGTATTAAGCTGTTGATGCACGACGCATAGTTCTTGCCGGATTCATTTGAATTCCAGAGTACAATGCCGCCTTTTGTGAATATGACCACAAAGTCTAACATTTTCTATTTACGTACTAATTGGTCAAAAAATCGTTTTGTAGAGTAAACGCTAACAAATTCAACTGGAACTAACTAGCTACCAAAACAGATTCCACGTCACGAGCACGATATTTACGTCGATAGTTATCGATATATACATGTATGCTAAGCAATATAAAATGTAAAACATCAAACTGTCACTTGGTTACCGAACATGAAATACCCTGTAGACCTGATTTTACAGAATTTTATAGTAAAATCGAGTACTTCTCATATGTTTAGACAGTATCTTTTCATTAAATTTTAAATGCATATCAAATATATGCATCAATAGAAGTCATTTTTCTGTTAAATTGACTTGGTCAACTTTTACCTAACAGTCGAAATCGCAGGTGATTTGTATTAGATATGAGACAAACTTTTCAATATACCATCTAAATTAGCATGTTACATTTAAAGAAAACAATATACTTGAATGAAAAAGATAATCATTTTTCGTTTTTTATTTATTTACGCTTATTAACTAACGTTCATGGTTTGTGAATGGAATTTTGAACATTATTGCAATAAATTTAACATACATGAAAAATTTTGTTACAAAAAAGTGGACATTCGTTGAATGTAATCCTATACAGAAAAAAAAATTAACGTAAATATAATGTTTAAAAGCGAAAAAATATATGCTACGTAAAATGGATGATTATTATTGTTCATCTCCTTCTGGTGCTACTAGCCGGCTGCTCCAACTTCTCCTCTTGCTGCCCCTTGCTCATCACTCCTTGGACGCCAAGACTTACGAGCCAACAATAATGTTATTGATGGGAATGTGTATCAGCTTGACAAAGAATCCAATGAAGCCCATGATGCAGAAGCCAATAGCTGTGGCAATGGCGATCTTTTGGAACTCCTTGCGATCAGGCTTCGTGCAGCGTTTCACCAGACGAATAGAGTCCTTGGCAAAGGCACGACCGGGCTCAGCAAATTTCACAACTTTGTCCATAGTGCTAAATGTCGATACTTGGAGAGCTGCAAGTGTATTCAGAATTGATTACAATTATTAGTATAAGATGTTACGATATAGATATAATGTAAAATGAATGTGGGCCAGGGCACTTTCACACAATAACAAAAAAAAAACCGATGACATCGTAAACGTCACGACGCCGACGACGATGCTGACGACGTGGCAGCCGACGACGTTGGCGACGTCAGAGGTGAAATTTTTGTTGCTGTATGAAACCGCTATCGAGCTCTCTTGCACGTGTCGCTGTTATTCCCAAATGATTTTTCATTAATTTCCAAAAAGTTTGTACTCTTTTTTCTCCATAACTGAATAAAACACTTCGGTAATCAGCTCACTCAGAGCAATGTTCCGTTAAGCCAACACGGGTTGATATAAATGAAGTCTAAATTTTACATTAGACCACCATTCACAGCTTACACAATTCGATTATATATATATGTTTATTTAATAATTGAATTAAATAAATATCTCGTTGAAGTTAGAAATGAGACATATATTTATAAAAAATGTTCACATACCTCCGCCTACTTTGAAAATTTCTACACGAATGACGATTGTTCGAGTAGTTCGTGGAGCCTGCTACGAACGAATTTGTTTTGACAGTTGTCCACGTCAAAATGTCAAACAAAAAAAACGTAGTGTTGCTTTGCGCTTTAGTCGTTGCCAGATACTTGCAATAATATTAGTGGCAGCGCTGCAGCATCCAATCAGCTGTTGGAACCAAAAATTTTGTGGCCGACATTTTATTTTTCGTACGGCATTTTGCATTTTTGCGTGGATTTCGTGCTAATACGAAGATTAGTAATTTATTAAAGTAGTTGTAACATTTTTATCATATACACTTCGATTGTTGTTGCGAATCTAAGTTGGTAAATAAAAAAGAAATATAAGTGCGCGCTACTGTGTTATTTTTAATTTTAGCAGGCCCAAAATTATTTTAAAAATGTGTTTTTATCAAATATTTTATTGCTTGTTTTCAGACAAAGGATACAAAAGGATGAGCGCACAGCCAAGCCCTTGCATGAATCCGCAGCAGCAGCAACAGCAGCAGCCTACGGAGCAAGAAAAGGTAACAACTTTTAACTTTATTAATTGCATACGGTTTGTTTGTGTATATGTTTGCGTATACATAAATAAGTTGTTGTGCATGCATGTATGTAATTGCCTGTTATTGTATGTGAATGAATGTGTGTTTGTATAAATAATAACAAACATTTAAGTACAAAAGAAAAATAGTATGGCAATTACGGTATACATATGTATTTTTTTATTTAAATATTTAACAAGATATATAGGATATATAAACATTTTAATTGATATATGTAATAATACATATTTGTACATTTATTCTTTAGGTTTATCAATGGATTAACGAGCTGGCTCATCCGGATACCCGTGAAACGGCGCTGCTGGAGCTGAGCAAGAAACGTGAAACTGATTTGGCACCGATGCTTTGGAATAGTTTTGGCACCGCATGTGCTCTACTGCAGGAGATCATAAATATATATCCATCAATAGCGCCACCCACTCTGACAGCCCATCAATCGAATCGTGTTTGCAATGCATTGGCATTGCTGCAATGTGTCGCCTCTCACCCGGAGACGCGCACTGCCTTTCTGCAAGCCCAAATCCCACTTTATTTGTATCCATTTCTATCGACCACATCGAAAACGCGTCCATTCGAGTATCTACGTTTGACGAGCTTAGGCGTGATTGGTGCTCTAGTCAAGACTGATGAACAGGAGGTGATTACATTTCTGTTAACCACCGAAATTGTGCCACTATGTCTCACTATCATGGACAGTGGCTCGGAGCTAAGCAAGACTGTGGCCACATTTATAATACAGAAAATTCTGCTAGATGAATCGGGATTGTCATACATCTGTCAGACCTATGAACGTTTCTCTCACGTGGCCATAACGCTGGTGAGTCCAACTCTCTATATATTTGCCTATATGTATATATGATGTATATTTCTGTCTCTCTCTATCCTGTGTAGGGCAAAATGGTTATACAGCTGTCGAAGGAGCCCTGTGCGCGCCTTTTAAAGCATGTCGTTCGCTGTTATTTGAGACTCTCTGACAATACACGGTCTGTCTGCACATTATCTATAACTAAATAAGCATTTTTAATAATTAATTTTTCTTAAATTCTTCAGCGCACGCAAAGCCTTGGGTCAATGTCTGCCCGATCAGCTACGCGACGGCACTTTTACTCAATGTTTGCAAGACGATAAGTCCACCAAACAATGGCTACAGATGCTCATCAAGAATTTGGAACCAAATTCCGCACAGCCACCAGGAGCTGATCCGCGACAGATTGGCATGTCGCCACTGGGCAGCTAAATCAGCCGCAACATCAGGAACAGCAGCAGTCAGTCTCCTAATTTGTTAGTTTACCAACCTTAATTTTGTTAGATTATAAGAAATTTTGTTGAATATGGATATGGCCCATGCAGCTAAATGGCTTTAACTAAACCATATACATATATATAATATATATGCTAATACTGATGTATGTACACATGTATACTATATAGACACACATGGATATGGATACAGCAGATCTATATATCAAATTACATTGTAAAGCTCCACGAACAGCTAATTAGAACGTTTGCAAAACTAGCAAACGAAAGTTCAACAATGATAAGGCTTGCAAATTCTATAGCTATCGATTGAATTCTCAAGTCATTTACCTATAGTTTAACTAACAAATTTATATATATATATATATATATATATATATATATATATATATATATATATATATATATTATATATATGTATATATTATTACTTGCTGCGAATAAACTGTTTAATTGTAAGAAAATAAGTTGTCTTTTTTTGTGTTGCAACATTTAAAATGCATTTATTTGACTTTTAGTGTGGGATTATCGTATGTATGCACATATATACAAACAATATGTATATATATATTTCATATTAATTACAACATACAACAATTAAAGCAAATTGCTGCGAGCACAAAAATACATTACAAAAAACTTTTACATTTACGTTCAAGTGCATTAAACTACAAATAGTTACATATAAATATATATATATTATATATATATATAAACATTGATCACAACTAAGAATTAATGATGGCAAAGATCACCCAATACATATGTATATATATTCCATACAGAGACATATACGAGGGTAGTCCGAAGAAATTGTCATGATTATAGCTGATTTTGTTCTTTTATTTAGACCACCCGCGTATCTATATCGATATATATGTATATATATACATATATGTATATGGATTACTTGTTGTATATATGTATGTATTACTTATGCCAAACAAATGTTTACTGTCCCGACGGGGCAGGCGGAGCAGCTGGCGCTGCAGCCGATGCACGTCTGCCAATCTCAGTTTCCAATGGATGAGATTCAATTGACTGTCCTTGGAGCTGGGGCAATGCGCACATCTGCTCTAGCAGATCGAAACCATTTCGCCAGATGAGCAACTGGGCCCGTAACTTCAATTTGTTGCGATTCTTGATCAAATGTCTCTCCATGGCAAAGCCCTGGCGGGCACAGGCAAAGTCGCAGGCGCGTTGCCTCAAAACGGGACAAATATCGTTGTTGCCGTCGCCGACGTAAAATACATGATCGTATCGTATATTGAAGCGCAGATCCTGCTCAATTACAAAATGCTCCAACACACGACCCTTGCACAAATTGCTGGCACTCAACTTGCAATCCGTTTGCTGATGATGCGGGCGCACTTGCAGCTGGCCGTGTTCATCAAAATGAGCGGGATTCGTAAAGATGGCCTTAAAGCTATCAGACAAATTATGGGCGCGCAGCCACTCATCGATAAAAACACTATTTGAATCGCTAATGATGATCAAATCGAAGTTGAGACGCTTCTGCAAGTGCTTTATCAGACGCACGAATCCAGGTACCTCTGGTATACAGCGTATAACGTCACGAATGCGCGACTCCGGAACTTGTTGCGCATGCAACAAACGAAATATCTCAGCCATATACTCTGTCCAGCATTCGCTTTCCATTAGATCGGTAAGTGCTTTTGAGCTTATCAACTCATTGGGCAGCATGTCGCGCACCACTGTGTCCGTATTCTGGGATACAATTGTATGATCAAAATCGAATGCAGCCAAACGACGACGCTGCTGCTTGCCCAGTCCGCAAGACGCTGCTGTGACAGATGATACAGCTGCTGCTCCTGTAGACATGTTGACTGGGTTTTGCATATGAATATGCCTCTTAAATGGGATTTTTAGAGCCCACTGGTGGGCAGCACCAGCAGCTTGACTTTTGCTTCTGCTTTCGCTGTATGTATGTATTTCGGATTTAGCTTTGGGCAACTTTGACAGTAGCTTTATTAGCGTTGGCGTTGCCATCCGATTGGAAGCTTCTGGCATGGCCACATTTAAGCGGTGGCCGCGATGATGTGAAGCGCTCCTTGTTCGATATTTGAATTCAATTGCAATTTTATCGATAAGCATTTAGCATTAGACTTTTGTATAATTTGATTTAAAAATTTCGAAAGCTCTGAAATGGTTTTTAATAAATTAAAATTTATAAATAATATAGATATATGACACCAAAATATAATTTTTTTAGTATCTCATTGCTCCTAATATCGAATTTATCGAATTAACCAGATAACAATTCAATGCCAAATAATTAATTCATTATGTTTAATTTTCCTTCAAAGAAATATTTAATATTAACCTTATTTTTTTTGGAAGATTTATATTCAGGCTTCAGATAAACTTTAAATATGCAGTACAGAAATTTTAAAGTATCGCCAGCATACGTAGCATTGAAATATCGATGTATCGATACACGATTAGCAACCCTAAATTTTCATTTCCATTTTGTCGTGACGAGTACGGTAGTGTTATATTCCAAGCGAAAAAGAAAAAACACTGTCAGACAGCGAGCAGAGCATACATTTAATAATGAATTGTTAAAACGATAGGTGCGCGCCGAATTAAAATTGCGTATGTTCGTATGATCAGTTGAAACAGTTAACAATAAACGCATTTTTTATAACAAATTTATGCGTCGTCGTCTGCTGCTGTTCAATCGTTAAAAAGTGCGTGGAAAAGTGTACGAAACCAATACACGGAAAGTGGGACAACCGAGCGCTGCGCTTGTTGGTGTAGTGTGCTGTGCGTGTGTGCTATATGTGTGTGTAGTGTGTATGGTTGTGTGCGGTGTGTGATGTGTGTTTGTGTGCGAGACGAGTACAAGTACGGGTAATTTGTACCAACTACAGTCTCATCAATGTGTACGACAATGTTTTTTTTTGTATATTAAATAAATATAACGAAAAAGTGCAACGAAATGTTTACAAATTGTGCAAATAAAAACAAAACATGTTCCATGTCTTAACACACATCGACAAAGACACGCGCACACCAATATACACGCGAATTGCATGCAAAGAGAAGGCGCTTAACTTCTACTCCATCTTCTTTTGTCTGACGTTTTGCCGCATGGTGAGTTTATTGCCTGCCTGCCAGCCAGCCAGGCTGCCTGCTGTTGTTGTTGGATCTGTTTTCGGCGTCTTTTACTATGTAGCAGAGTTTTTACTGTGTTTTTTCTCTCACTCTCTCTCTCTTTCACTCTTTTCTTGCTAGTTTTATTTCTTTTTGGTTTTTTTTTTTTGCATTGCCTTAGGCGCGTTGTGCTCGGATTTGTTGTTGCCTCTGACGCTTTTCATTTTTGTTGTTGCATAGGCGCCGTTGTCGTCAGTTGCGCGGGGGTCAATGATGTAGATGCATGTATAAAAGTACATGTGTGTGTATGTGTGTGTTCTTGTGCATGTGCATATGTACATTGTGCACGGGTATGTATGTATTTTCTCCATGCAGCGGCACGGGCGATTGCCTCTCATGTTGGTATTGGTTCGAATGTGTGTGTACCGTGCTGTGGTGAATTTCTGTCTAGGGGCCCTGGTGAATTTAGCAGTGTTGCCAACACACACCACGTCGCAGCCGCTGCCATTTGTTGTTGTAGTAGTGCGTACCAATGTGGCGCGGTTTTCTCAATTTCTGCTGCTCGCGGCACACAGCTGTCGCCGCGCATGTTTCCACGCTTACGCAGCGTATTATTAACAACGTTGGTGTTATTTCTCCTGTCGATGTTGTTGTTTTTTCAGCTTCTCATTACGTTACTGTTTACGCTGCATTTTGTAAGAACAAATTTCATAATTAAAATAAATAAATCATGCACTAAAATATTTCCATCGTCAATTTTTCCGTCTCTTGGCATTATTACTATAAATAATAAACAATAAGCAAATTGCGTTTACTTATTTTCCTCCTGTGTTTGGTTACCGGCGATTCTGTGTGTGTGTGTGATACTTAAGTTACAGTTACTTGACGTGAATAGCTAGATAGCAAAAGTAAAATGAAAACAAAACAATACATACATATACACACTCTCAAATGTGTGCGCATTAGTACATATAATTGCCGCTAGTTGATGTAAATTATATATTTAATGGCCAATCACAAAGGCAGTACTTTGAAGTAACGGTGCAACGCACACACATGCATACTCACTTAAAGCTTTAAGAGAGAGCAGAAAAGAGAAAAAGAGAGAGTAAATGATAAAATTTCGATATACGCATTATTTTTTAATTACAATTACTTAAATAATAGCATATAAATAAAACAAATTTAAACTAATCGAAAAATCTCTGTCAAATATCAACAAATTTAGTGCTGTGCTGTTGTTGCCTATATATGTATGTGTGTGTGCTTGTTCGAATGCATGTGTTTGCCTTTCGGCGTATGCGAGAGCGTGCAGCTGAGTTCGTTCTCCTTTTCTGGTGCAAAAATGAGCTTACTATCAATATTGTGATTCTTATTACTATTACTGTTATTACTTCTTCATATTCTGTACCCATACACCTAATGAAATGTGATACGCATGCATAGACATACATCATTACTATCATGACGACACATACATATGCGGATAACTTGCAGATAACGGCATCTAGCTCCCTGATCTTTAACAGCATAATCTATTATATTTTGGCTGCAACTGGAGTTATTAATATCGAATATTTGTTCGTTTTTAATCTATGTTTTCATAGTTTTCTAAATTTCTATCCTCCTTATCCTTATTGCTATTGCTCTGACTATCATCAACCTTGTCATCGCTATCTTGAACAATATCATCATCAGAATCGTCCTTATACTCATTACTATCATCGCCTTCATCCTGATCCATGCACAACATTTTCTCCAACTGTAATCGTGTAAATCGAAATATCGGTTCTGGCTTATGCAGCTGATGATATCCCCAATAGAATATCGCTTCCGTCCCGTCACCTAACATTCCATCTGTATCGATCATCAAATGACCATCGATTGTTTCTTCATGCTCATCGGATTGGTTGTCAGTATCATCCGTTGGGTTGGATGTGCCATTGTCCGCCGTAGTCGTTATTGTAGTTGTTGTTGCTGTCGTGGTTGTCGTTATTGTCGTATCCGTATCCGTTGCCGTATCCTTTTCATTCCATGCAATGCAGCACAAGTCATATGGCTGTTGGTGTTGTCTTTTCGATGGCTTCACATCCTTCAGCTCATGGTAGATGACACGAAACAGCAGCCAAGCGCCAGCTAATGCCATCATAAAATGTTCTATAAATCCAAAGCGACATTTACCTACAGCGTCTGGCATCAATATTAGATTTGTGCCCGGAATCCGACCACCAGTAGCCAATGCACGGAATAGACCCAATTGGTCTTTCACTGGCTGCCAAAGTGGTGCAAATATCGACGGCAGCCACATCAAAATAAAATTTTCTGCACACCAAAAAGTCTATCAAAAATACAAATAACGCCTTACTTAGTTTAAAAAATAAAATTAATTTTTTTTTATTTTCCTCTATATACCTTAAACACCAATTTTGATCTAATGGCTACGACCAAAGTCTGAGTTTGATTTAATTTATTTGATACACTTTACATCAAAAAATAAATAAATAAAAATTGAAAATAACGGAAAATTTTTTCAAAGGCTAATTAGATTCAAATAAAGTTTAAGTAATTGATTATTTTCATCGATATTTACGTATTTTAAACAAAAAGTTTCGTAAAGTTTCCTGTAATATTGATCAATTTAGCGCCTAGGATTGATTGATGATTGAACGCATCCCTTACATTATTTTATTCATTAAGCTTTAATTTGCTTCATACTACAGTGTGCATTTTCGTTTTTAAATTTCTTTTTAGGCAAAGGGAAATTGCGTTTGGTGCGGATAAAGGAATAAAGCAATGAATGATTTACGCCAGCAACAGGTACAGGTAGCAGCAACATCATCTTCAGTTAGCCTGGCAGCAACACCCCTCTGCTCCAGCAACAGCTCCACGAGCAGCAGTAGCAACATTAACAGCGCCAGCTCCAGCTCCAGTGCCAGCGTCAGTCCACGTTCTAGTTCCAATTCGAATTCTAGCGTTGGTTCGACGAACTGTAAGTCCGCCATAACGACGACAGCAGCAGCAACAACAACAACCAGTAACAGCAGCAGTAGCAGCAGCATCATCATCATCCAGCAACAGCAGCAACAGTTGGAGGAAGAGGAGCAGCAGGTAGTTAGCTCTACATCGTCGCAGCAACACCAACATCAATTGAATGTGTCGACAGCAGCAGCAACGCAGCGCCAACAACAGCAGCAGCAACATCATCATCAGCAGCATCAGCACCTGCAGCAGCAACAACATCTACAGCAGCAGCAGCAGTCGCTGCAGGAACAGCATCAGCTGGTGGGTCAAATAACCAGCACCACAGCATCGCCGCCGCAGCACAGACTGCGCGACGATGCGCAGCTGCTATATAGCCCCAGCAGCAGCAGCAACAACAGCAGTGGACCAACGGCAGCAGCAGCCGCAGCAGCAGCAGCAGCAACAACAACAATGGCCGCCACAGCTTTAGATGTGAATGGCGAGGAGAATAACAGTAGCAGCGGCGGCGGCAGCAGTCACAAGCTAATACTTAAGCTCTCCAAGCACGGCAGCAGCAGCACAAGCGAATCTCAGGCGGGCAACGATGAGCGACGCGTCGAGCCGCTGCGCATACAATTGCCCACACAGTTGCCAACAACAACAACAACAACAACAACTGCTGCAGCCGCAGCAGCAACAACAGCAACGAATGCAATGGGACAGCAGGGCACTGTGCCTAAGCTAACAATTAGGCCCATCAAAGCACAAGATAATATGTCCAACAATTCAGATGCATCCTCGCCCTGCTCCTCCTCCTCGTGCGCCGACGAGGAGCAGCTGCCCCACATCGTGCCCAAGCTAACAATACGAGCCGCCAACGAGGAACGGGACAGTAGCGTGGTGCCGAAGCTCATTATTAAGATGCCCGATGCATCAGTTGCTGCTGCTGCTGCCGCTGCCGCCACCGCTGTGGAGTCCAGCAATTGTCACAGCCCGCTGAAGTCAGTGAATGCAATTGCAGCAGCCGCTGCTGCCGTTGCTGCTGCTGGCGGCGGTGCACTGCCCAAGCTAACCATCAAGACCACCAAATTGGAGGGCAATGGCGGCAGCGAAACGCAGCTCATCAGCTGCAGTCTGTCCCCGGCGTCTGCGTCCAGCTCATCTGCCAGCTCATTTTCCTCGGCCAGCGAGCAACTGCAGCAGCAGCAGCCCACAGTGCCCAAGCTTATGATCAAGACAACGCATGCGGGCAGCAGCTGCATTAGTAGCGAGGAACAGCAACAGCACCCTCACCCACACCCGCACACGCAGCAGCAACAACAACAAATACCAAAGCTAACTATCAAAACGGGCAACCAGGAGCAACTGCTGCTGCAGCAACAGCAACAACAGTTGTCGCAGCACACGGTGATCATGACGCATGATGCAAAGAATGCGCAATCCATACCCAAGCTAACAATCAAGACCAAGTCCATTGAGCTCGACGATGATGAACAGCAGCAGCAGCAACAGCAACAGTTGGTGCCCAAGCTCACCATTAAGACAGGCAACAGTAGCAACGAACAGCAGCAGCAGCAACAACCTCTGCTCAAGTTGACCATCAAGAATCTTTGCTCGCCCAAGCACAAGGTGCGCGCTGTGCTCGAAGAGAAGGTGCTAACTTCCAAGCTAACGCTCACCAATGGCGGCGACAGCAACACAACAGCTGCAGCAGCAGCAGTAGCAGCGGCAGCAACTGTTGCTGATGGCGAAACGGACGAGCTGCGTCGCAATTCGGATGATATGGACATTGATGATGCGTTGTCCAAGGAACATGATCCAAAAATGTTTCACAATTTGCCACCAGCGCACAGCAGCAATGGCATTGTGCCGCAGCAACCGCAACTAACGAAACAGAAACAGCAACTATCGAAACAGGCACAACTATCAAAACAGCAATTGCAACTAACGAAACAGCAACAACATAATATTGTGGATATGGTTGATTTGACTTCATCGCCTTCGCCGGGTTCCTCGCCGGCGCATGTCCACAATAGCAGCAGCAGCATCAGCATCGGCAGCAACAACAGCAGCAGCAGCACTACTCAGGGCAACAGCTATGCGACAGCAACAGTTGTTAGCAGACCACAGAATCGCCTGCTGCTCGAGTGCTTGCAGATGCAGGAAGCAATCACCTCCCCCAACAACAATGGCAGCAACAGCAACAACAACAACAACAAGAGCAGTGGCAGCAGCAGCAGCAATCCCTCCTCACCCAACTCCAATATATTGCTCAGCCAGCTAACAGCGCCGCCCAAGAGTTTTAGCAACAGCAACAACAGCAGCAGCAACAATTCAACATCTGCTGCAAAATATCCACAGCTAACGGAACGTCTAATGGCTAATGGAGCAGCAGTAACAACAACAACAACAACAACAGCAGCAGCAGCAACTGCTGCTGCAGCAGCAACTATTGCTCACGGAGCAGAGCCGATAATCGATTCGATTGAGATATTGGACACGCCCGAGGGCAGCCCACATCCGCAATTGACGCCCTCCTATATGCAAAGTGCCTACGAGACGGAGCAGACGCCGCCATCGCCAACACTGCCGCCGCCGCCACAGCATCAGCAGCCGCAGCATCAACTAAGCAATCATCTGAGCCATTTGAATCTTAATCTGAATCCAAATCATAAGCCCGACAATCAACATCAACATCAACAGCAACAACAACAACAACTGCAACAGCAACAGCAGCAGCAACAACTCAACAACAATGAGAATCATTTGAAGCGACAGCAACAGCATCAGCAACACCTACAGACAGAGGCAGAATCTCCCAGTGGCGTAAGTGATCTATAAAAGAAAAATAATATCTATGTGGGGCTGCTTAGCGCAAGCAACTGTAAAATTTCGAAGGCAACATTTGAGATTCCATAGACAGATCAATGGATGAGGCGCCAGAGCAAAGCATGTTCACTCCATTTACCTACTATCGATAAATACGAATATTGTTATCGATATATAATAAAAGATTCGAAAATAATAAAAAGTTGCATTCTAATTGAATTATCAATTTATTGATTTAAACAAGTTGTTGCTTAGCGGCATCTCGCTAATATCGATAATATATATATAACAAATTCGATCTAGAAATAATAATTTCATTCGATTTTTACAGAATTGATGTCTATCAATATCGATAGGTATCGATTTTTTCTCTCGAAATAATTAACATACTTTGATAAGATGTGAATTTGAAATTGGAATGAGAGTTTCTAAAATTAAAATACACCATGAACTGAACCAATCCTGAACTGGTTTATAAGTTCGTAAACAATTTGAGTTATCGATTTCTTAACGTTTATTTTTGTGATTTGCAGTTGCCGCCGAATAAACAGAGGCGCCTGGACAACAATGAAAATGATCAACAGACGCACAACTGCAGCAATGACACGGCAGCAACAGTTGCTGTCAGCCCGATAGCAGCAGCGGCAGCGACAGCAACAACAACAACAACACCCGAGCATCAGCAACAACAGCCAACGCATCGCAGTCGCAAGCAGAAGCACGAGCGCATACTCAATACAGAGCTTGAGGAGCCGCAGCAACAGTTGCCGTTGCCAGCGACAACAACAGTGACCGAACACGCCCATAGCAACGGCAGTCTGCAGCTGGCGCAGGAATTACTTATGGCGGCTGCGGCTGCGGCCTGTTGCAAGCAGCTGTCTTCACCGTTGCCCACGCCTGGCGGCACTAGCAAGCGTCGCGGCAGACCCAAGCGCAATGCCAATAATGCTGCAAAAGCAGCAGCCGTAGCTGAACTGATGGAGGAGTACACCAAGTCGCGGCGCGTACAGCTGCTGCACAAGCGACTGGCCATCGATATGGTTGCCTCGGAGCTGAATCGTAGCTTGAAGCAGCAGCAGCCGCATGACGCGGAGCAGTTGAATGCTTCGCAGCAGGAGCAACAGATACAGGAACATCAGCAGCGCTTGACAGCAATTGAAACGCCAGGTCGTTGCATAAAACAGCGAGTGTTGCGTGCCACGCGACGCAGTACAGCAGCAGCTGCAACAGCAACTGGAACTGGAACGGGAATTGGAACTAGCGGAACTCCAGCAAAAGCAACGCGCAAGCGTCAAAGCAAAGCCGCAGTGGCAGCTGCAGCGGCGGCGGCGGCGGCGGCTGAAGCAGCAGCAACAACAGCAGCAGCAGCAGCAACAACAGCAGCAGCAGCAGCAACAACAGCAGCAGCAGCAGCAGCAACAACAGCAGCAGCACCAACAGAATATGCAGTGAGGTTGATGCCACGCCTCGACCGGGAAACGGAGCTGAGCAACGACAGCAACAGCAAGAGCAACAACAATAGCATGGCCTATGCTCTGGCGGCCCAGATTGATCTAACAATGTGCTCGTCCTCCTCGTCCACTAGCAATGGCAGCGCAATGGCGACTACAACAACAACAACGGCAGCAGCAGCAACTATTGCCGCCGGCACAGCTGTGAATAGCAACAGCAACAGCGGCGGTGGCAGCACCAACTGCTCCATGTTGCCGCCAACAACCATATTATCCTCGTCCGATCCGCTGCCGGATGTGATCTTTCAGCCCAACGACTTCTCCTCAATAACTGCCACACAGCAGCTGCGCAACAACAATAACAATAACAACAGCAGCAATAGCAACACGAACAGCATCAGTGGTGGCAGCCAACATGAATCGCACGAGGAGGACAACTACAGCGCATTGACTAACTCTGGAGGTAAGGGAGCTCTCATGTGCCCCATCTGAATCACCCTTCATTCATTTCTCTCTCTCTCTCTCTCTCTCTCTCTTTATCTCTCCCTAGATGAGTCCTCCACATTATGCAATCCCTTGAGCGCCTTCGGCACAAATCCAGTAGCAGCAGTAGCAGCACCGCCAACGACACCAACGCGCGGTCGCGGACGTGGACGTGGGAGAGGCGGCGGTGGCGCTTCAGGACGCAGCAACAGTGGCGGCAACTCGGCCAATCGAAATAATGCGAACAGCGCGCAGCCGCGTGTGCCGCGCATGAGTCGCGGCGCCAGCGCCGTTGCCAAAGCCATTGCCCTCAGTCGGCCGCGCTGCGTGGGTGGACTTAAGCATCAGCCGGATCCGGAACGACTCAAGGGCTTCTTTAGTCCGGTAAGTGTAAAGGGAAATGCTGGATGGAAATGTGTTGTGGGGGATTTTTAGATAGCTAGGGATATTATTAAGGCCCAATTTGACTAAATAATATTGGGAAATATTAATTGGCAAGTTTATTAATATCCAAATTAAATTGATCAACTTCAGGGACATTTTTGAGTCCCAAATTGGAGAATCATTGGGCAAAATCTATTAGTGTTGTTTAATTAGTATTATTAATACCCAAATGAAACTACAATTAGGGATATTCCCTAATCAAATTAGCAAAGCAATTAAAAAAAAAGAAAATACCTAAAAGAAATGTATTTAAAGGGTATTTTGAATTCATCGTAGGCCATAAAGTTGATATGATTCATTCAAAGAATGCCGCATTGTCTCTTTCTCTTTCTCTGTCTCTGTGTGCGTGTATATATACGTAAATGTATATCTATATCTATGCATATATATTTCTCTAGTTTGCTTTTTTCTTTATACTATATGTTTCATTTCAATGCAACTTGTTTATGTTTTATTACGTAAAGCGCACTCACACATCAATAGACAAGACTATGCACACCCACATACTCTCTTATATATATATATATATATATATATATATATATATACTCAACACACACACAGTATTCTATGTCGTAATTAAAATCAAAGGCGCGCGCGCGCTGTATTCATTGCCAACTACTACCAAAAATGCATACGATTGCGACAATAACAATTGTAGCTACAACAACAACAACACTAACAAGAGCAGCACGCGACCGCAGTTAGCAGCGATGCAACAGCAGCGCGTTGTTCGTCTCTTCACCTGTGATTTTAATCAGCTGCAAATTGTTGTTATTTTTCTCTCTCTTTTGGTTTTTTATTCGCTCTTGCTTTCGATTGGTGTAGCAATGCTTTGGGCCGAGCGGCAAGTGAGGCAAACTTCACCACACCTGCTGCGTCGCGAAGAGGGCAAGAGCGAGAGAGAGCGCGAGAGTGAGAGCAAGCTTAGCATGTGCGCTTCCCCATGCCATGGTTTCATTTTTTTTTGTTTTCTGTATGCTGGCAACGCTGTTACACAAACACACACACAGCAAAACGCAGCGCAGCGCTCTCTTGTGTTGCTCTCTCACGTTGGCGCTGGCGCTGCCGGCAGCGCAACAAACAAAATCAATTTAAAAAATAAAATATAAAATGAAAAAAAAAAAAAAAAAATTAATATAAAATTAAATAGACTAAAAATAACATTAAACAAAAATTTGTTAATTAAATTTAATTTTAAGAAATAATGATGGTTCTTAGTGTTAATCGTTGTTGTTGCTTTTGTATTATGCTTTTGCAGTCGCCACAGGTCTTTGAAGAGGACACACGCATGAGCGCTGATCTAAATAACAGTAATCAATCGGTAACAAGCATGGAGCCCCCACTGACGCCACAAAAGTAAGTTTCCCCTTTGAAAGTGCGATTGTCTTTGCTCATTAACTAAGCTACTAATCGTACTGCAGGCAACCGGACTTCCTTAACAACGAGGAGTCGCAATCCTCCATGCTGAGCAATGTAAGCCTGATGGACTCCAACCAGGGCCCAACGGTGGATGCCATAATCGGCTCGGCGCTTAAGCGACCCAAGAAGAAGAAGATGGAAATTTGCGTAGCTGAAGAGTAAGTTAATTGAAATTTGAATTCTCAACTCACAGGGATTCATTCTCATTCATAATCCTTCTATGTGCCTCTCTTGCAGCACGGAATTCAATGCGTCGAGCATTGCGGAATATGACTGGCCCCCACCCAAAGGCTGTTGCCCGTCCAAGAATCGTGATACGTTCATGATCCAGGAGCAGGTCGCTCTCTACTTGGGAATCACGAGCTTTAAGCGTAAATATCCCGATTTGCCACGACGCGCTGTCGATATGGAGGAGCGCAATTGGCTGCAGGAGAAGGGTCTCGTCAGCGAGAAGATGTGCGATCTTGGCATTACAGCCGTCTGGGCATCCGATATACTGGACATTATGTATGCCGATTTCTATGACAAGTACGAGGAGTACAAAGAGTATATTAGGCAAAAGCATCTGCGTGAAATCGAGGCCAAACAGAAGGCGCTCGGCCTCACCGTTGGCACTGGGCGTGGCCTGCAGGCACGCGACCGCGCAATGCTCTCGGCCAGCAAATGGAATGTGTACTTTAATAAAACGTGAGTGAGGATACTTTTTGTTGCATGGAACTTGACTAAATTTCAACTACTTTGTTTGTTGCAGGCGGAAGGAGGAGCGTGTCGCCTGTTTGGATCTGCAAACGTTCACCATGAATTTTCCCGTGCAGCACTCAGCAGCCAGCTCCACTGCGTTGCATCGATCTATTACGGAGACGGTGCTTGCTGCAGCGCAGGCAGAGAATATGCCAACGCCGCCGCAACTGCTAGGTCCGCGGGCCTACGATGAAGCGTTTCAACAGCTCGATCATGCCTATCCACTGGCCCTGGTGCCAGGCCAATTTACGTCCAGCTATCGAAAGTTAACGCCCGCGGAACTAAGGTAATAAATAATAAGGGGAATATTTGACTGTTTTTTTTATTTGAGAAATTTTAGGTAGTTATTTATTTAACAAGTCGATATACCAGAATAAATATTATATAGGCTATACTAACTTAATTTAAATAAATGTAAATTAGGAACTAATTAACTTTTCCTCTTATGTGCAGAGCTTATCCCCTGAATACTGTCCTGGAGTTGCCGCAACAGCAGAGAGACGAGCAGCAGCAGGACGAGCAACAGCTGCTGCAGGACAGTGTGAAAGCATCGCAAAGCAAGGTACAGACATCAGCGGCGTGGCGTAGTCAGCGTTCGCGTCAGCAGCGCAGCAATGATACGGCCAAACACAGCAGCCTCTGCTATGCCAGTGCAAGCAGCAGCAGCAGCAGCGGCTCCAGTAGTAGCGAATCTGTAAGTAAACTGGTAAACATAAAAATATTTATATATATGTATAACAGTTATAACTAACGTACATTTTATTGTTGTACCAACAGGATAGCGAAGCCGACAGCGACAGCAGCTGCAGCAGCAGCGCTAGCAGTTACAGCAGCCGCTGCAGCAGTTGCAGCAGCGACAACAGTTCCATAAACACCGCCAGCGAAACTGAAATGATAAAGCAGCGCGAAAAGGATGCGCGATTGTCATCCCACAACTGCGGCGTCTGCCAGCGCAGTCAGCATCGGAATGCACGAAATATGCCCGAGGCATTTATACGCTGCTACAGCTGCCGCCGCAAAGGTAAGATGGCTAGATATATTGGAAAGTGAATTCAATCTGATCGAATGTTTGCAATTTGCAGTGCATCCTAGCTGCATTGAGATGCCGCAACGAATGGTCGGACGTGTGCGCAACTACAATTGGCAATGCGCCGAATGCAAGTGTTGCATCAAATGCCGCAGCAGCCAACAGCCCGGGAAGATGCTCTACTGTGAGCAGTGCGATCGTGGCTATCACATTTACTGCCTGGGTATTAAAACGGTGCCCGAGGGTAAGTTTGGATGTCATATTTGCAGTGTATACTAATTTATCTATCTCTTCTACTTTAGGTCGCTGGAGCTGTGAACGCTGTTCGATTTGTATGCGCTGTGGCGCCACACGGCCCGAGGGACTGCCTCAAGTGCAGCAGCCCGACTTGCTGTCACCCAATGCCAATGGCAACGGCAATGGCAGCCAAGCAAAGCCAGCTGTGAAGCACAAAAAGGTAAAATGGCAGAACGAGTATCGTATCGATCACATCACCAATTTGCGCGAGCATTGCGGCATGCTCTGCGTGCCCTGCGCACGCGCCAAGCCCACCAAAAGGATAACGACGCCCAATAGCACCAGCAACAATTGTGAACAGTTGCAGCTGCAATTGCAGTCGAATATTGACGCTGCAACAATGGAGGCAACAGCTACGGCGCTGAGCCCCAGCAACAGCAGCAACAATAACAATAATAATACTAATAGCAACCAGCTGGAGGCTAATGCTGCTGGCAGGCAACGACTGCCACCGCAGCAACAGTTGTTGCTGCATAGAAGCCATGATATGGCGACAATGCATAGCAGCAGCAATGAAGAAGCAACAGCAGCAACAATTATAACAACAACGCCCGCCAGCTACAGCAACAACTCCAACTCAGTCGCAGCAGCAACAACAACAGCAGTAGCAACAGCAGCAACAACAGCAACAGGTACAACTACAGCATCAACACAAGCAGCAGCAGTCACGACAACAACAACAACAATTGGCATAGCTCCACCACCGGTTGTTGCCTGAGTGGGGGTCATACGTTATTGTGCCAAGCGCACTTTAACGGACTTGTAGTAAAGCGCGGGTCGCAGCAGACCACTCGACCCACCCACCTCCGCCACCGTCGCCACCACCTTCACCAAACCCTTCCTAATCCACCTCCTCCCGCCACACACACACCCACACACAAGTGCATAGTATTAAAAAAAAATAAGCTAATTTTTGTACATGTCTGCGGGCGTATGTTTATATTACACATATATATATATATATATAAATTAATGAAATTTTTTTTTTGTTTTATATTTAATTGTTTTTATATATTCATAAATATAAGTTGATTTAAAAATGCCCACAATTATGTTACTTAAGCGAAAAGTGAAGAAATATTGTTATGTACACACACATATATACACACATGCATACCCACACGCATAACAAGAAAAATGATCAAGATCAATTATATGTCTATGCCTAAGTTGAGTTTTGTTTAAATTAGCGAATAAGTGAAAATACACACACACCACCACCAATCCAATACACCTACTGCACATATTAATCAGCTGCATTTTAGTTAATCGTATTTTATTATTAATTTTTAAATTCGTGTGGCACAATTTTCACCCACGGTGCAGCGATCAATTATTTGCCAACACTGCGTGCATCGTATTTACCGTTGCAAATACTTTTATTTTAACGTCTCTCTCTCGCTCTCACCTTCTCTGCTCCTCATTCATCACACACACACACACACACAAACACACACACACACACACACACACACACAACAGACACACCACAAACACACACATACAGCAGCAGCCTTTACCGTTAGGACAACGGATAATGTGTATTTTTTTTTAATAACTTGTGTTTTGTGAAATATACAAATATATATATATTTATATTTATATATATATATATATATATAGATTTAGATATAGAGATACGTCTATCCAAGCAAAAACAACATAAGGAAAACAACAATTATGTCTCTATGTATGTCATTAGCCTAAAAAATTTGTACTATACAACTAAATAAGCTAAAAAAAATAAATAAAATAAATTAAAAACAATAACAAATATGTAATAAATGAATTGGGTCGAAACTTCTTTTTTTTTTTTTTTTAATGGTTTGCTTAAGTTTTGTATGTACGTAATTCTAAAATACTATTTTTGTCTAAGCTGTAAGTTAGTCATGTAAATTAGTTAAGCGTAGAATACATATGCATATGTACGCATGTGTGAGTGTGTGCATACGTATGCAGCTGTGTATGTGTGTACATATAAGTAGTGTCTGCTTACATATGCACATATATATTAAACTTTTTTTGTTTAATGACAACTTACTATTTAACTAGACTTAAGATTGTATTATACATGTAATTTATACTAACGTGCACCCACACATACACACACACACAAGCAAACAAACAAAATACCCGTATATATTTAAAGAAATGAAAAAAAGTTAAGCACAAGCAACAACAGAATGAATTATTATTTAAGTAACTGTAAAAGAGGAATTTAAGCGACCACAAATGAAAAAAGAAACGTGGTGGCAACGCTAACAAACATTTAAAAAGCTAACGTTAGCGTTCGCTGTATTACGTAGCGTAACGTAACGCATAACAGATTGCAATTTCGTCTACTTAAAAACGAACCGAAAGAATGTTTGGTCAAAATCTAATTTTCCATTGAATTTTATGTAATAAGTCCCTAATAAGTGAATTACTATACGAATACATAGTTATACACTTAAACCTACATATATATATATATACATATATATATATATGCATACATATATTATTATAAGTCAAATAAATCAGCAGCATTAATAATTTTGCCTTACCAACAAGAATTTCTCTCCATTTACCAATGCAACTGCCGGTGCTTGGCCTGGAGCTGGTGCTCCAGGTCATGACCATCCCACCAATGGATCACCTGGCAGTTGAGCTCTTTGCGATACGCCGGAAGTTTCTCGTGCAGCTCCTCGCCACACCGTATGCACGCAGTATCTGCCGTACCCAAACGGCGTATAGGACACAGATCGTTGCAACTGTCGCCGACGTAAATGAAACTACCGTATGACTTGTCGCCATTGCTCTGAGACGTGAGGAGCATGTTCATGACGCCACCTTTACACAGGTTATCCGGACAATAGTCACAGTGCTTCTGGTGCTCGTATGGCAGCACAACCAGATGCTGATTCTCCGGCAGCACACAGGCCGGGTTAGTATAGATGCCTGCTTGAAAGCTGCACTCCAATCCGTGCTCTGCCAGCCACTCCATAATGAAGAAGCTATTCGCATCACTCAAGATGCACAGATCCACGGTTTCACACTGATCCAGGCGACGCAACAGATGCAACATTCCTGGCATCGGTTTCAATTTCCGTATAGATTGCGCGATTTGTACAGACGACAGATGCTGCTCCCTCTGCAGCAGCCGAAGCAAATGTTCTAAATAATCTAGCCAACGCCGGCCGCTGATTAGTGTCTGAAGGTGCTCCGCATGCTTGTGCTCGGGTGACAGCAGGCGAAAGAGCGCCACATACGAGTCCTCCTCAATGATCGTCTTGTCGAAGTCAAAGGTGACCAGCACACGCTGGCTGCCAAAGCGGCGCCAGATACATGGCAAGCGTGCTAAAGACCCTAGTAGCATATTTATATATATATGTACCTATTGAAATTTCACATCTGCTAAACAAAATAAATAATAAAAACAATGAGCAAATGAAAGCAAAGCCAAAGGCAAACAACAAAACTGGATTTAGAAAAGTGTCGTACCGTTCTGTTTCGCTCATTCTTGTGCTTGAAGACGTTGGCGGTTGTGTTTCCGTCTCGCTCTGACTACAACTATGCTCTCATACACTGTCCAATGTATGCAGGTAATGCAAAGTTTGATGCATCTCCAGCAAACAATATATACATATTTCATTTACATAAAAGTTGGACTGGAAATTCACCATATTTAAAACCGAACTCCATGGCTCACCATGTTCGCCCCTTTTAGCTGGCAGTGGAATAGATTTGGTTCTCGTTTTCCTCGACCTGTTGCGCTTTGCTCTTTGCCTGGTATTTCAACGGAATATAAAAAGATAAACAAAACTTTTCTTTTTTCTGGCGTACATACATTTATTTAGTTTATTGTTTTATTTGTATTATTTTTTTTTTACTTGGGAAACGTACAATTAAAATATTTACAGTAGCATTTAAATGTATTTATTATTCGGTTTTAAATTGTTTTGTTGTCTAAGCGCGAATTCGTAGCGAATTTGAAATCTTTTATAGTTTAATGCTTCTTCTTTATCATCATTCAAAATTGTTTTGGTGTTTTCTTGTTGTTGGTGTCATTTACAATAACGGTATTTAATATAATCATTTCTTGCCCTTGCCTAAACTACATATAAAAAAAAAATAATAACTGTTTTTTTTTTTTTTTTTTTTTTTTTTTTTGGTTTAACACAAAACTCTCTATAAATAATAATTGTCGCGTTAGTTGGACACGTGTTAAATAATTTGAATTTCTTGTTGCGTTTTTTTTCGCATTTATTCAAATTTTTTCTTTTTTTTCAGCTAAAAAAATATTTTTTTTTTATAAAATATAAAAATAATAATTAACATAAAAACGTTCTGAACTGGTTTGGTTTTTGTGTTTGCTTCTGTTTTTGCTGTTGTTTTTCATTCTCTCTCTGCTGATGCTCAGTTTACAGTTATCGGTTAGCACTGCCGTCACTTCCACTCCACCTCACTCTCTCGCGCTAGCATATCCAGCGAACAGTGCCATATTTGTTTACTTTGCCGCTGTCGTTGCATCGGCCGTGTGATTATTGCTAGTGTTGCCTCCTCTCTTGCGTTGGGCAACCCCGCCGCCGGCTGTTGCTGTTAACGCTGAGTTGCCAGATTTGGTTTTTGTGCGCGTCGAGCCATTAGCAACGCGCACATTGCCTGAACTATCTGTGAGATCCTCACTATCACTGGAACGTATATCGCCGGACATCTGTTGTTGGGCGAATATAGAAAGTAAAAGAATTAAATAAGGCCAAGCCATAGTGTTGAAAGAGTATGTGATGTAAATGTGCTTTCATATATATATTATCTACTTTATTGGATTATCTTGAACTCTCTCTCCCTCTCTCTGTCTCTCTCAATCTTTAGACACATTTGCCCAAATGAGCAAACATGTTGCTTAACTCTCTCAGCATTTGCTGCTGCATAAACTGCTAAAATGCTGTTCTATGTTACGCAGCGCTGCCTACGCAATAAGAATGCCATTAGTGACATCACAACTCTTGCCCAACACAACAAGCTTCGATCTTGCTTGCGCAGTGTTGGCCAAACCAATAATTTGAAATTGTATTAGTGTGACGTCACAGCTGCTACTTAACATGAATTTCAATGAGCTATTAATTGGCTATTGCTACATACATATGTACAGAATGGATTTCTATTTCTAGCTCCATCTTCTATACATTATATCTATCACATTTTCTTAGCCTTGGCGTTGGATTTCCGCATTGATGCATATTACTTACCAGACCCTTCTGCAAAGAGTCGACAACAATCTTCAAAATCATATAGGTCCAAATGATGTGCAGCACCAGCAGCATTAATAGCAGCGAATTAAATATGTAATAGGCTGGGAACATGGGCAAAATTCGAGGTGCTTCCACAGAGGAGCTGTAAACGGTAAAAAAAATTAGTGATAAGAGATAGTTCTTAATCGATCAGAAAAATTAACTGTTACCTATAGATAATACGCGGATAGAAGCCCAGGCGTGTGACAATCCAGACAACTGTGAAGATGGCAAAGATCGCATCACAGACCTTCTGATAATTGGCATATTTGGTCAGTTTAGCCGCCTCCAGGAATATATCGGCACAGTCGTGCACGACCAGCACCAAAGAGCCAACACGATGCAGATTGCATACCCAGCTTAGGGACATTAGAAGCAGTGTGACCATATGATGTATGAACATTTGCCAGAAATCCTTGCGTTTCACATCGAAGAACTGTGTGGCCGTCAGTGACCAATAGAACGACATCGATATCATATAATACCACCAGATATCGTTGCTAACCGACTGCAAAATATAGTGAGTAAATGAGTGAGTGGAAATGCTAACGAATCGTGTGGTAGACACTCACCTGATGTGGATAGCCATACCAGCAGCTCTTCACGTCCCAGAACCAGGGCTTATCCCACAGCACAATTACACCGAATATAAAGCTGTATAGATAATAGATGCATCGCCATGTATTCTCACAGAACTTGACTAATGTCGATGGCTTGTCCTGTGCCCGACGCAGGCGCCACCAGCGTTCGATCTGACGCTCGGTCATGTCCGTCTGCTTGGCCAGCGGGGCCAGCTATTAGATGAAGAGGCAAAATACATTATATATTGATTGATGTAGCTATTGGTCATGATTGACGCTTTATTGACTGACTGACTGAATGAATGCTGATTAAATATTTTCTTTTCTCTAAAATTTGATCTACAATATCGAGATCTACTCACACATTTATGATCCAAATGCGATGATTTCGCATATGCTGACTCTAATGTAGGAACATTTGCTGCTTTCTTAGGTCTAGAGCTTCGTATGCCTAGCGATTTGCCGATTGGTGATATCCAAAAGCTGTAAAATATATACGAAATATATTTATTGATTAGATATAATAACACAGTTATTTATTGTGTGCAAATTGATTAGGAATATGACTCATAATCGGAGACAGCTAGAGATTGACTAGTCAACGTAATAAACTGGATGGACTAATACTTATCCTATAAAATTGAAAATAGAGCGAAAATGACGGACTGTGAGATATCCATGAAATAACGTTAATTGTTTACCAACCATTTCTATAAGGATCTTCTATTCTTTAAGCTTTTCGCTTATTTAAAATTATAGATAATATATTGATTTGCTTATCGACCAAATTTTAACTGCTTTGCGAATATAAAATGTCTTTTGTAAACTGTCAAACGCTTATCTGCAGCCATAAGATGGAGAAAAGAAAGGAAAATAAACTAATCAACGATAATTAAGTGATGAAGGCAAATCGGTTTAATGAGAGTACAATCTAATATGCATAAACACATTCAAGCTGTGAAGTTTGGCAACGTCGCGCCACTTTACATTTCATTTCGTATGCACCATGGACATACATAGTTCAACGAAAATAACGAAGAAGTAAAGCAATTGAGATTTCGTTTGGAAATCCCAGACGTAGTTCTAGTGAGCATTAAACTGAATGAACTTTGGCAACAGCGCCAAAAAATACAAATATTCCATTTATATGCGCAAAAGCAGAAGCAGAAGCACTGAGAGAACTTCATTTCGGCTTATGGAACGCGGAATTTTTTTTGCCATCTATTTGAAATTCCATATCGAAATACATCTACATATGGGAAGGGCCGGGAATTGCCGTCTCTCTTTATGTGTCTGTCTGTTTGTCCATCAGTTCATCTATCCTGTCCGTCTGCCTGGCACGTGTGAAGCATGGCAACACTGTACAAAGCCAGTAGTTGTCCCAGGCATCCCATGCATAAGCAATTGGCCTAGCAACATAGGCGCAGCTCCATGGCTTACGCTTATCGGAAGTTCATTTGCTAAATGAAATCGAAAATATGGCTGAAGCAACCGCCACCCTCTCCCCCTCTCCATCCGTCACCTACCCACCCTCTCTCACTCTCTTTCTGACAAAGCGCGCGCGTCTGGCATTTTAAATCAATTGAATTCTTGATTTTTGTGTGCATAGCACATGCCCATAGAAAGAATCAAATTAAGGAAGCTAAATATGTATAAAAGTAAACACATTTATATATATACATATATGCATATATATTGTTACATGCTTTTTGACAAACAGCCAATAGGTCATCACATTGATTACACCCCAAAGTAAATTGATATTAATTATAATGATAAACGTAATTCAATTTGATTTGACATAACGAAACCCAAAGCATATATAGAGTTCTAAAAACGACAGCGTTAATACTCACTCACATTTCAAGCACGTCTTGAAATCAGGTATTCATAAAATACTAACGTTAGCTTAGACAAATGTATATATAGAGATCCAAATAGAAAAATGAATTATAAAACCAATATACTCACATTTCACATCGTGAAGGAGTGTCAGACCACAACAAGTAAGAAAACTCTAGTCGAGACTGCTCGACTAGGAGATACCCTGATCCCTACAAGGCGCTGATATTTACGCGCGCATAAGCACGAGCTCTGCTAGTTGCGAAGTAAGCAGCGACTGCGCTTGGGCTGCGCTGCAGTGTGGGCAATACTATGAGAATTCTTTTGCTGAATAATTCCTCTTGAAGTAGGACTATCTTCATGAACTTCAGAACATGTTTATAATGTGCAAATATATACATTCCAAAGCACAAGTCTCTAGTACTTCAAATACGTATTTTACCAATCGGGGGCGAAGGGGGCGTGATATCCAAAATCCGTAAATTACAAAATCTGCGTATTGATCAGATGTATGAAGTCTCCAGGTCTTAAAGTATTGAAATTACGCTGAATAAATAAAATCAATTTATCGATTATTCTCGATAAAAAAGAAATCGGATGAGTTATCGAAAATATGATAAACTTGTACTGCGTATGGCACAAACGAGTATGCATACAAAATTTCAAGTCTCTAGCTCTTATATCTTCTGAAATCAGGGCGTTCATATGGACGGACGGACAGACGGACAGGGCTATATCGACTCAGCTCGTCGCCCTGATCAAGAATATATATACTTTATGGGGTCTGCGATGCTTCCTTCTGCCTGTTACATACTTTTCACACATCCATTATACCCTGATTTCCCATTTTTAATGGGATCAGGATATAAAGATATAGCAAATTACATGCCGTCTGGTTGACTTCAGTTTACGCTACACTGTTTGACTTAACTGAACAAGTGAGCAATATAAAGAACGACTTTGGTTCAGAGTTAATGCAAAGCTAATTAAAGATATAGATGTAGATGTTGCCAGAGGTTTTGTCAGTTTTGCCAGGCATTGGACATTTGGTATGTATGCCCGATCGATTCGATTTACGTATTTGATTTTTCTGTCCATATTAATTAGAGCCCGCATAAATAAGTAATTTATATGTATGTAAGCGGGTCTTCTATATAAATGCATATTGTAGGGGCTGGGACAGGTTTAGAATTTGTAATGCCCACATATAGTAGGAAGCGCACCCGAAACGCGTGTCGCAGCTCAAAAAAAAATTATATATATAAAGGCTGGGAGGAGCACGGCAATCGTCTCCTCTGATGACCATGACAGTCTGCCACGAACGATAGGTGGCGCTACTGTTTGCACTGCAGGCTCTATAATTTACATTAGCATTGCAATAAGCTACACCCTGATAACAACTGAATAATAACTGTTATGCGCTAGCGCCTCGACAGCTGGCCAAATCTGCATCAGTCATGGTTAGGCTTAGGCAATTACGATATTCTAATAGTTGCGTTGGCGATGCAGGCGTGATGCCTAGTATGTCTATATGAATGCATTTCAGAGTCCAAGTTGAAAGAGGAGCAGGAGGAGTACGTGAAGTATAGCATAAGGGTTTGCACAAAACAAAAAAACAGTTATAATTTCACAACGATAGCAATTTGTAACGAAAATAGTGTAGGACGATATGCGTGCATGTAATTAGAGTTACGTACATTATAAACTGTATGTGCATATGTAGTAAGTACTGTAATTTGCCTTTTTGCGTAGTTAGCAGATGCCTACTTTACGACACTAACGATCAAATGTAATATACACACGTATGCAATCTTCATGTTCTAAGACAAATTTAATAAATATAATAAATTAATCACACTTTTGACAGACCTACAAATTACTTTACATATCTTTTTCAGGCAATTCAAATGCTGGTTGTCTTAGCAGCTCTTAGCTTCTCATCTTGTTTATCGATAGTTAACAGAACCGCTTCTTGAGTCGGAGCACTCGATTAGCAATTCGCGATAAATGCTAGTAATCATAAAAGCAAGAGGAATGCACAAATGCATTTAAATGTTAAATATGTATGTATGTTCGCTTCATGTTCGTCCAAAAATGATTAACTGCAGTAATTGCCGCTTGTTATCAGCACGCATCAAATGTGGGCATGTATGTAAGAGTGTTGCCATTTCGGCAAATTACAGTATGTCCGAAATGTCGACAGCGAGAGAGAGAGAGATAGTGAGAGTGAGAGCAAAAACTACAAGTACTCAGTCGCTCGTTGATGATAACTCAACACGCAAGCGATTGGACGATTTTGTAAAAAACAACACACTTATTACGGAGGCATATTTATGTACGTGTGTACATTATATATACATATGTATATGTATTAAGCGGTGACTCATGCTCTTTAACATAAGCTTTGGGCAGTGTCATTCGAGCAGCTAAGCAGGCGATAACAAGATCATTGCCGCAAAAAAAAAAAAAAGGAAAAAAAATCCCATCGTTATCGCTCGTTGTTAAACAGCTGATTTCAAAGCAGAAGCAGAAGAAGCAGCAGCAACAATAATAACAGCAACGGCGTTAATTGACTATTTAACATATATGCATACATATATTGAACTTAAAAGTAAAGCTACGCTAAGCACACATACATGTGTATGAGTGTTTGTATATGCGCGTAAGCCGGCGGCCTTCTGTGTGCGTAAAGCACGTGCACTTTTTTGGCCGTTTGCTTTGGGTAAACGGCCGACACCAGCAACAGTGATAAACTAGTTTGGATTTAAATTAACAGCAACATTCAATACAATAGCAGCCGCATTCGTGTGTGTCTCTTCATTCTTGGAAATGAGCAAAATAGATATGGGAAAACTGCAATTCACACATACACAGAGGCAATTCTCGCCTGCACGACAGCCCGATTCTGATTAGATTTGACCATTTAGTTACATGTGTGTGTGTGGGACAATTTTGAAAAGAAAAAAAAAAAAATAATAATAATAATAAAACTTTGAATTTTATAGCGCTTGGCTGGCCGCACATTGTGAGGGTCGACTGATACGTAATCAGAAGAAATATATATGTATGTCTATATAAATACATTCGTATATGCATGCATACATTTTTTTTATACACTCCCACATTTGCACATATGAATGTACATACATGTGTATATATGTAGTTAATAATCGAGATAGTATATTTGTGTGCATGCTGCTTGGAATGGAAATGTTACTGTTCTGTTGTTACTTTTTTTCTCTCATACTATTCTATTGTGTCCAATTTTGTAAAATCTAGCCAGACTTGCCAGGAATGGAACGGAACTGAGTCACAGTCGTTCCACATCACACTGACTCAAGCGTATGTCACACAAACACATATGCACATTGGTGTGTACACACCCGCCCACACGCATATTTGTATGTATTTATAACGTAATTGTGATAACACCTCGCATTATCAAATTTGTATTTTATTTTTACCTAAATCTTGCGCACAAATCTTATCAACAAATGCCCAGTTTGAGTGCAGAAGTGGAGACGGCGTTGATGTTGCTATAGCTGTCGCTGACACACATACAAACACACACACACACACACACACACACATAAATATACATATATATGAACACACTTGCTTAATTTGTTGGCGACCCTGAAAACCAATTCTAGTTTCAGAAACTCTAAAAAATCAAAAATCAAATAACACTCGTCAACTTAACAACCCTGACAAATATTTATGCAGGTAACTTATGCAGTTGTAGTTCAATAAGAAACGTCCACACAATATTTCACAGCGTGAAGTTGGCCTTTAACATTTACTGCAGGCCAAATACACACACAAAAAAGTAAACGAACTATAAATTTTGGAAGTGTGGAGTGAAACACATTGCAGGTGCGCCTGACCCCATTTATCTATGTATGTGTACCTATATGTATGTATATGCACGTGCATGTGTATAATGGATATGTATATATGTGTGTGCAAACTTTGTTAGCGCAAATTCACATGAACATTGGTAATTATGTTAATTACAACATGCAAAATGCACGCAACTCACTCACGCACACACATATACACATTCACACATACAGAGACGCGCGCGCACATGTTGTAAGTGTGAGATAAAATATAAGGTTAATTGGCCCCAAAAAGCGTCAAGTGCTTTGCTGCACAGTGTTTCAAATGACTGAATAAATACCATCCAAAAGTGAAATCTAAAATCAAATGGTAGGAATGATTTTATTATAGAATTATTCATTTAATTGGAATTCGATTGATTCACCTTATAATTCGAATTTCAGCTGTAATCTATGCTTACATTTGCTGCTCACTTGTTGCTAATGACTAATGCTCTATCTTTAGCAATCGCTTGTTTTCCCATGGCATAATAAAAATAATATCGCACACAACCTCCAGTCCACTAAACTAAATTATTTTAATGCGCGTTTCCGTTAGTTGTCAGCTTCACTTTTCAAGCAAATTGAAAAATAAGCAAGTCTATATTAGTGGACTGCAAATATTAAAGCATGATGCGAAATTTATTTAGAAGAATATTATGACTGGGTTTTCAAGCGCATTTTCAACGACTATCAACCACTGTGCAGTACATATGTGTATGCAAATGTGTGTGTGTGTGCATGCATGTGTGTTTATCTATACAAGTAAAAAGCAAATGCACGGCACGCCGTTACTGTTATGCTTGTATTTGTTTAGTGCATACAAGTATAAACAAATAGTTTTTATTTTTTATTCTTTGTTAACTAAACAATTAGTAAGCGCTGTGCGCGGTACGAATACCGCAGAACGCTCTCATATTTATGGGAAATCGAGATTCCAATGGAACGCGACGCTAAGCCCGCCACCGCTGACGCTGCTTTTGAAATTGAAGAAGTGGATGAAGGAAAACATAAAGTTGCAAGCCGTTGACAAAGCCGAGAAGTGGATGAAAGAAAACATAAAGTTGCAAGGCGTTCACAAAGCCAAGGGGAAGGCAACAACAAACACGCATACTCTCGCACACACACACACACACACACCACACACATATCTATAAATGCATAAACACATATACAGTTATATGAATACATACAATGTTGGGCGTTTCCACGTGAGGTTATGTTTGGCTTAAAAGAGCAAAAATGTGTACAATTTATATATGTACATACATAACGTATGCATGTGTATACGTGTTGTTGCGGCGCGCGACGACGTCAGCTTACTGTACATTGCACAGCATGCACACGCACACGCACACAAGCAATCAAACGGAGTGTGCGCCTGTGTAGGTGTGACTGTGTTTATGTGTTGTGTAGCTGCTGCACAATGCCAGTGCTTGAAAGCGAAGCGGTCAATGGGAACATTTACAGTAAAATAAACCAGCACACACACACACACTCACATAAAACGCCGCATAAGTTTAATGAATTGCGGCGACGCTGGAAAAACGTTTTTAAAAAAAGGGCGTACATACATGCTCGTAGATAATAACTGTAAGTTTACATGTATGTGCATACATACATATGTATGTATGTATATTTGGGTAAATTTTACTTTTACTCACCGCTCCAATGTGTAACGCACAAGCATAACTACGGCGGCTAGTGGAATGGGCCAAATTAAATCCCGATAATCGGCGTGTACAACATCTGGACGAGAGCCGGGCGCAATGTCTGCCCATGTCGTATTTGGCGGTAGCCAAATGTGCGTACTCCAAAATGCATTGGTGAATTTATTGATTAAGTCCATGTTTCAAATTCTCTTGCTACTGCTGCTGTTTCTTTTTCTTGCGTCTTTTTGCTGCGGCTGGTGTTGGCTCCTTCAGACTTCCCTTTTTGTTTGTTTTCGCCGCAGCTGAACAGGAATTTCAATTTGAGTATAAACGACGCGACTTGCTCTGTTAGTTTTTTTTTTTTTCTTTTTTTTTTTTAAGGGATTTTTTGGCTTGACTTCTGATTGGTGTTTGTTGCTTTATAATTGTTTAGTGTTTTTTCATGTTCGTTGTCAGTTAAATATTTATATCTATATATAATTTACATATACTTGACTATATATATTTGTGAATGCATGTGTGTATATTGCATTGTAGAGCAACATAAAAAAAAAAACAACAAAATATACCACGCGTTGTGAGTAGCAACACACGAACACATACACACACGCACACCAGCGAGCACTGAGAACTAACCGCGCCGAAAATGACAAGCGAAGTGGCCGACGCCGGACTCAGAGTAAATTGGAACTGGAACTTTGCATAGAACAGTTACAAAATATCGACAGGGATAAACGAACTGTTGACGACTTTATTTTAAGCGCATCAAAAAAATTGTATTAAATATTTTAATAATACACGTATTTATATTAATATATATGTATGTATGAATATGCGAAGCGCGCACACACGAACCGCTTATTTATATTATTATTGAGTGTGATGGTTCGTTCCTGCTACCCGCTTGACAGCATTGCCAACACTGCCTAGTGCTTCCAGCACTTGACGATTTATTCTGAATAAGTAACTCTGTTATATTTTACATGAGAATAGAGATGTGTTAAATGCTCTTATGTCTATCGTCATATCGATAGCTGATAAGCAGCCCTTATACGCACTAATTGTATGAATTTAGCAACACTGCTGCACACTGTTTTTCTTTTTTTTTTTGACAATTGTGCTGCTTCTTCGTCTTTGGGTATTTTTGTATTGTGACACTGCAAGCGACGATTATTGTGTCAGTTTTAGTTAAATTCAGTTGTAGCATATAATTTAGTTATTTAATTTATTACAATGGCTGAATTTTTGGATTCTGAAGCCGCCGAATCTGAGGTATGATTATCGTGGTTTTTCACGCGCGCTAAATGCGATTTCTTTGCATTGCTACGCGTTTTGTGCTGCGCGTGTGTGTGTATATGTATATATATAAATATATGCATATATATGTAATTAGATGTATATAAATATATGTATTGCATTTTCTCTTTTGCCTGCAGGATGAGGAAGAATTGGATGTGCATGAACGGAAAAAACTAAAGAAGCTAAAAGCCGCTGTCTCCGACAGCAGTGAAGAAGAAGAAGGTAAGTTTGCAGCTCATAAAAGCCCGCTAAATTTATACACATTTCCAATAAATGTACACAAAATTTGGTTGCCTCTGCTAAAGTCAATCAACTTTCTGTCCTGTACATCAGTATATATATATATGCTGTGTGTGTACAGGCACACATACATATGCGTGTCTGTGTAGTATATGTGTCATAGCTTGGACAATTGTAGCCATCCCAATTACTTTGCCATCCCCCCTGTAATGCAGGTGTCTACGTTTTTGTTTACAATATTGAGGTTAGGTTCTGTTATTTATACCCTTTGGCAAAAGAAAAAGGTATTTCAATTTCACCAGGAATTCATAATGCGTGTTGTGCATGAAATGTGGCATCTAAGCAAAGTGGCATACAACTTTTGCAAATATTTGAAACATGCAGTCAAATTACATATAAGAGATTTCTAAATTAAGCATATAAGCCTTTTACAGTTAATAAATTTTCCATCTTTCTTTTCCTCGCTAGATGATGAGGAGCGTTTGCGCGAAGAGCTTAAGGATCTGATTGATGACAATCCCATTGAGGAGGATGATGGTAGTGAAAATGATACAGATACTGGTAGCGGAGGTGACGAGGATGGCGGCAGCGGTAAGAAGCGAAAAAAGCATGAGGATGATGATCTGGATGATCGCTTGGAGGACGACGATTATGATCTGATTGAGGAGAATTTGGGCGTTAAGGTTGAGAGACGTGTAAGTTAACTATTGAGAAGTCTACAGATACTATAAGACAATTGACAATTACAATTTTTATTTTTATCATCATATTAGAAACGTTTTAAACGCCTGCGACGCATTCACGACAACGAAAGCGATGGCGAGGAGCAGCACGTGGACGAAGGACTTGCAAGGGAGCAAATTGCTGAGCAGCTATTCGATGAGAATGATGATGTATGTATTATGAATAATATATATTGATAATTATGGCCATAAACAATTGATTTCACATTGCCGTCTGTAGCAGAGCATTGAGAGGCGCAGCGAGCGCAGCATTCGCGAGGCGGATACCTTTGATGACGAGGAGAGCGAATCGGATGCTGATGACTTTATAGTGGATGACAATGGGCGTCCCATAGCCGAAAAGAAGAAGAAGCGGCGACCCATATTTACAGACGCGTAAGTATTGATACATATACATAAATATAGATAAATACATAGGTACACAAATCCTTAAAAGTTAAAGTATATATATATAAAGTATATATATATAGAGTTAAGTCTCATTAATGCTAACACTTATCATATTTTTACTAAAAAATTGTATATTTCATTATTGGTTAGTTATTGCAGCAGCCATTGCATAAGATATATTCATGGATTCATGGATATATTCAGGCATTTTAGGAACAATTAAGCAATTTCTTTTTTTAATATGCCATATCGACATCAATTTTTACCATACTGAATATATTTAAAAGATTAACTGACGTGTATCTTTGCGTATAGTTTAACAGATTGATGGAATAAGTTATTGAGTATATATATTAGTAAACACCTTTATAAAAGTTTTGTTTGATCATTCGATTATATTGATTGAGGAATAGAATTATTAATTATATATTAAAATAAATACCTTTTCTAACTAATGTATAGTATAGTTATATATCTGCTTTCGATTCTTTTTTAATTAACCTGAATGTTACAAACAAATATCTTTCGTGTAGCTCCCTACAGGAGGGTCAAGATATCTTTGGCGTTGACTTTGACTACGACGATTTTTATAAGCCCGAAGAGGATGAGTACGAGGAAGAATCGGAGGGTGATGAATATGATGAGGATCTGCTTGGCGATGATTTCCGTGCGGCCAAAAAGAAGAAATCACCCAAAAAGAAGGCAATCAAAAAGACGATATTTGATATATATGAGCCAAGTGAATTGAAACGTGGCCATTTCACCGACTTGGACAATGAGATACGAAAAACTGATATACCAGAGCGGATGCAGTTGCGCCAGGTGCCGGTGACTCCGGTACCGGAGGGATCCCATGAGCTGGACGACGAGGCCGATTGGATATATCGCTTTGCGTTCTGCAAACAGACGGTGTCCGAGCAGGAGAAGGCGGACAATCGAGAGAAGATGCGCAAGCCGCCAACGGCTGTGAATAAAATCAAACAGACTTTGGAATTCATACGCAACCAACAGTTGGAGGTGCCATTCATAGCATTCTATCGCAAAGAGTATGTGAAGCCGGAGCTAAACATAGATGATTTGTGGAAGGTTTATTACTACGATGAGCGCTGGTGCCAGCTAAACGATCGCAAGAGGAAGCTGAAGCAATTGTTTGAGAAGATGCGACAATTTCAGCTGGAGATACTTTGTGATGATCCAGATAAACCGCTGCCGGACGATGTGCGCCTGATGCTCGACAGCGATTTCGAACGCCTGAACGATGTGCAGTCGATGGAGGAGCTGAAGGATGTTCACATGTATTTTCTGCTAAACTACTCACATGAGTTGCCCAAAATGCAGGCCGAACTGCGACGCAAACAGCTGCAGGAGCGACGGGAGGCGCGGGCACGCAAACAGGCATCAGCAGCAGCTGCCGCCGCGGGCAGTGATGGTGAATCGGGTGTGGATCTAACCGATAAACTGGATACGGCAGAGCTCGATGAGGCTGAGGAACTCGAGCTGGCTGCCGAGGAGCAATTGAAACAGGCACCAAATAGCAGTCCCTATGCTGTATTCCGCAAGGCCGGAATTTGTGGCTTTGCCAAACACTTTGGCCTAACGCCCGAGCAATTTGCCGAGAATCTACGGGATAATTACCAAAGGAATGAAGTCAACCAGGAGAGCTTAAGCCCCACAGAGCTGGCCAAGCAGTATTTGTCGCCACGCTTCATGACCGTCGACGAGGTGTTGCATGCTGCCAAATACGTTGTGGCCAGGCAGCTGGCCCAGGAGCCCCTGTTGCGTAAGACATTGCGTGAGGTGTACTTTGATCGGGCACGCATCAATATACGGCCCACCAAAAATGGCATGGTCCTGATCGATGAGAACTCGCCCGTCTATTCGATGAAATATGTGGCCAAGAAACCAGTGGGCGATCTATTTGGGGATCAGTTCATCAAGCTGATGATGGCCGAGGAGGAGAAACTGTTGGATATTACGTTCCTCGATGAATTCGAGGGTAATGCGAATGCAAATGGTCCGCCCGCTGATTACATTACAGAGGCAACACAGCTCTACCATCTGGATCAGTTTTCCAAGAATGTGCTCGAGTGGAATGCACTGCGTGCCGAATGCGTTCAGTTGGCACTGAAGAAATGGGTCATACCGGATCTAATCAAGGAGCTGCGTGCAACATTGCACGAGGAGGCGCAACAATTTGTGCTGCGCTCATGCATAGCCAAGTTGTACAAGTGGCTAAAGGTGGCCCCATATAAGCCAGAGATGCCGCAACATCACAATTTCGAGGAGTGGAGCACATTGAGGGGCATACGTTCCATGGGTCTGGCCTATGATCCGGATCAATCGGTGGCCGCCTTCTGTGCCATAGCGAGTCCGGAAGGTGATATCACTGACTACTTACGTTTGCCCAGCATACTCAAGCGTAAGAATTCCTACAATGCCGAAGAGAAGGCTCAAAAGTTGGCCGATTTGCGTAAACTGAGCGATTTCATCAAGATGAAGAAGCCGCACATTGTGGTCATTGGCGCCGAGTCGCGCGATGCTCAAATGATACAGGCGGACATACGCGAGATACTCAAAGACCTGGAGACCAACGAACAGTTCCCGCCCATCGAGGTGGAGATCATTGACAATGAACTGGCCAAGATCTATGCCAATTCGAAGAAGGGCGAAAGTGACTTTAAGGAGTATCCACCCTTGCTGAAGCAAGCTGCCTCGCTGGCGCGCAAAATGCAGGATCCATTGGTTGAGTACTCCCAGCTGTGCGATGCCGATGATGAAATACTGTGTCTGCGCTATCATCCGCTGCAGGAGCGTGTGCCACGGGAGCTACTGTTAGAACAACTCAGCTTGGAGTTCATCAATCGCACCAGCGAAGTGGGTTTGGATATCAATTTGATGGTGCAGAACTCCCGCACCGTCAATCTGCTTCAATATATTTGTGGACTGGGTCCGAGGAAGGGCCAGGCGCTGCTGAAGCTGCTCAAGCAGAGCAATCAACGACTCGAGAATCGCACACAATTGGTGACGGTGTGCCACCTGGGCCCGAAGGTCTTTATTAATTGCAGTGGCTTCATTAAGATCGACACCAGTTCGCTGGGCGATAGCACCGAGGCGTATGTCGAGGTGTTGGATGGCTCGCGTGTGCATCCGGAGACATATGAATGGGCGCGCAAGATGGCCATCGATGCCATGGAATACGATGATGAGGAAACTAATCCAGCCGGTGCACTCGAGGAGATCCTCGAATCACCGGAGAGACTCAAAGATTTGGACTTGGATGCATTTGCCGTGGAGCTGGAACGTCAGGGATTTGGTAGCAAAAGCATTACGCTCTACGATATACGCAACGAGCTGAGCTGCCTGTACAAGGATTATCGCTCACCCTATCAAAAGCCAAGCGCCGAGGAGCTCTTCGATATGCTAACCAAGGAGACGCCGGACTCATTCTATGTGGGCAAGTGCGTGACGGCCACGGTGACTGGATTTACGTATCGGCGTCCACAGGGCGATCAGCTGGATAATGCCAATCCGGTGCGCATCGATGACTCCGACAGCTGGCAATGTCCGTTCTGTCACAAGGATGACTTCCCGGAGCTGTCCGATGTGTGGAATCATTTCGATGATAACAATTGTCCGGGCCAGGCGTCCGGCGTGCGTGTACGGCTCGAGAATGGCCTGCCCGGTTTCATACACATCAAGAATCTGTCCGACAAACAGGTGCGCAATCCGGAGGAACGCGTCCGCGTCACTCAGACCATCCATGTGCGCATCATTAAAATCGACATTGATCGCTTCTCGGTCGACTGCAGCTCCAAGTCGGCCGACCTGAAGGATGTGAACAACGAATGGCGACCCAGACGGGACGCGTTCTATGATTACGTCACCGAGGAGCTGGACAATCGCAAAGTGACGGATGCCAAAACGAAGGCCATGAAGCGCAAGACCTATGCCAGACGCGTCATAGCCCATCCGAGTTTCTTTAACAAGTCGTATGCAGAGGTCATCGCCATGCTCGCCGAAGCGGACCAGGGCGAGGTGGCTCTGCGACCCAGCAGCAAGTCCAAGGACCATTTGACGGCCACGTGGAAGGTGGCCGACGACATCTTCCAGCACATCGATGTGCGCGAGGAGGGCAAAGAGAATGACTATAGTCTGGGACGCAGTCTCTGGATTGGCACCGAAGAATTTGAGGATCTTGACGAGATCATCGCACGTCACATCAATCCCATGGCTCTGGCTGCCCGCGAGCTCATCCAATACAAATACTATAAGCCGAATACGGCACCAGCGAACGCAAATGAGCGGGACTTCATGGAGCAGCTGTTGCGCGAGGAGAAGGCGCGTGATCCGAAGAAGATCCACTACTTCTTCACGGCATCGAAGAGCATGCCGGGCAAGTTTCTGTTGTCCTACCTTCCCAAGACGAAGGTGCGCCATGAATATGTCACTGTCATGCCGGAGGGCTATCGGTTTCGTGGCCAGATCTTTGACTCGGTCAGCAGTCTATTGCGTTGGTTCAAGGAGCACTGGCTGGATCCGCCAACGGTCATGTCCAGTTCGGTCAGTGCTACGCCCGCCAGCAATACGCCCACAAATGCGCATAACATGATGCGACCACCGCCTACTTCGGCGCTCAGCTCACTCGGCGGCAGTGGCAGCGGTGGCGGAGCTGGTGGATTCAGTAGCTCGGGCAGTATGACTGGCGGCACACCACGCAGCGGCATCAGCAGCAGCGATATGCGCAGCTCCAGCGCCTACTCAATAACGCATTCCATGGGCGCTGCCGGAGGAGGAGGCGCTGGCGGCATCGGCTATGGCAGCGGTAGCGGCAGCAGCTCCAGCCTAGGCCTCATCAATACCGCTGGCCTGGGTCACTTTGGCAGCGGCACGCCCACCTTTGGCGCCCACATCAATACGCCGTACACGCCAAGCGGCCAAACACCGTTCATGACACCCTATACACCGCATGCAACGCAAACGCCACGCTACGGCCACAATGTTCCAAGCCCCAGCTCCCAGTCGAGCAGCAGTCAGCGGCACGGTCACTATGGCGGCACGCCCCGCTACTATGACAACGCCTACAACAGCGGCAATCTGTCGCAGCATCACCAGCAGCAGTCACAGCATTCGCATTCACATGCCCATGGCCATGGACACACACAGCAGCAACATCCGCATTTGTCGCAGCATCCGCAGCAGCACCATCATCATCTGCATCAGCAGCAACGTGCCAAGGAGAATCTGGACTGGCAGCTGGCTAACGATTCGTGGGCGCGTCGCAAACCCCAACATCAGCATCAACATCAGCACCAACATCAGCAGCAACAGTCCCAGCAGCAGCAGCTCGGCTTGGGCATGACAATGGGTATGGGCTATGGCAGCGGCAGTGGTGTTGGTGGTGTCGGCAGTGGTGCCGGCTCCACGCCCACCAACGAATACCACACGAGCAGCAGCAGCACGAATCGCAGTGCCGCTTCAGCTGCCGCCGTGGCAGCAGCAGCTGCTGCTGCTTCTGGTAGTGCTTCTAGTGCTGGCGGCATCTCTTCCAAGTCTTCGGTGCGCAGCACTCCGCGCACAAACACATCGCCGCACTCCATGAACTTGGGCGATTCGACGCCCCTCTATGACGAGAACTAGGACTAGGACTTGGGCGGAGTGCGTGAGTGTGACTATTTGATCTGGATTTAATTATATATGTATGTATACATAAGTAATAAGTATATTACTCTGTAAACTCACAAATTAAGCAAAAATGGAAACTCAACGCAAAGGAAAACCTTAAGCATTAAAAAGCATTAAATAAAATAACTACACAACAAAAAAAAAAAACAAAAACAATAATGCAAGACTCTCTTCAATTGACTGCCGATTTCCAAATGATGCCAAACGGGTAAATGTTGCCAATCAAGTCCTCCCAATGCCAAATGTTGCCAACCGACGGCAGCTCCACTGTCAAATGTTGCCGAAGCTCTGTTGAAAAATGTTGCCATTGGGATTCCTTTTCGGACGGATGGGCACATGCTGCGTTTAAAATGTCCCACATGTTTGAGGCGATTTGAATTAGAAAGAGATGGAAATAACAGGAAATATACTAATGCTGCAGTGGATTATTCAAATTTTCAAATACTTTTACTCTCATTAACCATTTATTTGTATTTACTAATGCGGCTGTGGATTATTTAAATTTTCAAATACTTTTACTCTCATTAACTATTTGACATGACATTATTTGTATTTACTAAGGCAATGTTGCCCCCACATGCTCAAATAAAAATTCTTTTTTTTTTTACACTGCCAAAAAGTCCTTTCAAAATTCCTGTCTTTGCCATTGTGAAGTCTTTAATTAGAAAGAGATGGAAATAGCTGAAATTAAGGAGTTAATTGTAGATCACAAATAAATTACAAAACAAAAAATTTGTTTTCAAAGAATTGATTTATTAAACACATAGATGTAACAGCATCAATATTAACGAGTTTTATAAAAAAAATGTAATATCAAAAGGACATAAAATTTCTTTTGCTTCTTCTCTCTTTGCGGAATGAAAGTTTCAGTGCTGTGCAACGTCCTTCGATTTAGTTCTTGGCCATGCCCCGTTTGATCGCATAGACCAGCGCCATGCCCAGTATTATGGCGCCCACAGCCAAGCCGATTTCTCTGCAACTTTTGCAACAAACAAGAAAATAATGTTAAATACATATGTATGTATGCATGTGTGGGAGTGTATCATTAAGTGTGTGTGTGTGTGTGGTTGTTTGCATATAAGGCTGGGCTAATCGCAAATAAATCAAAGTTAAGTTGGGATTTCACTTAGAATTTGGGTTTAGCTTTTGGCATTCGCGCCTAGTGCAAAATGCAACATTGCTTGGGCGTGGCATTCGCATTCGTATTCGCATTCACATTGCCAGTATCAGTGTCATCAGCTATGGGCGTGGCACTAATCAATTAAACCAAAGAAAAGTATAAAGAAAAACAAAAAAAATAAAAGCAAAACAAGCAAAGGGAAATTCCTATAATTTAATGTGCTCAAAGTTTTAGCTATGCAGACATAGACAAAAGCATACTCCCATACATATAGGTAAATATGGCATGGTATATACATACATGCAGATGAATTTAGAAACTAAATGCACAAAAAATAAAAAGGGAAAAATCTGAATATCTACATCGAAGATTTGTTTTGTTTTCATAATTTTGAGCTTAACAATAATAATTTTTGTAATGCAGAATTTAATTTTTAGTCGCCCTACTATTTTTATGACCGATGCTGAATTTGCATATAAAACGAACTCAATTAAATTTTTAGTAAAATTTGATTGTTTTTCTTTTTAAGTCGAATTAGAGAAATTAAATCAGATCAACGGTACAAAAAAAAAAAAAAAACACATTTAAATATTTCGACATCTAAACATATAACATGTAAATTATGCATTTTATTTATTTATTTTTTTTTTTTTTTGTTAATTTTCATTAAAAATTTTTGAAACTCACAAATTTGCTTTTTTTTATATATATATTTTTTTTTTTTACTGATTTGGCAGTGTTGCTTAGCTTTTGTAGAATTTTACTTTGGTGCTGGCGAACGATTTGAAGCTTGAAAAAATAATATATATATATATATATATATATATATATATATATATATATATATATTTTTTTTTTTTTACTGATTTGGCAGTGTTGCTTAGCTTTTGTAGAATTTTACTTTGGTGCTGGCGAACGATTTGAAGCTTGAAAAAATAATATATATATATATATATATATATATATATATATATATATATATATATATATATATATATATATATATATTATTTTTTCAAGCTTCAAATCGTTCGCCAGCACCAAAGTAAAATTCTACAAAAGCTAAGCAACACTGCCAAATCAGTAAAAAAAAAAAATATATATATAAAAAAAAGCAAATTTGTGAGTTTCAAAAATTTATATATATATATATACAAATGCATATGTATATGCAATGTGTCTAAATGCATATCCAATTAGACAAATCATGCCGTAGACACATACTATAGGGCATTAATAGCTGTTAGTTGACGAATGAATGCAAATAGCTGTAAGTCGTATTAGATGATATTTTGAATGCAAGTCCACATTGAATTCCTTCATGTCAGCACAAGTAGTTGTAGTTGCATTCTTAGGCTGTTTTCATGGAAATAAACTGAATTTCTTATCTTATTGGATGTAAAATAATCGCAGACATTCGAGGCACATCCTATTGGACCATCTAGCTAATGCAGCCAGCTTCAATTGACCAACTGCTATTCCAATTCATTTTGATCGTGCCTATTAAACAGGAAATGTGACCCGTAAGCCAACTTGCAAAGATTCAAATTTCTTATTTGATTCAGTGAACCAAGTGGAAATCAGTTCCGATTTGCAGGCCGTGCTAATTAGATGACGCAGCCAATCAATGGTGATAATGATGCGCTGATTGCTCATAATGAAGTTAGCTGAAATGTCATGCTCATGCTTAGGGGCAGGCTCATGCTTGTCAACTGAGTTGAAGGTCTTGCGATCACAATTACAAAAAAGAAAGGAAAAGAGACATAAGCAACTCACCCCACGGACCCTTTTTTCTTAATGTCGGCGGCTGCCAAATTGCCAATCAGAAATTTCTTCATTATCTCACTGGAAATTAGATGAGAGAGCGAGAGAGAAGGCAATATGAATAATAGTCCCAGCTGCTGTGCTAATGGAAACTTACCGGGCCTCCTGGCTGTGGCCCACATCCAGAAATTCCCGTGTGCCATTGCGACCCGCCACAGATATCAGCGAATCCTCGCCGCCAGGATGCTAGGCACACAAATTAACAGAGATCAACATTATTTTAATATAAAGAGCGAGAGAGACCTACCTCCAGCTTAAACTTGGTCAGATCGTAGACCTTATCCTCAATCACCACCCACAAATCATTGGCGTTGTTGTGCTTTTTCACCTCGGCCAAGCTGATTTCCTTGCTCATTCTGTAAAGCTAAGCAACACCACAATTACAAACCGAAATAATTACAAAATATTTTACTGAACACTTAAGTGTGCGTGTGAATGTGTCAGTGTTTGGGAGCTCAACTTCGACTACAGCTGTTTTCAGTGATGGCAGCCAAACAAGCCGATTAATCGAAATATCGATATTCTGCAAATGTTGCCTGTACTGTCTTAAGTTTGGACACATGCTGCTCTGTTATTGACTTCACCGATACATGTTGCTAATTGCTGCCCTCAGCTGCTTAACATAATTCCCAACCAATGAACCCCACAACTAACAAACAATATTTATATTTAACGATCCTCAGATCCTACTAAAATAAAAATTCAAAGAAAGAAAACTGCGGACTTTTTTATTATTGAACGCAGACAATGGAACTTTTATTGAATACTTAAATATTTTGGGATTTTGCAAAACATTTACTGCCAATTAAACATCAAATGGAATAGATTTTTGTTGACCGAATACATATATAGTTTCCAATATTTACATTATATAGCTGATTCTATAATGCAAAGTAGTCTCCTTCTGGATGTTGTAGTCGTACAGAGTGCGTCCGTCCTCCAGCTGCTTGCCAGCGAAGATCAAACGCTGCTGATCTGGGGAATACCATCCTTGTCCTGGATCTTGGCCTTAACATTCTCAATGGTGTCAGAAGGCTCCACCTCCAAGGTGATGGTCTTGCCTGTCAAAGTCTTGACGAAGATCTGCATGCCACCACGCAGACGGAGAACCAGATGAAGGGTCGACTCCTTCTGGATGTTGTAGTCGGACAGAGTGCGTCCGTCCTCCAGCTGCTTGCCAGCGAAGATCAAACGCTGCTGATCTGGGGGAATACCCTCCTTGTCCTGGATCTTGGCCTTGACATTTTCAATGGTGTCAGAAGGCTCCACCTCCAAGGTGATGGTCTTGCCTGTCAAAGTCTTGACGAAGATCTGCATGCCACCACGCAGACGGAGAACCAGATGAAGGGTCGACTCCTTCTGGATGTTGTAGTCGGACAGAGTGCGTCCGTCCTCCAGCTGCTTGCCAGCGAAGATCAAACGCTGCTGATCTGGGGGAATACCCTCCTTGTCCTGGATCTTGGCCTTAACATTTTCAATGGTGTCAGAAGGCTCCACCTCCAAGGTGATGGTCTTGCCAGTCAAAGTCTTGACAAAGATCTGCATGCCACCACGCAGACGGAGAACCAGATGAAGGGTCGACTCCTTCTGGATGTTGTAGTCGGACAGAGTGCGTCCGTCCTCCAGCTGCTTGCCAGCGAAGATCAAACGCTGCTGATCTGGGGGAATACCCTCCTTGTCCTGGATCTTGGCCTTGACATTTTCAATGGTGTCAGAAGGCTCCACCTCCAAGGTGATGGTCTTGCCAGTCAAAGTCTTGACAAAGATCTGCATGCCACCACGCAGACGGAGAACCAGATGAAGGGTCGACTCCTTCTGGATGTTGTAGTCGGACAGAGTGCGTCCGTCCTCCAGCTGCTTGCCAGCGAAGATCAAACGCTGCTGATCTGGGGGAATACCCTCCTTGTCCTGGATCTTGGCCTTAACATTTTCAATGGTGTCAGAAGGCTCCACCTCCAAGGTGATGGTCTTGCCAGTCAAAGTCTTGACAAAGATCTGCATGCCACCACGCAGACGGAGAACCAGATGAAGGGTCGACTCCTTCTGGATGTTGTAGTCGGACAGAGTGCGTCCGTCCTCCAGCTGCTTGCCAGCGAAGATCAAACGCTGCTGATCTGGGGGAATACCCTCCTTGTCCTGGATCTTGGCCTTGACATTTTCAATGGTGTCAGAAGGCTCCACCTCCAAGGTGATGGTCTTGCCAGTCAAAGTCTTGACGAAGATCTGCATGCCACCACGCAGACGGAGAACCAGATGAAGGGTCGACTCCTTCTGGATGTTGTAGTCGGACAGAGTGCGTCCGTCCTCCAGCTGCTTGCCAGCGAAGATCAAACGCTGCTGATCTGGGGGAATACCCTCCTTGTCCTGGATCTTGGCCTTAACATTTTCAATGGTGTCAGAAGGCTCCACCTCCAAGGTGATGGTCTTGCCAGTCAAAGTCTTGACGAAGATCTGCATGCCACCACGCAGACGGAGAACCAGATGAAGGGTCGACTCCTTCTGGATGTTGTAGTCGGACAGAGTGCGTCCGTCCTCCAGCTGCTTGCCAGCGAAGATCAAACGCTGCTGATCTGGGGGAATACCCTCCTTGTCCTGGATCTTGGCCTTAACATTTTCAATGGTGTCAGAAGGCTCCACCTCCAAGGTGATGGTCTTGCCAGTCAAAGTCTTGACGAAGATCTGCATGCCACCACGCAGACGGAGAACCAGATGAAGGGTCGACTCCTTCTGGATGTTGTAGTCGGACAGAGTGCGTCCGTCCTCCAGCTGCTTGCCAGCGAAGATCAAACGCTGCTGATCTGGGGGAATACCCTCCTTGTCCTGGATCTTGGCCTTGACATTTTCAATGGTGTCAGAAGGCTCCACCTCCAAGGTGATGGTCTTGCCTGTCAAAGTCTTGACGAAGATCTGCATGCCACCACGCAGACGGAGAACCAGATGAAGGGTCGACTCCTTCTGGATGTTGTAGTCGGACAGAGTGCGTCCGTCCTCCAGCTGCTTGCCAGCGAAGATCAAACGCTGCTGATCTGGGGGAATACCCTCCTTGTCCTGGATCTTGGCCTTAACATTTTCAATGGTGTCAGAAGGCTCCACCTCCAAGGTGATGGTCTTGCCTGTCAAAGTCTTGACGAAGATCTGCATATTTCTCTTTTCTACGAAAATTAAGAAAAATTGCAATAAATGAACAAAGAAGTTTTAAATAAATGAACAAGGAAATTGAATAATCGATTTAATGCTAGCTGAGGTCACGCTGACGCATGCAAACCTGGAAGACTTAATTTGAATACTGCGCTCGAAGTGCGCAGAGAATTTTTCTGCGTCGTGACCTGGTTTCATAAATTGGAGCAAATGGCTGTGCACACTAAAACAGTTACAGCAATAACCAATGTATACATACTATACATACATACATATGTATGTATGATTGCACTAAGTTGCTTAATCTTAATTTCATCACTCCAAAAATATATTACGAAGAATGACTAATCAGTTTTTGTTGTTTCTTTTTCTAATCACCCCTGCAATGCATAAGCGTAGACACATACGAATGCATGCATATATACATACATATGTATATATGCATGCGTGTATGTATGTATATATTGTCTAACTGCACTTGTTCTTTGTCCGACGCCATTTTCGAAGTGTGAAAAATGTAATATGGCGTTTGCAACTACGCACTTACAACATACTTGTACATGTACATGTACAAGTTACATACACCAAAAAAAAATGACCAATTGAAATGGATTATAAATTATTACACGGATCTAAAATATGTAAACTTAAAAGAAAATATTTCTTGATAGTTATAGTTTTCCCCCAAGATATGCATGTAAATGCCCATTATATACGTATATATGTATGTATATCTGTGTGTGTGTGTGCATTGCACGCACAACTTTCTTTGTTCCCAAATGCAGTTACACCTTTTAAACGAAGACTAGAAAAATACAGTTTTCTAGATACTCGCAAAGCTCTGTTTTATGCATTTATAAATATATACGTACCTTTTTTTTACGTGAATTTACTATAATTTGAATCAAATATTGAAATAAATTTATTCTTGCACTTGTATATTGAATATATGCACTAAATAACGTCCGCTTTGGTTGCGCACTGCCTTACGAATGAGGAAAATATAGCTTACAACAGAGATGGTGTTTTTCGATTTTCTCCACTATTTTAATAACATTGGTGTATCGGAGTAAGGTTGCTAAATAAAAGTATCGGATGTGTTAGTAGGTTGACGTTGTTAAGCACTTGTAATCTGGTAATGTTAAATTATAGTGTTGTTAGTTGCAAAGGCTATCTGATTATAGCAAGCAGAAAACATTTCTATTTCAAATTGTCATATGAGCGTTAGACTACTTATATTTGTTTATTGCAAATGGCTAAATTGTGATTGTCACTTGTCATAATGGCGCTAAATGTGAAATGCCGATATATAATATGGTATCGTAAATAAATTCCAAAGCCTACAAAAATGCAATTATTTTAATAACACTAGATCTGTAAGATTTGTTATTTTAAATATAATATATACATTTATTTTTATTTATGTATTTAATAATTATTCCAGTCGATATTGGAAAGTGTTTGATATAATATATTATCTTCCCTGGCAGGCCATATCGATAATGAGGAGCACTGAAAAGTATTTGTCATCGAATAATCAGAAGCAAAAACAAAGCCAAAAAGGGCGGACGTGAAACGCTCGGTACGCGTAATTTTATTTTATTTTTTTTTTTTTGTAATTACTCGCCTTCAGAAAATTTTCGGAAGTTGTGTCAACCATTGACGACAGCAAAAAATTATTTTTGCCTACCTTGCCAAACAATACATTTCGCCGTTATTTTAGTTGTATATGCATATATGTATATCTATATATATGTATATATATGTATATAATATTTAGATATACTTTTTTTTTTGCCAAGCGAGCAACTCCTTTGTGTGTGTGTGTGTGTGTGTGCATGCAGTTGTACATTTTGGTATTATATTTTGCTCTTTTCTTTTTCATTCTTGAAAACTCTAAGTGGTTTTAAATTGTGAATTTTATTTTGTCTATGTGTCGGAAATCAAAAATAATAAATTTTAGTTTTTAGTTTATCGGTATCGGTTTGCTCAAATTCGCTGTATAATTTTCTGATAAACAATAAAAACAACCCTGCGCGCACACACAAAAAAGCATATGCAAGAGCGCAGCAACATTAAAACCCGCCCCAACGCGTCGCTGTCGTCGTCGTCGTCGTCATCATCATCATCATCCGCAGCGCAGCCACTGCCATAGACGGCAGAAGCAAAACCAAAGGCACGCTTACGTTACGCGCTTGCTTGTGGCGTATCGATGCCGTCGAGTTAACGTGTCGTCTCTGTGTGTGTGTATGTGTTCGGTGTCTGTACTGGATTCTTATAAGAACATTTTTTGCCAATATTTTTAGCAGTGTGTGCTAATTTTTGTTAATTTTTTTTTGTGCTGTTGTAAATTGTTGTTTGTTTACGCAGCTAATTTAATTTTATTCTTTTCTTCAAAAACAACAGCAGCAGCAACAACAACTAAAACACAAGTGGCAGTGTTTGTTGGTGTCGGCAGAGAGGAATATAGCGTTCGCATATGTATATACAATATATCAATATATATGTATACGCGTGTGTGTGTGTAAAAGAAAGAGAGTGAGAGAAAACATTCGAAACCAATTTGATAACCAACTAAAAAGAAGAAAGGAAACGAAAAGAACGTAACAGAAGTCGCAGCCATCAGCATCAGCAGAGTGCAGCAAACATCAAGCAGCGGCCAGTGGCAAAGACTGAGGCTTCTTCATACCTAAGCGCTGTTCACGCAGCAACAGCAATTAAAAACCAAATTCGATCGTGTTTAAAATAGAGCAGCAACAGAGAACAAGGGAGTGAGTGAGCGAGAGATTGAGAGGCCAGTATCAGAAAATTTGTTGTCTTCGTTTACGTCTTCATCAACGTCACCATGGACAACTTAATTCCGATCGTCAATAAACTGCAGGATGCATTCACATCGCTGGGTGTGCACATGCAATTGGATTTGCCACAGATTGCTGTCGTTGGCGGACAGTCGGCTGGCAAGAGTTCAGTGCTGGAGAATTTCGTGGGCAAGTAAGTGTGTTTGTCAAGCCAAAAAAAAAGACAAAATTATTTGTTTCTTTACTATCAAGAAATTCAGACAATAAGAAAATCCATATTTTTGCGTGAAAGCATTGATGTCTCTATATGTAAGAGAGTTGTGAGTGTGTGTGCGTGCGTTAGGCTCGCGCTCTCAGTGTTTGCGCACAGAACGCACATATATACATATACATATATGTGCATGTGTGTGTGCGCGTGAATTTTGGTGAATAATCAATGAAGCAGCATTCCTGGTTTTTGTTCGCTTTTTTTTTTGTTCTATTCGGTCAGTGGGAGTCTTGCCAGAAGCAGGAGGTGGTCATCAAAGATTTCCACTCTCTTCATATACATGCGTATAAATATATGTATATACTGTGTATATAGAAACTAGTAACTGCGCATCCAGTTTTACATGGTCAGCGTTCTGTTAGCAGTGGTCGCAACAGCATTACAACCACCTTGCACATAGTTTAATATATACATACATATGTATATTTATATAAAAGCACGATGAGCGTAATATAAATCAGTGAGTGGCACTTGCATAGAATCATCGCTGCTGATTAATGTTGAGTAAGCTTTCCAAGCGTATTACGCATGTATTCATACAAACACACACACACACATATATTTATAAATACAAATATGCATATTTATGCTGGAATTTAAAAGTTTCGTCAAGTGCCATAAACTCGCTTCCAATAAAAAGGCACAATAACAGTTACAAAAGAAGAAAGAAGAAGAACAAACATTTATATCAACGACACTGTGCTCTCTCCCATTTAGTTTCTCGCTCTCCCTCTCTTAAATATAAGCACATCACTTACTTCGTTTACTCTGCGATACCGTTTTATTTAGGGGCCTCTTTCGCTGAATGCGCGGCGCTCATTGCGCTTCGTTCGTTTTTATCTATCACTGTTTGTCGTCCGCCCCCTGAAAATGAGATGACAAAAACAAATACAATAACCCACAAAATAAGTACGCCCCGAAAAAGAAAGAAGAAAAAAAAAAAAAAAAAAAAAACGGACAATGGGCAAACTTAAAAAGAAGAAAGAAAATCAATGCATGCTGACATTTCCTTTTGCAGCGCGCAGCACGCAGCGTACATGCTTTTGTTTCCTTTTTCTTATGTGCGCTTGGCTCTTGTGCTGAGTCCAACACGGCCCACTGCGCATACCCTACACACACAGATATTTACACATACACAAGCCAGCAGCGCTGGCTCCACTTTGCTACACTTCACTTTGACATTTATGCAATGCTGCCGCTGTCGCAGTCGGCGTCGCTGCTAACGCTAGCCTACATTTGTGTAGTTGCTGCTTTTTTCACCCACCTCGTCCACTTACAGTCGGTTCTGCCTACTGTTGTAACTTTTGTAACTGTTAATGAATGGAACGCGAGGCTCTGCCTTTCAGCCGTACGCATACACACATACTATACATATTTGCCTGTGTATGCGTGGGTGTGTGTTTGTGTGTGTAGGTGGGTTCTATGAAAAATTGCAAAATTACATAATACACAGCTACTTTTATATACAATAAAATCCTTTTTTAACTTTGGCTCCCTCCACCTACAGCATAACGCCCACACACATGTACACGCATATATATATATATATATATATATATATATATATATATATATATATATATATACATATGTATATAGCGGTATCTAACCTCTTATGTTGCTTCGCTATTTATGCTTTGTGTATGTGAGTCCTTGCACGCACACAGACACTCGCATACTATGATACAAATTATGTACGCATTGGAATAATACGTGGGTGTTTTTAAAACTGTTGGGAACATGAGCGTACTTTATACACACATGCATACATACACTGAGTACGTCTTCACATATAAAACTGATATGCAGTTTTTCTTATGTAAGCTGGCTTGCAGTCAATAGCAACAACAACAATGACAGAACAGCAGCAGCAGTGGCAACAGCAGATTGGCCAAGCGCAGTTCATTTGCTGAGCCGTTAGTTTTCGCATGCGCCGGCCAGACACACATACTTACATGACTACAGGCGTATGCACATATACATACATATATTATCGTATATATAGACATATAGATATGTATCTATAGTTAAATGTATATTCTTATGTGCATGCATATATGAAAACATATATATGATATATACATATGTATATGTATATATATTTATGTAAATATATGTGTATGGGCCTATGTGTGCGTTAATGACCTAGTTTTTCTTATACTTTATGCCACTTATGCTGATGCAAGTTTTTTTTTTTTTGTTCCCATCAATGTCAGTTAATGATGCTGCAGAGACTACAACTTAAAGAGAGAGAGAGAGAGTGTGGCAGAGACAGAGTGTCTGTTCAATGTCAACTCAATAGCAACAGCAGCATCTGCCACAAAAGCTCAGCTCGAAATGTCAATAGTTCATGGAATTTCTTGCTCCTCTGGCACTTTCTTAAATACTTAATATATATACACCTATACACACATACACAAATACACATACATATAATATGTATATGTTTTAATGTAAATAGTGGCTACTTTATCTTTATATTATCTCTAAATGGCATATTTCTATGGAGTTCACGAACATTCACTCTCTCTCTCCCTCTTTTTCTAAATATATTTAAATATATGACTGTCGCACGTAAATAGAAACCAATAGCCACAAAAAATAAGGGGAACAACCCATTTAAATTGGAAAAAAAAAGAAATACATAAACATAAAAGTTGCTAAAAAAAAAAGAACGAAAAGAAAACAAAATTGAAACGACAGCGAAAGCAATGAGAGCCAAAGAATGCGTAGCAGCTGATCTCATAATTCGTTCGTATGCGTGTGTATGTGTGAGAGAGTATTTTGTTTGCGAAAGAGAGTGATCGGTGCGCTCTCTGCAAGTGATGCAGCCGGCGTATTGCATTACATGCGTATAAACAAATACGACTGTGTGTATGTAAATATATATATATATATATGTATGTCTACTTAACTTTAGCTGCTGTTTTTGCTTTACAGTTGATTTTGTTGTTGTTCTTTTTAAACTCTAATTGCTAATTGTTTTTGACGAAACGATAAAAAACTGTGTAAATCAAATTTGAATGGGAAATTGTGAGGGAAAAATTTGAACACACAAGTGCACTTACATTATATCCAAACACACACACACATACTCTTACTCATCTCATGTAATTGATAACATTGCATTTTTATGTACGCTTGAATAAATTCAGTTGTGTGCATGTGTGTGTGTTTGTGTGAATTGTTAATGCTATGCATGTACAAGTGTACAATATGTATGTACATACATATGTGGGCATTTATTTCGAACTAATGTTTATACTTACATATGTATGTAGCACGTAGGCTTTGTGGGATTTTGCGCTATGTTGATAAGATAAGCAGCCGAAATACCCCCCAACACACACACACACACACACACACACTTCCCCTCTGCTAACTATTTCAATATCAATATTTTCCTAGCATTCAATAGTGTGTGTGTGTATTTATTTTATATCTAATTTTATTGTTATAAGTTCTTTTTTGCAATTCAGGTTGCTCCTAATGCTCGGGCGTCGGCCACAGTTTTTGCCGATGATTCATGCTGTCATTATAATTGATATTGTTTGCATTATCGATAACGGTTTTACTACCATTAGGTCTGCAGCTGTTTGTTAATATTTGATTATGTATATTTGTGTGTCTGTGGCAAGGCTTATATTGACTTTGGGCGGATTTGTTTACCATAATAAAACAGGTCACAGCATAAGTGCCGATCTGAAGGCAGGCGGTAACAGCATCTACATACATGCATACGTACATACATATATAAATTAGTATGTAAACGTATATATAGATATTGTTTTGAAGCTGTGCTCGCTAGCAGCTAATTTCCCAGTTAATTAATCACACACACTCGTTGCTGGCTGTTTGCTGGCATTAATCAGTTTTCCCACAACTACCGAAAATAAAAAAAAATATATATGAATAATAAAAGTAATAATACTTCTAATTATAATCTCTCAACTAATCAAAGTAATTGAGATCCATGGAACAATTGAGCGGCAAGATAATTGTGCCGTTAACAGTCTGACTCACTATTTGTTGTTATTGTAGCTGTTCTTCATAATTGAATACGGCTTACAGCGCTCTCACTGGAACTGGAATATTGGAAATGTATAGCAAAAGCTGTTTTTGTTGTGTTTATATGATATTTAATTCTCCCCTATATTATTGCAATTGTGAAATTTTTTTTTATTTTATTTTATTTATTTTTTTAATGAGACAATAGACTCTCATACTCTGGAACGCTTCAGATATGTTTAGATAGTATTATATAACACTTTGATTGTGTATCGTAAATGAATTTCTTTTTAATTTGAGAAATGTTGTCTACATTTTAAGGCATATTCCCAGAGCTACCCATAAATGCAAATTTGTTTAAATTTGCGCTTTGTTAGAGAACTTTGGAACGTTTCAAATTCAATGAGCTTTATCAATGACTGGTTAATGTTAAGCTAAAGCCTGTTTAGCTTATATAGATAGCGATTTGTATTTTCTTGTGGATTTCCCTTTTTCCTATAAACTTCTTTATATATAAGAAAGTTTGTTGAGGCAAGGTCATAAAATGGATTTCCTATCTACTGAGTCTTTAAATTTCCCTTTGTTTTATATTCTTCTCTATACATATAAACAAAAAACTAGATCAAGAATTTGTTAATTTCTCGATATTTTCAATAATCTACAATTGGGTTTGCAAGAAATTTGATGTGTTGATTTTGCAATATTAGGGGAACTATGCCCATTCGATTCACAATTCCAAATGCTTTATCAAGTCAAGTTGGTTTGAAAGGTTCAGTAAGCATTCTTTTCTATAAATTTGAAGAGGCAGCTCACAAAGCTTGTCAAATACTCGTGGAAGACACTTATCGCAATTGATAAAAATCAATTCAATTGACACATTAAAAAAAAAAAACAGCAATAAAAATGAAAAAAAAAAAAAAACTCAAAGAACTACAATTAATGGATTTTTCATTTCCTTCTCTATTATTATTATTATTTTTTTATGTTCTTTACAGAGACTTTCTGCCTCGTGGTTCGGGTATTGTGACGCGCAGACCTTTAATTTTGCAGCTGATCAACGGAGTAACCGGTGAGTATTTATGTCCATATACACATATATATAGTTTATATGCTAATGTATGATTCTTTGATTTTAGAGCATGGCGAGTTTCTGCATTGCAAGGGTAAAAAGTTCACGAGCTTCGATGACATACGCAAAGAGATCGAAGATGAGACGGATCGTGTGACCGGCAGCAATAAGGGCATCTCAAACATTCCGATTAATTTGCGTGTTTATTCGCCGCACGTTTTAAATTTAACACTGATCGATTTGCCTGGCCTGACGAAGGTGGCCATCGGTGATCAGCCCGCTGACATTGAGCAGCAGATTAAGCAAATGATATTGCAATTTATACGCAAGGATACTTGCCTTATATTGGCCGTAACGCCAGCCAATACCGATCTGGCCAACTCGGATGCCCTGAAGCTGGCCAAGGAGGTGGATCCGCAGGGTGTGCGAACAATTGGTGTCATCACCAAATTGGATCTCATGGACGAGGGCACGGATGCACGTGATATACTCGAAAATAAGCTGTTGCCGTTGCGTCGCGGCTACATTGGTGTTGTAAATCGCTCGCAAAAGGATATTGAGGGACGCAAGGATATCCATATGGCATTGGCCGCTGAGCGCAAATTCTTCCTCAGCCATCCATCGTATCGTCATATGGCCGATCGTCTGGGCACACCATACTTGCAGCGTGTCCTCAATCAACAGCTCACCAATCACATTCGGGACACGTTGCCAGGACTGCGCGACAAATTGCAGAAGCAGATGCTCACTCTTGAGAAGGAGGTCGAAGAGTTTAAGCATTTCCAGCCAGGCGATGCCAGCCTCAAGACAAAGGCTATGCTCCAGTAAGTGAACAAAGCGAAGGACTTGTGATGGATATATATAGATATTTAACTGATTATATATATATATATATATATCGTCTTTAATCACAATTACAGAATGATACAGCAACTACAGTCGGACTTTGAGCGTACCATCGAGGGTAGCGGCTCCGCTTTGGTCAACACAAACGAGCTGTCTGGCGGTGCCAAGATCAATCGCATATTCCACGAGCGGTAATCAAAAATATATGAATATACATATATATATATATGTATAGTCTAATATATATTTCTTTGTAGTCTTCGTTTTGAGATTGTGAAAATGGCGTGCGATGAGAAGGAATTGCGACGTGAGATCTCGTTTGCCATACGCAACATACACGGTATTCGTGTTGGTCTCTTCACGCCGGACATGGCGTTCGAGGCGATTGTGAAGCGTCAGATTGCCCTGCTCAAGGAGCCGGTCATCAAGTGTGTGGATCTAGTCGTACAGGAATTGTCGTCGGTTGTGCGTATGTGCACAGACAAGGTTGAGCATCTGAATCACGATTGAAGTCTTTCAACGAGTCTATTTTCTGTTTGTTGTCTCTTTTTCAAGATGAGTCGCTATCCACGCTTGCGCGAGGAAACGGAGCGCATCATTACCACGCATGTGCGCCAGCGTGAGCAGCGCTGCAAGGAGCAAATCCTGTTGCTAATTGACTTTGAGCTTGCCTACATGAATACTAATCACGAGGATTTCATTGGCTTCGCCAAGTATGTCGCTATTACTGTTCACAATATATATTTCGATTAGTCTATTCAACTGATCGGAAATGAACAAATTGAACAAATTCACCAAATTGCAATGTCCTATTCACACTTATCTGTTCTTTGTGCTTATTTCAGTGCTCAGAATAAATCTGAGAATGCAAATAAGACCGGAACCCGACAGCTGGGCAATCAAGTCATACGCAAGGGTCATATGGTCATTCAGAATTTGGGCATTATGAAAGGTATGTGCACACACCCACACATGTAAATATATATATGTATGTATACTTCAGCCGAATGCCTGTCCATGTCATATTCAAACTCTTTAAGTAAACAACAAACAACAACAATAACAGTAACAACAGTCGCAACAACAACTTCAACTTTCACTACTCTAAACCTCCAACTAACTATTATATGTTCATATATTAAAATTTTAAATCTTGGCAACAGCTCAGTTATCGATAAGTTGATAAACCAAGCATCAACTGGAGGCTTTAAGTCGTGAGACACAACAACAATTTGATAGGTCGATAGAGAGCTTTAAATCGTATGCAAAAAATAGAACTATAAGGGAACATAATAAAACGAATATAAATCGATTATCGTGAAAGTAACTTTACTTTAAGCACTTACTTCATTAAAATTCATATTCTTTGCATTAAAATTCTTTTTCTTTTTCTATATTATATACACAACTAATAACGATATATATATATATATATATATATAGCTACTTTGCTTTGCTACTCTACATATAGAAATGCTTATCGATTTAATGACATGCATACGAATTAAGTGCGATAACCATCCCAAATCACAGGTAGTTAGCGCACCTGAAGTAGATTACATCCACTCATATATAAATACCACTCGACTCAGTTTTGTAGCACTTCAAATATTTTTACGTAATTGAGCTTATATATCTTGCGTTTTTTTTTTTTTTTTGCAATTTTTTGTTTGTTTTGTATTGTTTTCTGCTTTTTCTTCTCTTGTATGTTGTATTTTTGTTCATTTGTTTTCCACTTTGGTTGGTTTTTCCTTTTTGAATTTTTCTTGGTGTTTTTCTTTTCGGTACTGTACTTTTAATTTCTTGCCTTAAAATCTTATGGAATAATCGCAAAGCTTTGCTGAGGTTTTTGCCACGCTTACTTGGTTTGTATTCAACGATCTTTAACTATTTCATTGCTAATACAATACACCTTTTGCCACACACACACACAAATAAACATTCAACAATGCTTGGCTCATGGCTCAACACATCTGTGATTCAAATTCATCCACCAACATACACGCATACATATATCATTCATGCATTTGCTTCGATAGAAACTAAGTTAAGTCTATATCTATATATTACTTGATATTTAAGTGATCTACCTACTGTATTTTAAAAATTATAATTCTCTATAATCAACTATTATCTATGGATTAGCATATACAAGAGCTGTTCTATAAGTCAGTGGTCCCTTTTGTATATATATATATTCGATATTATGTTTATCCCCAAATATTCAGGATTATATTGGAAATGCTCCTTGAATTGCTTAGGCAATGCTTAGCAGTATTTCCAATATAATCCTGAAACAGAGACCAGAGAGCAGAGGGTACAATTGGAGCACTGTTTACATTCTGAAAAATTAATTGAGAAAAGGATAAAAACGATGTGGGCATAGAGACACAAACATAACTTTCATATATGTACTCTGCCAAAGAGCTCCCTAACTTATCAAACAGCCCTCGTATATACATCTTTATGTATATCTTTTTTTTTTTTTATTTCTATTCAACTGTTGCTTTGTATCTATTTTGAATTTTTCGTATTTCGTTCTGGTTATTCTATGCTATGTGTTGTCTGTTGCAGGTGGCTCTCGTCCCTATTGGTTTGTGTTGACATCGGAGAGCATTTCGTGGTACAAGGACGAAGATGAGAAGGAGAAGAAATTCATGTTGCCGTTGGATGGTTTGAAATTGCGCGATATTGAGCAGGGCTTTATGTCAATGTCTAGACGTGTTACATTTGCTTTATTCAGTCCCGACGGACGTAATGTTTATAAGGTTAGTAATTTTTGTTAGCATACAAAAAAATGAATTTTCGTTTCAAAATGAAACCACAACAAACAAAAAAGAAATGAACAAAATATTGCAAAAATCTATCCCAAATAGATGAACAAAGAAACGAAACGAAAAGAGAGAAAAAGATAAACAAAAACATTTTCAATTAGTTTTCCTAACTACAACAAATGGTATATGATATATATTATTTGTTCTAGTTTTTCAATTCAAATACAAAACATTCAAATTTATTTTTAAAAAATATTAATTCATATAACAAATATTTTGTTTCTTTTGTTGCAAACAAGAAAACAAAAATTTTGCGTTCAAGTCCCAGATTAAAAAAAAAAACAACAACAAAAACAATTTGATACTAGACTCGAAACTAGTTACCAAAATAAATGAAAAACAGTTAATTAATTTTTTTGTATAAGATAAAAATTACTATGTTTTTATCAACATTTGTGTTCAAGTCGAGGCCAAAAAGAAAGATGATCTCGAATTCTATTTTTTTGGCCATCGATTTGTGAGCATGAGAATAACAAAATACGATAAACCACTTTATTAGATAGCGAGATATATGCATATATATACTATAGTTGTATTGTATATATGTTGATATATACCGTTATGCCACCAATATACCAAACACTAACTCTGAACTCTGGTCCAGCTGCCAACCCAACTCAACTCAACCAACTTAAATAGAAAGCTAATCACAAACAGAAAACTAAACTAAAAAATGAACCCGACAATAACCAACCAATGCCACCAACCCGTCCAAGTACTCAATCGTAATATCGTTATCGTAATCGTAATCGTAATGCAGTTGTCCCATATGCTAAAGCTTGACGAAAAATACCTATCCATTTTGTTCTCTTTGCGCTTGGACGCTTTTCTCTCTCTTTCTCCTGCACACACAAACACACACACACACACGACACAAACATGCACACCCACACATATATATACAAATGTTGTGCATTTAGGATTACAAACAATTGGAGTTGTCGTGCGAGACAGTGGAGGATGTTGAATCATGGAAGGCATCATTCCTACGCGCTGGCGTCTATCCCGAAAAGCAGGAGACCCAGGAGAATGGCGACGAGGTACGTTCTCATACTGCACACAGATATTTATATATATATATATATATATATAATATACCCTATATTATGTTAAGTCAGCCCTAAGTCGTCTTATCCATCTCTTAGTTAACAGTTCCAGCATAGCCGCAAATGTTAATTAACATTTTCATGCTTGGATATGTCAACAAGACATCAGATTCTGTGCCACACATAACTCTAACCCTAATCTATATGTGTAGCTCTAAGTATACCCTCTATCTACATTTGTGTCTCCTTCTGCGCAGCTTAATAATAACTAATATATGTAAATGTTATCAGCAGCTGTTAACATTTATATTAAACGGTTTAATTTGCTAGCTAAAAAAAATGTGTATATGCTGTTAAGTAGCATTGCTTTTGCTAGCAGTCGTTGTTTAACATGCTGTTAATTAGCATTGCTTTAGCTTACAAATCCCCAACCATAGCAGCATTGATATCTCTGTTATTAACAGTGAACTAAATAACCCCTATTCTTTTATGTTACTCGCTGGTAGCCGTTATTAACATATAGCGAGTGTTGTAGTGCGCATCACTGTAAGTTGACAGCTCTTATTATCATGCTCATTTATTGATGTCTTCTGTTAAGAACAGTCGCCTAACATCAACTGGTAACAGCTGTTAACTTACAACTACAGCTGGTTACAGCGACATATTGGCTTTGCCTACTAACATAACGTTATTGACAGCTGTTTCATAGTCTGTTTACTTAACATAACAATTGCATAACAGACCGATAACATAATTCTATGCTAACAGTTAATGTGTCTGTTGAGCTAAAATATTGTTGCCGCTTTGACATATTCGAGTCTTCTTCCACCCTATGATCCAAGTGTATCCCATGAGAGCTGAAATGTATGATCTATGTTAACTAACATACAATGAACATAACTCTTTTAATATTCTTATACATAAATATCTAGTTGTAAACAATTGAACTCTTTGACAAAGCAATAACTTATTAAATGTTTCTTTATTTATTTATTTTTGACAAACGAAAAACATAAATCAATTTATATATTTCGAAATATATAAAATGCGTTTTATAATGAATGTGTGATTTATAAATATATATAATATATATATATGCAGGAAGGACAAGAGGTTTGTTTCTTTCGATCATCATTTTTACCATATACTTTGCGCTCTCTATCTATCTCTCTCGCTCTGTCTCTGTCTCTAACTCCCTTTTTATTAAATTTTATTTCATAGATTAGTTTATATTTTTGGTTTTTATTTCAAATTTTGGGGCCTGATATCCGAGTTAATTTTTTAAATTCTTATTTATATAATTTTTTAATACTTGTTCACTTAGTGAAATGAGAGCATATTACTTTTATGCGATTTTGTCTGTGATAAGATTTTGAAGAAAAAAAAAGCTAGACACTATTCAAAATTTCAAATATATTTACATATAATGTATACAAGCTTCTGGCCTCTATAAATTCATAAAGCGAACCCATCCACAGAGATTCAGCTAATTTACATTACGTGAACGAGTATTATGCAATCGGTCATATACGATTGAAGTGTTCTCATTTGACTTACACTAATTAACAAAATTGTTGTTTGGGCCACACAAAATTGGGGTTTTCAATTTGGAATTTCCTAAACACTTCGCCATTTACCCTAAAAACTGAAAACAACCCCCCATTTGTGTTCTTAAAGGTGTGTGCTATTTGTAATAGATCCATATTTCAAATATAACTCTTAATATATATATCTACACACATATCTAAATATATATATCAATTTATACATATATATGTATACAATTTTAATTTACAATATTTTTTATCAATTATTTTCTTCTATTTTTCCCCCTTCACGTACAAAACGAATCGAAATGACTCAACACACACAAAAAATAAAATAAACACATACATATATATATCAAATATATATGTATCGTTTCGAATATATATATGTTTATTCAAACGTATATATATATATGTAAATTACAAATCAAATTTGTAATGTGAAACGTCCATAAAAATGTCCATAACAACTGTTAACAGCAAAAAGTATGTTCAAACTTTTTTTTCGTTCAATTTCTTTGCTCTTTTTGAACTTTTACGTATCTTTCACTTATTTTTAATGCATTCGTAATGTAAACCCAATTAATATTGGCATTGTTTATCGAATTACGTTGATTTACTCGTATTATTACAAATAATTAACACTGCAATTACACGATTCAAAGCTTTCCACCTACACATTGGCACTACACATAGAATATAATGTATATAAAAACAATCGAGATGTTAATATTCCAATATACTCTTCTAATTGCTTTCAATACATTACTTTATTTTACAAAAAGATTTAGTAATTGCATTCTAGGTTAGGACTGTCGGAAGTAGTTTCTGTTATTAATATTCGAGCAACTACAGATCTTTATCTTTAGTACAACATATTTAACTAGATGACAGGTCTGTCTAGTACATGCCCTGCAACTTAATTTTAATAGAAAATATTTAATAAACTGATATAAATTCAATGTGTTTTCATTGTAATTCTCTTTCTCAAAAATTTCAAGATTTTAATCACACAGTTTTCAATATTTTACAATCTTCTATTTGAATTTTTGTAAGCTCTATATAAATGTAGATGATATTTTTCCAGCATTTATGTTTCACTTCATTCGAATTGAAAGAGTTATATTTATATCCTTTCATTACTTTTAACTCTTATAATAATTGACAAACCCGACAAGTTCAGGGCTTTCACACCCACCTGTAGAAATAATTGGGGTTTATCTTAACTAAATATAATTCGAGCATCAAATAATGATGGTAATGAAATGCACACCCACACACAAATACACACACATAAACTAATATTTTCTGACCTAAAATTTATATTTGTAGCATTCAAAAATAGTATATATTGTATAATGTATTTTCCTATTTGGTATTTATTCGACTTTTGTTTTATTGAGCACTTTGAATATTAAAAAACATTTTTTTTTTGTTAATTTCAAAATGAAGAAAAAAAATAATTATTATTATTACCTTTAAGTATTCTGTATTCTGGCTTCTTGTATTTGGTTTTCCTCTAATCAAATTTTCACTTTGGTTTTCAAGTTGAACTAACAAAAAAAAAATCTTATATATAGATTTGGAAATCTAAAGATGATATATATTTGTTGAATTTGTACTATATAATGCTTTACTTTATCGGCTGCACCTTTTGGCATTTGTTTCGATTTGTGCAAAACAAAACAAAAACAAAAGAAAGAAGAACTACTAGACAACACAATTTTTTCATTTTATTGATTGTTTCTTCGTTTGTTTTTTTTTCCATTACTTTTGGTCCCACTTTCCCCAATCAACCAAACAATCAACTAATCAAATAAAACGAACAAAACTTTCAAAAAAAAAAAAAAAAAAAAAATATATTACCCATCAATCGATTAATCGATAACACAACAGTCGGCTAACGAAGAGAGCTCCTCGGATCCGCAATTGGAGCGTCAAGTGGAGACAATTCGCAATCTAGTCGACTCCTACATGAAGATCGTCACAAAGACCACACGGGACATGGTGCCCAAGGCAATTATGATGCTGATCATCAATAATGCAAAGGACTTTATCAATGGAGAGCTGTTGGCACATCTATATGCCTCCGGTGATCAGGTGTGTACATCATGTAAATAAATGTAAAGTTTCGAAAGATCAGTAGAAAGGATTAACCAACAATCACCAGTCAAGACATACTAATCAATCATCATTCATTACTTATCTATATTTCGCTCTTGCCAGGCACAAATGATGGAAGAGTCCGCTGAGTCGGCAACACGACGTGAGGAAATGTTACGCATGTATCGCGCCTGCAAGGATGCTTTGCAGATCATTGGTAAGTGATATAGATTCCCCAATTCCAGCCAAATTGTAGTTAAGTCGTATAATAACCATGCTTCAAACACAGGTGACGTATCGATGGCAACCGTATCATCGCCATTGCCGCCGCCTGTGAAGAACGATTGGCTACCAAGTGGCTTGGAGAATCCGGGTCTATCACCGCCTAGTCCCGGTGGACCACGCAAGCCCGCACCCACCGCACAGGTGAGCGCTGCCGTCAAACAATCGGCCAGTCAATCAATCAATCATACAATTCTGTTATTAAATTTTTCAGGGCTCGTTGGGTGGCCGTAATCCACCTTTACCTCCGGCAACGGGTCGTCCAGCGCCCGCTATTCCCAGCCGCCCAGGAGGCGGAGCACCGCCCCTGCCTGGCGGCCGGCCTGGCGGCGCGCTGCCACCCCCATTGCTACCATCGTAAGTACAGCACAATTAACTTATTTATTTAATTGCTTTCAACTTGGCTTAGTGCGTCCTGTACAGTATATATGTATATATACAGTATTCCCAGTATTTATTTAGTTTTATTTATGTATTTTTTTTCGACGATTGGGACCTCTTTTTATATGCAGCCACACACATTACACAAACACACACACATACACATAAAAGCGCATACACATCAATATATATATATTCATAATTTGTATATGTATATCACATATGTACCTACATATATACTAATGTGTATGCATACAAACAAAGCGCTGCAAACGCTTTCAGTATTTTTGTTTTCATTTTTGAATTATCCTTTTTTCGTGTTTATAACTAACAAGCTTCGACATTTCTTAGTATTAAATACTAAAAATACCTACGAACATTTGTTCATCCCAATAAATTTGGGGAAATTTTTTTAGCGGTTGGGATATTTAAGACTAAAAGTGCCAAATGTTCAATAGATCCCGCTCTTTCATTACTTCAAAAAATTACCTAATTTAATAAGGGGAATATTGTGTATAAAATTCCATTCAACATTTTTTAAACATGCAAGAGATAATTTAATATATATTAACAGTTTTTTCTTTTTTGTGTTTTTTTATTTTTTCTTTTGGTCTTTGTCTTTATAAGGCAGCTTGTCCACTTCTGAATATCCAACTACTTCCAGTCTAATAGATACATATATACATAGATCACAGCGAATAGTAAAATTTGCATATTAGTAAATTAGCATAACCTGCAGCGTCAATATATACACATACATATATACATGTGTGTATATGTTTATTTTTTCGATTTCGACCGTTTTGTGTTTGTTTCAGTTGAGGGCAAGCTGCCAAATGGCAAATGAAATAATCGCTTCTCTACTTTTTAATTGGTTTTGTTTTTGTGCAGTCTACCCGTGTATAAAACAATGCAAAAATGAATAGACTATTTTCGAGAAATATAAGAAAACTAAATTGTTTGTTTCTTCCACTCTCTTTTTTCTCTCTCTCTCTCTCTTTCTCACATATTTGCAAATTTGCAAATCAAATGCGATAAACCAACAACAAATGTCAAACGAATAATTGTTAACTAACTCATACACACATTCTCATACACACACATACTCGCACTCGTAACAAACAACCATCCTCACAACGCTTACATGTCAAACGCTTAACTGTAAATTAAATGCTGCAGACGTCGCTAAGCTGTCAGCCACAGTCCCGCAGGCATTTACTCACTCACTCACACACACACGCGCATTAACTCTCTCTCGATCTCAAATTTACTAACCAACAAATTAAAAAATTAAAAAATACGCTTCAGCTTAAATCAACCTAAGAAACCAACCAAAGAGAAAAAAATACCGAAAAAAAAAACGAAAAACCCAAATCTTTGAGCTCAGGCTCAGGCGCTGAGCGTTCGCCCTTGCGCTCGCTCTCTTTGGCAAATGTGTTACAGCTATAGACGAAAAAGTTTGCTCAGCAACTACTAAAACAATAATATTAACAACAACAGCAACAACAACAACGATGTCAACCGTTAAAATTTATATATGAAAAGGAAAAACATAATCCATTCGCATATACATATATATTTATATAAAATATCTGGATGCGTTTGTTTATAATTTCTTTTAGTAATAAATATATGCATGTATAAATATATATGTGTGTATATACAAATATCTGTATACATATGGATATGTATAAACATTTCAAAAACACAATTTAAGTATAATGCACATAATATTTATGCATATATAGCGATATAAGAGTAATTTCTATCAGAAGTGCGAACGCTCTTTAGATTTCCTTATTAGTGTTGTTAAAATACCAAAAAAATATATCCTAGAGAGCAGAGCCTTGGGAATTCCCATTGTTAAGAGAGGGCAGTGTGCACACATATATACACATACACATACACACATATATATACAAACATATGAAATATACATTATGAAAAGTAAATGAAAAATATATGCTTAAGTTAACTAAAGTACCTTTTTGTGTTGTTGTTGTTGTCGTTATATAAACCTAAAACATAAAAAAGCAAGAATGAAAAAAAGATATACATTATATACATTAATATTAATAAATATAAATATATATATATATATATATATATATATATATATATATATATAATTATTAATATTAAATGGGCTAAAAGTTACAAATTTACTGTTCAGTGTGTGTACTACGTAAAAGAATTAAATAAATATATAGTTTATTTAAAATAAAAATACATTCAAAATTACATTTATATATATACACCTACTCTCTCCCTATATATATTAACAGACTGACAAGACATGTTCGATTATTTTGGCTGGCATTATGGCCAGTCGTTGCTTCCAATTCGCTTCCCATTCTCTCACACGCGATCCTTTTTACACTCTCACAGTCTGACTTTCGAAAGCCTGTGGCTTAGAGTTCCGTTTCCGTTATGTGCTCTCAGCTATGTTTGTCGTACTTGACTTGTGTCTCTTGTGTGGGATGGCGTGTAGAACAGTGCTGACAAGCGCGGCATGTGGCAGCTGTTTAGTGCACTACAATTATTATTGTTTTTTGTTGAAATTGTATTTGCTTTCTTTTGCTTTAATTAATTAACATAGTTATTATTCTGTTATGTGTTGTTCTTTTTTCATTTGTTTGCTCTGCTCTGCTAATGTACATATATGACCATATGTATATAAATATGTGTGTGTCTCATTTTTATGTGTTTTTTGTTTTTGTTCTTGCCATGGTTTGATGTTGCCTTAGCGGGCTTTCATTCATTTTTTGTTTCTTTAATATCCTTTATAATTTGTGATTAAATAAAATAAACATTACACATACACACACACAACCACACACCTGCACACACACACACACACATCACAGCGCCCGAAGCAGCGAAACAGACAAATCGATAAAAAGGGGTTTCAAGCGTTCCGAAACATGTTTGATCACATAGCCAAGCGCCTCTTTAGTTTAGAATTTGTGTTTCTCTCTCGAAAAAAAAAGAAAAAACAAAACAAAAAACCAAAAACAAAAAAAATACGCAAGCAACAGCAAGAGTACAAAATCCCCTTTTCCAACTTTCAAGTCGCGTCACTGGAGCTGTCGGCGGTGCCATTACACAGCAGGCGGGCGCCAATCGCTACATCCCGGAGAGCATGCGCGGACAAGTTAACCAGGCTGTGGGCCAGGCGGCCATGAATGAACTCTCCAATGTCTTTGCCACACGGTTCAAGTAAAGCAAATTTGTGCAACAAGTGCAAGTGCAAGCGCAAGCGCGAGTGCGAACGCGAGCCAGAGAGCAAGCCTAACAAGCACGCGTGCAAGCGAGCAAGCGCAATAACGAAAGAGCAACAGAAAGCAAAACATAAAAGAAAAACAAAATCACATGTACACGCATACGCAAGCACAGTAACAAGAGAGCACAAGTGGGTGCGCTGCGTTTGCGTCTGCGTTTGCTGCTTTCTCCTTTCCAATTTCCTTCTCTCATCAATCAGCCAATCAACCAAGCACCCCATTTACATACATATATATATATATTTATATATATATATATTTATATATATATATATTTATATATATATATATTTATATATATTATGTTATTTATGAACGCTCACATTCCTATTCTTCTTCTTCCACTCATTTTGTGCTTTTACATAACCCTCTCTTATTTTGTATATATGGATATGTGTCTCATGTGTGTGTACACGCCTTCACGCATACATGCACAGCTATGTATGTATGTGTGTGGTGACTAAATTTATTGCCTAAATAGTTATTCAAACATCAACAAAGATTGTTTTTTTTGTTTATTTTGAATGGGTGGAATTTGTTGTTTCTCCTTGTTGTTGTTTTTGTTGTTGCTTTTTTTTTTATTCCATATATGCATTTCCTGACATTCCGAGCGCAGGAGCAGGCACAAAACTATCGATAACATGTTTTTTTTTTTGTGTTTGACTTGCAAATATTGCAGCCTGAATTTGTTGATATTTTATATTGATCGATGGTTTTACTGTCAAACACTCACACACACTCACACACACTCTCACACATACAGACACACATACAATCTCGTATATTATATATACTCAGCAATTGTTTGCTTTCGATAAATTATAAATATTAAAAGAGAAATTATCTTAGATCTAAATTGTTACGATTAAATTAAATGCATACATATACATAGCCTTTCTCTATCTCTCTCTATTTCACTTTAGCTAACTCTAGCTCTCACGCTGTGTCACTTGAATACAGAATTATAATTGTTGCTAATTGTGTTTTATTGTTCCATATTCAATATATGTGGGCTTTATGTAGAGCGAGAGAGGAACAGTATTAGAGTTAGTAAAGATTATATACATTATTATTATTATGAAATATATTTATATAAATACAGCTATATGTATATGTATGCGCATTCGTATGTATGTAAATGATTATTAAGCTAAGCACAAAATGAAATATTTAATGTAGTTCAACTAAACGCCATATTTAGTTTGTTTATTAACTACAGCAACAAATGAGCAGAAAGAAAACGAAAAACGTTCAATTCTCAAATCTTGAACTATGCATTAACATTTGTTAAGCGCATCTCTCTGATACGCTTAGCAGCGAGTTGATTGCCTACGCTTAACAGCTGTTAATTAACACAGCACAATTTAGCTTATGTTCAAGCAATATTCAGTACGCAGCTTTTGATGTGTTATCAAAATAAATTATAAATCGAAAATCGGGTAAAAATACAATTGAAAACAAATGTTAAACAAATGCTGAACATAACTTCGAAATATAAATATATATATTTTAATGAAACAAATTGTGCAAGTATTTATCGATAATTTCAGCATTTTCATTTAAGCGTAATTTTAGCCTGTTGTTATTGTAGTTAAAGCACGAATCGAAATCGAAAGCAATAGAAGCATATACACGGATAAAGCGAATGAATTAACTAAAAAAGCTATCGATACATGTAAAATAAACTAATATATATATATATATATATATATATATATATATATATATATATATATATATATATATATATATATATTACTCGCGTATGTTATATAATATAAATTAGATAACCATATGTGTTATGCGTAGCACTAATCAATTAATCGACAACATGCTGAGAAGAAAACAACCGTTAAACCCAAAGATATCCGTATAATTAATTCAATCGATAACTAATCGATTGTAACTACTTTCATCTCGCGTCACTATAATGGATATATATATAAATCAGATAAAATATTATATATGTATTTATCCCTATACATAGAAATTTCACAAATCTTTAGCTCCTTTCCTCTATGTTTGTTTAAGTAACGCACACTAACATACAGGTCACATTCATACACACATACAATTATAAATCCAAATATATATTGTGTGTGTCATCCTATCCTTCCCTTTCGCAAAGGAATACCCTCAACCAAAATGTAGTCTCTATCAACTGATGTTTATTGAATTCAAACTTAGCAAGAAAACAGTTAAATGATATTAAACAAATAAAAAGAAGAGTATTAAGTTAGTATGCAAAGCGCATGTCACGATTGAATGCATAAAAAGAATCGATTGATCGATAACATGTACATGAAGGAAAGAATGCAAAATGTGAGACGAGCGTGTAACTACAATGTTATAAATAAAAGCTAATTATGTATATATATATACATAAAAAAATATATACATATATTAAAAAAAAACAAATAGAGTATAGCTGCTTAATTGATTATTTGTTTTGTTTTTGGTTCTCTGTAAGAAAAAAAACAAGAGAAGTCTGTTAGCTAAGAGTAACTAATTCACTTTAAAAGGACTTTACATTGGCTTCTGTTAGCTACCAATACTGTTAAGATTGTTGCTGCTGCTGGTGATCCATATGTTTTGCATTTCCAATCATTTATTCTCCTGGAATCCAATTACGCTGTTAAATCCTAAACTGGGGCTATGTTCTGTTAGCTAACAGCGCTGTAAAGCTACACTTCCCGTTGCAACCGAAGCTCTGGAAGAGGAAGCTAGAGAAAGGCTTCGTTTTATTATAACAGACGAGAAGAAAGAGTCCTTCTATCTTTCAAAATTCCTTCGCTCTTGTATGTGCATATATATGTATGTATGTTGTTAACATATTGTGTATTCGTTGTTTGTCTACTGGTGTTGGTTTTCGCTTTGGTCATGCTCTTTTTTATACAAAAAAAGGTGCAATAACTAACATTAATATGCTGTGCTGCTGGTGAGTTGATCATTGACTATCTATCTAACTAAAATGCATTAAAATAAGCTTTATCTCTCTCTCTCTCTCTTTATTTCTCTCTATCTGTTTTTCTATATAACTCTTGATGCGTTGCTAATGAATAGTTGTTTGATTGATGTATGTGATTTTGTATTCACAGTCGACCTGGCATGAATGCGCCTCCGCGGCTACCTGAACGTCCTTCGTACTATGGCAACACGACCAATGGCAGGCCCTACTGACCGAACATGCGTGCAAGCGAGACAGCTAGTTAGACGGATTGAACATTTGCAGTGCAAGCGAGACGGCGTGCGCATACAGAATACGGAGATGTACTGTTAAATGTTCACTGTAATTTGTATTATTATGAATGTGTGTGTGTGACTGAGTGAATGCGACTGGCTGTTTGTCTGTGTGCGTGTTTTGATATTTTAATAATTTCCCTTTTTTTAATACACTATAATATATATACTATAATGATTGTTGTGAAACTCTGTACTGAAGTGTGTAGTAAAACACTTTCGACTGGTCCCTAGTAAAGCTAGATATAGCATAGTTAACATGTATACAATTTATATATAGTTATACACACGCACACACAAACACAGGCACACACATACACATACACATCAGCATATATATATATATATATATTTGTAATTAGAGTTAAGCGATGTGAAAAAGCAGCCTCAACTGTCATACAGTCATACAGTTAAAACCGTTATACAGTCATACAATTTTAACACGCTAAATGTTGTATATGGATACATGTCTATATATGCATATATATATATATATATATATGTATAACAGATATTGTTAAAGTTAAATGATGAAAATGGGAGGAAAAAAATATTTCTCCTGTGCATTGTAAATAATTCAAATAATTGTTATATAAATAATGCTAAAACATAAACAAAAATATGAATAAAAACATGAAACGCTTTAAATTCACAATATTTTCCAAAATATATATGAGTGGGAATCACCCGCACTTTAATATAAATATACAACAATCGATATTTACACAATTTTTTAAAATAAAATATGTATGTATGTATATTTATATGAATATATAAATAAATCTAAATAAATATACAAATATATAATTTAATTTAACATTTAAATATAAGCAACAAAAACAAAGGCAACAATATTAAAAAATTGTAAGCATTTTATTTATAGCAAACGCAAAATAAAGTTGAAAAATATGTAAAAAAAAAAAAATCATACATTTGTATTTATTATACTTAAGCTCTGTATACAAATATCCCAGCTTTTGCTAGTCAAGTGGTTATGGTAAAGTACTTGAGCATTTAGCTAAGTTGCAAACTAGTCGCTGCATCTCCCATTGTTATGCGTTAGATTTTATTCCTTCTTATCGTACTCAGTGGAACTAACGCCGATGAATATCCAAATAGGCTACTGAACTAAAGTCCATTAAAATTTATAGCAATAAAGTTAATGTGAGCGCAAACAGGCTTGTTGGAGAACCACCCATGTTGAACTCTCTACACGACAGGACAGGAATTCCAAGGCAGTGGTTCCCAGATTGTCAGAGAGATTTACCATTTTAACAGTCGCTCTCTTCGTTTGAATTGGGCGTAATCCAACTTAATTTATGCTAATTGGAAAGTGTAAGTACTTCAATGGGAATAAGACACATAAAATTTTTGTTTTTAGCTTTGCAATGCAAAGTAATAATTTTATTGGTTGCACTGTTATAATTTCTTTTTCATAATGAAGTTAAATTTGTAATTAGACTGTAATTTGATTTGGTTTTTAATTGGAATGAATGCTTGCATTTAGTTAAAGTTCATTTAAAACGTTTTCTAGTTGAATGTGATTATAGTTTAGTATATAGTATTAACTAACTTTTTTTTTATTGTTGTAGCTATGAAATTGTTTCTCTCCATCTTCGTTTTTTCATCCAAAATGTTTTGTCTAACTGTATTTTTTCTTTAATAGCGCGTCGCATGGTCTAAATTTGTGATTCGATTTTTGTTCATGCGTTTTAGTTAAACTCATTTTTTTTTTGTTGAATTAATTAATTTTCAATCTTCTCTACGAGTTAAGTAATTTAATTTAATAATTGTTAATTACGTTTTAAGAAATTGACAGCAATTCTTAAGTATTTGTATAATTTATAATTATTCATTTTCATTTTTAAGTATATAAATATATATGTATATAAATTTTGATGTTATGTAAATTTCCGAAAATTTCTTCTTCTTCGTCATTTGTATTTGTATTTTTTATTTTATTAAATATTTGTAATACATTTCGTACTAAAAAAAGGAGTTTTTGTTTTTAACCTAATCGGGTTTGACAACGTCCCAACTACTAGATCCAACTAGACTTTTCACTCGATTATGAATTGTTGAAATTTACAGTTTTAATTTAATCTCACATTGCGTATAACTCGAACCCGTTTAGGATTGATTTTATGGTTGTTTTGGATTTGCTTTTATAATAATGCATTGAATACTGGCTTACGATTATATATATATTATATATTTATATAAACAACGGTCCTTTCAAAATATTTTCTACTTAGCTACACAATTGTTGCTATTTTTAATTTGTTTCCACAAGCAATAAACATTTTAACGTGAATTCAGAACATTTTCTTGGCGCTTCTCTCTCAAACTCAGCACGAACACACACACACACACATACAGATGTTTTTATCTCAACACTAGCACACGCAATCACACGTCTGGCAATCCGCATAAATGCGCACAGCGTCGCCCCGACAATTCGCCAGTGTGATCCTATCTCGATGTTGCTGAGCTTTTTGCGGAAGGTGGGCGCGAATTGTCGAACGTCGCAGCCCTGGTTGGTTGGGCTTGATTGGCTTGATCTTCGTGTGTTGGGCGCCAATAGTACACGTGTGTGCGTGCTTGCCAGGCGTGAGTGCGTGTGTGTATGGAGACTTGCTCTGCCTTTCAAAACCTGCTTGAAGAGACCATGGGCGCGTGTGTGTGTAAGTCTTTTCATTTCACCACACTAACTGCAACAGTCGTAGCAACGGACCGCGCAAGCATATGCTTATGTTCAGGCTCGCCTTCATTTTCCACGCTACAAATGGCAAGTATGGTGAATATGTGAGACTACAACAAACTCGCTTGCTCTCTTCTTCGCAATATGTTGAATATAACTGCAATTCAAGAGCTTGCGTGCAGGTTTGTGTGTGTGTGTGTGTGTGTGCTGTGTCGAGCCGCCAACTAGCTAATGCATAAATCTATATTATATATTTGAATTAAGTGTAAATATTTGTTTCATATAAGTATTAAATATTATGTAGAGAGAAAGTTGGGTTTTGCAAATCTTACTCAACTAGATCTTAGAACTTTTCATTTTAAATTTTATAATAATTAATTTGTAATTTGTTTCGGCAAATTTGCCATTAAAAAACAAGATAAAAACATTGAAAATTTTGTTTTGTTTTTTATTATATTATAACAATTGTATTAGAGGTTAAGAAAGTTGAATGAGAAGAGGATAATACTTTATTATAATTAAAATAATTTATAGAGAAAAAACTCAAAACCCTAAAAAAGAATGCAAATTTAACTTAACATGTATTTTTTAGAAATTGCACTCACACACGCACATACCTATGTACATATATAGTTAACACATATATATATATATATATATATATATATATATATATATATATGCACTACAATTATTTGTTATTGTTATCAGGAACAACGGTAAATGCAATCCTTCGCTACTTTGCCAATAAGAATCCGATTATGCATTATTATTAATATAATCATATATATGTGTATACGTATATGTATAGTTCGTATATATACTGTTAACATTGCCTTCGATTCAGTTATATATGTATATAAATATCTATTTTGTTATTTAAAGCTTTCTGCAAAGTAGTTCTTCAAAAATTGTTCTTTGCTTACGTTTTATTTTATTTTGTGTCTTTGCATGTGATTCGGAATACACGTAGTGGATTTATGTGGAAGGCGCAGAATGTTGGTTTTCAATATTTTATATATATATATATATATATATATATATATATATATATATATATATATATATTGATAATAATATTGAAAAAATTGAAAACCAACATTCTATATATATATATATATATCTATATATGGATGTGTGTGTATAATTATATATACATATATATGTATTATATATATTTTATTTATAATTGTTTAGCAACAAATTTAAATATTGCTTTTCAATGTTAGCTTTTCATGTATTCCTTAACGCATACAAATTTGAATCACAAATTTCACCACAGCGGCGCGCTTTGCATTGTATCTGAGCCAAGGCTATGTCTGTCTGTCTGGTGTAGTGTGGTTTTGCATTGTTGTAATTATGTAGCTGTTAAATTGTGCAAATTGCAATTACAATTCGATAAATCGTTATTCGATAAACAGTTTGCTGTTAGCATATCCTTAAAATTCTGCTGATATGCGGCCAAAGAGCCATGAATTGTGGGCAATTTTTGAAGACACTTTATTTATATATATATATATATATATATATATATATATATATATTGGATTTATAACTGAGCTTTTGCAATAACATTTTACAAATTTTCAAAAAAATGTCATGTTTTAAGTTGTTTTCGGTTAATTTTTGACTATTAGAAATGAATAAACATTGTGAACACACATAAATATATAGTTGAAAAATAAATAATGTTAATTTTATAGATTTTTCAGATATATATAAATATAAATATATATATATATATATATATATAGTATGAATTTAACGAACTTTTGCGTATATAGTGTGGTAATACATAAAACGAGTTTCCATTACATATCCGACTGCACACACACACACACACACACACACACACACACATATATATATATATATATATATATATATATATATATATATATATATATATATATATATATATGTATATATATTTGTAGTGCATTGTTCTTTCGTTTTGTGGGTTGGTTAATTAAGGGGTGCACATAATGTATGTCTACTGCATGGTGAACAATGAACAATCGCCTCAAAGATTATATATATATATATATATATATATATATATATATATATATATATATATATATATATATATATATATCTACATATATATAAGTATATGTATATATATATATATTTATTATATATATATTTCTATATATATATGTGTAGATATATAGCGAATAACAAGTTACAGATCTGGCTAAGAGATGTAAGAAGCATTAAGGTGTGTATGTCTGCTTTATCGTGTGCTTCACTGTACTTAATCCTCCTTGGAGAGGCTGCCCAGATCGCTGAGGAAAATTTCGGGCGACAGGATATGCGAGGAGCCGACTATCACCTCCCAGTTGCGTACCGCATTGGTCACCTCGTAAGCGCATCTCATCTCCGACATGCTCACACCACCCACTATGAAAATGATGAGGCGTGGCACATTCTTAACCTGCGTCTGTGCCTTATCCTTATGCCAATGGCCGTAGCGAGCGCTAGTCGGCGCATGATAATTGGTATTTTGCGCACGCCCCTCTAGGAACGGGAAGTGACGCTGATCCAACTTATCCTCAATGCAATCCTCCATAATGTCCTTAATCACTGGTGTCCAGCGAGACATTTGGTAGGTGCTCTCGGTGATGCGCTCCTTTCGTGGCACCGAGTAGATTTTCTTGCGTGACTGCAAAACAATGCGAATCAAGTCAGTTGAAATTGACAACGCAATATTTTAGTTCATTTTCACTCACATCTGCGATAACATTGATGCCCAGGTAGCTGAGATTTCGCACCATATCCTGATCCTTCGTTGACAACTGAGCATGTGTAAAGAGCTTAGTCAGATTCTCCTCGGAGATGCCATTCTTGATCATCACATAGAGCGAAATGATGCGCACCTTATCGTAGTTGGAAACATTCTGAAAATAGGAAATCCGATTTGAGATTAAATTCAAGGAGTTTTGTAATTCTTTGTGGCTTTGCTCACCGCATCCAATAAAATGGGTACAATGTTGCGCATATGATCCTTGATCTTCTCGCCTTCGGCATCGGTGCCCATGGCCAGATCCTGTTCGACACGGCACAGCTTATCGACATAGTTCTGATACGATTTCATGCAATCCTCAGCCAAATGCAAATGGGTGGAATATTTAGATAGCTCCTTCTGATACTGCGGCATCTTCTTGATCATTTGCGAGAGATCGCGCATCGACGATTTATCAGCTATAAAGTGGGTTAAGATCAGCTATATATTGGCCAACTAATTAGAGAGTATGATGAGGCGGGGGCTTACTGGAGCTCATGCGCTTGGAATCGGTGAACTTCTTCAAGTTCTGTGTGACCTGTGTGGAGACAACGGCAATATGCTCGTGACGCAACTCCACCCACAGATCGTCGTTCTCATCGAGCAGCACCTCCTTGTCCGGCTGGTTGGGACCGGGACAATAGCGATACACATCATTCACAATCGGCAACAGATCGTAGGCCATCGCCTGCAAAGTCAACTCGTGCAGCAGCGGCGACACACAATCGAAGCCACGATCGAGAATCAGCAGCTGGGAGCGCGCTTTCTCCGGTCCCTCGCCCATTGTTGGCTCGTCGGCCTTGTAGGCATCCAGTTTCTGCTGCACCGATGCAGCCAAATCGATATTTCGATCCCAGTCGCTGCGATAGCGAACATTCGGATATTCGCCTAGTGTGGCGCACAGCGTGGCAATTTGCTCGGCGATCCGTTCAATGTGCTTGCCGCGTATCGAGGCGAACGCCGGCGAATACAGACATTGAAAAGTGTCCGGCGAATCCAGCGAGAAGACCTACGGCGAATACACAAACGAGAAAACGAAAAGAAAAGACAAGGGCGAACAGGCCGAGGCGGTTCGATTGAGCCACACACCCAGGAGTTCTCTATTAATTGGGCGAACTTGTGAGCTTCTTGGCGAATTTTTACGAACTTATCGAATGAATATTATGTACGTGTGTGAGTGCGTGTGTGTCTGTGTGTGTATGTGAAGCTGATTCTCGTTTAGTTACACTACGTTTGTCAGTGCACATGTGTACAGCGAGCAAATGTTTATCGATTTCTTTCATCATTCGATAAGTCGATAGATTACTTTTTTATTAAATATAAGTATAGAGTTAAAATCTATAGCACATGTATATTGAATCTTGCTTTGAATCAAATAATTCGAATTTTTGATTAATTCTTGTAAAAATTGTCCCATAAATGGTTACTTTAATCGATATATGCAAGTTTAAAAGTATATCGATTTATCGATTTTGATCATTTTGAAGTTTGGGAAATCATTTGTAGCATTCTAAATTAGAATCAATCCATTTGCTTGCTGTTTACCATTGTGCAACACAGTAACACGAATAAGCGAGAGCGAAAGAGACACATATATAGACAGAGAGCGACATGCGATGCTCAGCATGCTGATCGTTAGACAAATGAGAGCGAGCGTCTGTTTTGTAACGAGAGAGAGCGTGAGCGAGAGTGTACTTAAGAGTTAATGACATACATATTTACACAGAATGAGCGAGATAAATAGATAGAGAATACGCAACCAATTGACAAACAATTACATTTACAGATTATATATAATAAATATACAACATATATGTATATAAATTTGTCTCTTTTTAGTATTTGTGGTATATATGTGGTATCTTCATTTGTGTATTGCTTTTTTAGCCCTGGGAGTTGTACTCGCCGCATCACAAGATGACGAATAACGAATAAACGGCAACGCGAACGAATGCCGCTTAAACGTGCCTGGTCACATTGTGAGTGAATCGACGAGTAAGTTAGTTTCTTATGCATTAGGTTCATTGTTATTAGTTATTGTGATTTGTTGTTATGTTGCTTATTATTAGTTGATATTGAGTGTTTGGTTAGGCACGATTTGCTTTTCTGTATACAATTCACATACATTAAATTGAACACTACAAAACAAGTTTAACAAAACTTAAGGAGATTCAAGTTTGGAGTTTACGCTCAGAAGAGTTTTACACACACACATAGAGATAGAGAGAGAGTCAGTGAGTGAGAGATAGAGAGCCGATTTGGCCTGGATAGTGTTTGAAAGCGATCTTGTGTATTAGTTGGTTGCTGTGTCAGTAATTACAACAAATAGAAGTACAACACATATGGTACATATACAAGAAGGCAGAGATGATAAGAGAGATAGACAGGGAGAGAAGGGAAATATAGAGCTTTTGAAACATTAAGCAACACTGACTAGTGTTGAGCAGTAGGCAGAGCAAGATTGAGGCAGAGAGACTTAGGCTTAGTTTAACTAAAACTTACATTAGATTTGGTTTCTAGAAAACGTTCGTTGCTTATACAAAGCGAATATAGGGGTTGAGCTTATATACAAGAGCTAGATAAATATATAGATAGAGAGAGAGAGAGAGAGTTCAACTACGACTTGACTTGGACTAAACTTTAAGTGCTCTTCCCTAAGGCATTTGTCTATATATAAAGCGATTTCACTTATGTACAAGAGAGATTGAGATAGAGAAAATAGATATACAGAAAGAGCTAGATTACTAGCTTAGTTTAAATTGGCTGGGTTTAAAATTTTGGTTAATGCTCTTGCTTAATGCCTGTAAATAGTGGGAAATTTGACTTTGTCTAATGTACAAGAGACAGAGACAGAGAGAGGGAGCGAGACAGATAGTTGGATAGATAAAGGGCGGGTAGAGTATTTGTATATTTTACACGCTTAACATTTAATATAACAATTATTTATAGATTTTTTTTTGTTTTTTTTTTTTTTTGTTTAGCGCACCTGGCATTCATATGGTAGAAATGCAATATTAATCTCCTTTAGAGTTTTGATCTTTCTTGCAGCGCACGATTTACACAAATCGTTAAATAATTCCTCCGGGCAAACTATAATTATAATTTTTATACGCACATCAAATTTAGCTCAACTTTACGATATTCTCTTCTAAATTTCGGTTTACTTTTATCTATTTTTTTGCTACAGAATATGCATAGTATATGGTAGTAATTATGTAAGTGTAATGCATGTTTCATTTCTTTAAATATAATTATAGATGTTTTGGATAAATAGTTGGTTACCCATTGCTTAGTGCTCTGAAAAGTAAACTAAATTCAATCGAGTTTCGAGTAGAGATTAAACCGTAAAATGTGGACAATAAAACATAAGAGGCTAGGACATGTATAACAAAATGATAGAGCAGATACTGTATAGCCTGCCTAAGGTGATCTTTTTTACTTTTTTCTTATAATTTCAAAAACAATTTGATAAACTAAAAATAGGGTGGGTAAAGTGAAAATGTAGTTCGTCTTAGGCAGGTCGTACTGTAGAGTGTATGTGGTTTTTTATGCGACCCAGTTTTGGCAGTTAGTTGTCAGAAGCATTCACTTAAAAATATATTTTTCGTGTATAACAAAACACGATTCACAGCACAGTTGAATTAGTTGTAAAAGAGAGAGAGAGAGAGAGAGCGAGAGAGACAAGTCACTGCAACGTGTAACGAGTAACGAGTAACGAGTAACGATTAGCGAGAGTGTTATATGTTGCGTTAAATAGGTTATCTAACAGCGATATAGAGAGAGTGAGAGAAGTATACCTGCGCTTCATAGGCCAAAAAGGCAATATTGATCTCTTTGCAGGTGCGCACATAGCGACGACAAATGTCTTTGTGCGATTGCAGCATTTCGAATATGCGGGGTGGTATCGCTACACGATACACATATATAAATATAAATATATATATGTGCATCCATAGTATATATGTATATAATAGTCATAGGTTGCATATAGGTGCACATGGATAATATAAACGGGGATTTCATGGAAAAATTTCAAAATATAAAACAATAAATTAAATGGAAATCAAAAGAGACGAAAAAAGAATTATAGATATAATATATGTATATAATATACTAGTTAGGCAGACAATCGTTTGCTATAAATCGGGAATCTATAGTTCATGGTCTGGCTGAACGACTGGCACATACCCTCGGTAAAGAAAACATGCGCATAGCGGTACATCGGACGTGCCGGATTCTCAAAGTCGCGTATGAGCGATCGTACAGATTCGTCCGATGGCGTTATCAAGTAGATGGCATCCATTGTCGGTAGCGGCTCGCGCTTCTTGTTGATGTCCTCAACCACTGTCAAGGGTAGATGAACAAATGATCAAATTCAATAATTAATTTGCTTGGCTTTGTCTGTTGTACTCACGTGTTATGCCCTCGGCGCTAATCTCGTGCATCTTGGTGCAGGCAGAGACCATGCGCATGCCCAGCTTATCGACCACCAGGACACGCCACTCAATGCCACCGGCGCCGGCTGCCTTGGCAGCACCAGGAGCACCCGCCTTCTTTGGTGGTGGCGGCTTATACTTCACCACCTCATTCATAATCTCTGCAAGAAGAAAACAGAGACAGTAGGTATTCAAATATATGTTTGATATATATATTTCTAAATCTATCCAGTCCGTTGCAAGTTATAGAACAAGACTATTACGCCTGCAGCCAAGGACAAGTTTAAAATTCTTATTCAATGCTACATCATCCTTTAACTTCACAAAAACTTTATGTGTGGGTGTAATAGTGTTGGCTGTTTTAGCTAGTCTAGATTTCTATCCATAAGGGATAGAGCTGAAATGGTTAGCCTTTTTTCTGATTTTCAATTTGACTTCTATGATTTGTGTAGCTGCATGTATGGATACATATAGACTTTGACTTTTATATAACCACACTAATACATATATCTGCATATATATGCAGTTCGTGTAGCGCTTAGACAAGATAACAAAGCTAAAAAGCTCTCATAAATCAAATTAATTTGCATTAATTTTCTTATCAATGTAATCTTGTTAGATATAACTGACATAGCCGTAAATACCCCGAATTTCCGCTAAAAGTAGCGATTTTTTGGCTACTACTCAAAGTAAGCAGCACTGCTGCAAGTTTAGGATGATGTCAAATTGATGTTAAACTATATTTACACACTCCCGAAAAACCATAACCATTACTCATAACCCTGATGACTCAACCAGTAACAGCAAAAACAAAAATAATAACAACAAGAAAGTGAAGCACCACAAACAACAACAACAACAACAACAGCAAAGAGTGCATAGAATAAGCCACTTAGCGCTGGCGTTGACGTTGCCTGATTGATTTTGTTCTCGTATGACATTCAAATTGAATGGTTATTAATAGCAATTGCCATTTGCATAGCGAAAGGGCTGCCAGATAGCCGCAATCAGGGCATCTAACTAATGCAAGGGCGAAGACTCAAGGGGAGCGCAGTGGGCGGTTGCTATTGAAAATGCCTATCCTGCGGCAAAGGTCACCGTAAAAACAGCCCATGCCTTGCAAAAGGCGTGGGCGCTGCCTCTATGTGGGTGGTTGGGTGTTTGTTTGTTGAGTGGGTGCCAAAAATCGTGTTGGAAAAATCGATAGGGGCTGCGGGTTTGGGGTTGTGGTTACACCCTCATTTGATAAGAATATATAAATGGTAATTATATATATATATATATTTTGCATATCAGCAGATACTAATTAGGCAGGTACATAAATAAATAAATAATTAGCTGTATCACAATGTTCAAAGGGGGCGTCATAGTTATCACAACCTTGTCGACACAATTGTGTGTGTGTGTTTGTGTGTGTATGTTAGTCACAACAGCAGAATTCTACATCTCTATTAGAATGTTTGTTCAATGCACTTACTTTGACCAACTAAAACTTTTAACGCCATGTTTTTTGGTTTGCGTTGTATTCACTGACCCGGCTATTAATCAATAAATAATTGAATTTCTTTTGTATTTTAGTGCGATCGTCGCACAATACGCAATATCCAAAACACCGTTTCACAATAATGAATCACGAAAAATTTGCCACCACTGGAAACACAAAATACAAAAAAATAATAATTTAGCCTCTAAACGTCGTTGAAAACGCGGCTAATATTTTAATTTTAATTGTTTACTCGAAATCGACGCGTATTTTACTTTGTATATAATTGCAGATTGTGTGAACAGAACTTCCAACTTTTTGCTTTCCAGGGCTGGCTTTAATTATCGATATGTTTGCGAAATGGATGTATGATTAACAAGACGATATGCCGATGAGGGTAATAATATCGATACTTGTTGTCACATATGGTATGTTGCCGAAATAGTGTGTGTTTGCCACATATGATAATTACAATTAAAGGCCAGGTAGGTTTAAATAAAAAATATACTCTTCTACTTAACTGAATTTGAAAAATTCCCTAAAACTTGAATGTATTGCTTTGAATATATAAAATAGTTTAACTTCGATCTCACTCAAGATGTCTGGCAACGCCATAAAAACTGAGTGGCACTTCTATAAGAAATAACGCACAATTTTGTATTTTTTAACGTTCATATCATTTTTTGTACGATTAATACTAAAAAACAGAAACATCTTATCACAATATGTAATATAGGGGAAGAAAAAAAATTAATAAATTATACTATTAATTAAGCTACAGAGGCATCAACTCCGCCAAGGACTCGGCAATTGTGCTATCACGGAAGCGTCCAATACGCAGCGCGTAGGAAATAACATGAGCCACATAACTTTGTTCGTGCACACCGTGAAACAGATACGACATAGCGCCTACAAACAACCACATATAAAAGGAGAAATATTTATTATAATGTATTAAACATTTGTAGACAGTGCCTACTTACCACGCGCATGTATAGTCACATCGGAGCCGCCGTGTAGATTCTCATTCGTATTGATGGCCGCCTGCTGCGTATATTCCCAATCTCTCGTATCGCTGAGCGATGGGTTCTTTCGCATCATGCGCTCCGGATCCACCTGAAAGCCTTGATAGCTGGTACCATATGTGAGCGTTGTATAGGGCGTATCTTCTGTCTTTGAATTGCCAGCTAGGCCCAAGATATCAGCGCCTCGGTCTGGATGCCCATTGATGGTCAAACTGTGGGAATGATCGGCTGTCACGATTAGCAGCGTCTCGTCCAGCTGATCCCTGTGATAGTCTCTAAATTAGTAAGTGTTTAACCTGTTTAGCCCAGTCTCACTCACTTGGTTTTCAGATGAGCCTGTACCGCTTGCACGGCTTCGTTTAGGGCCAGGACTTCACTCAGAGCCTTGCGTGCATTTCCACGATGATGCGCCTGATCGATCATGCCAGCCTCCACAATAAGCAGATAACCCTTATCACTGTTACCCAGTACCTCGAGGGCCTTTAGTGTCATATTGGTCAAGGATGGCATGCCCGCATCGCTGGCATCCCGTTCGTGATCGTACTTGAGATGTCCGTTGGCAAAGATGCCAAGCACATAGTCCACGTTAGCCGCATCCAATTGTTTAAGCTGGCCGTTGTTTTGGACCACCGCATACGACTGGTCCTGATCGGCTTTGTGCTGTGCCCAATCTTGTATAAGATTGCGTCCATCTGATGAGTGGCCCGCCCACGTGTCCAGCGGATCACTGTCTGTGCCGCTCACATTTGAGACGAGCATTTGGCGTCCGCCACCCATGATAACCTAAGCGACGATGGAGACGGTCAATTAATAGAACTCTTAAGGATAATAATCTTCCAAGACAATCGGGTACTCACGTTGATCTGCTGCCCCGTCTTCTGCTTCACCAGTTGGCGAGCGATATCCAAACAGCCCTGTTGCTGCGCCTCCGGTGGCATGGTTGACTCAGATTCCCAGCGACGATCTGGCACATGGGCGTACAGAGCAGCAGGCGTGGCATGCGTGACACGTGTCGTCGTCACAAAGCCTGTGCGCATGCCATCCGCTTGGGCCCAGTTGAGAATGTTCTGGACGTGATGCGCCTCCTGCAGCGAGGCACTGCAATTGCCCAATGGCACCGTGGCATCAACTCCGCCTGTCTCATAGTTGACCTTCACGCCGCCAAAGAGAGCTGTGGCCGTGGAGAAGGAGTCGGGCACCTGCTTATTTGCACAATAGGTCTTCAGCAGACCCATATGCGGGAAACGTTCCCAGCTGAGCAGACCCTCCTCTTTGTAGCCATATATCCGCGCCGCTGTCACCGTATTCGGCCCCATGCCATCGCCCACAAAGAGTATCACATTTTTGGCTCGCCGTCGATTCAGCTCCCGATTGAGGGCGAGCTTTAGCTCATTGATACCACGATCGTACCACTCCTGCTGCTCCTTCGGTAAGGTCACATGCCAATAGGAGACCGTTTCCATGTCGCTAATATCACCAGAGAATTCGTAATGGACCAGAAAGCCAATGCACATGGCAATCATTAGCACCGAGGAGAAGCTAACGGCTATGATGAACACTTTGGATTTGAATACATTCTTTTGCTGTTGGCGCTGGAGCTGCTGTTGCCCCGGCAGCGTTTTGGTCCTGGGTGTGCCGCCATTCGAATTGGCGAAATTGTGACTCGAGTCGAGGCTGTCCAGCTGCACCTCGATCAGGCCCACATCGCCCAGCTTGGTGCTGTCTGTGCCCGTGGATGACATCGCAAATACTATCGTATCTGTATCTGTATCAGAATCTCTGTTGACTCACGTCTGGGGCGGATTGGAACGTTGTCTTAGGTTTTATGCGGCCTGTAAATTTGAGATATATGACAACGGCTACACACTCTCAAGAGCCCAACCAGATAACAGTAATAAGACGAGATAAACATTCCGGACCCCTTCCGTACCGCTTCTAGTCCACTTACAGCGACGCTTGCTAAATACCCAAATAGATTACGCTTAGCTAGAACTGCGATTCGTTTAACAAGCGCGTCTCCACGTCACGGGCCCCCAATTAATGAATAGACAGCAAATTCCCCGTTGCCCACTTGAAACCCCGTACATGCCTCCTTCCTCCCACCTCCTCGCCGGAGGGTTTCCGATGAAGGCGTTAAATGCCTGTTGAGCAGCCGTGGGCCGTGTGCTATTCGCTCGATCCGCGTCTGTCTTGCCATATTGGCTGGCATTTTTTTTTAATATTGACTCGAAGCAGCCCTATTTAAAAGAAGGGTATATGCACTATCTGGTATGATATGTGTACATACATAGCTTTGTATTTATTTTTGATTTCAACATCATTTCATTATCTACAAATTTATGATACATGTATTTATATATAGTTATTTTTCATATCAATTGATATTGAATGAATACTATACATATGTATATATACATGCTCTATTTTATACTTCTATTATTTTTTGTTTGTTTATATATTATATATAAACTTCAAGTGCTTTATTATAAAAGCCTTTTAGACATTAGCAATATTTCATATAGCTTGTTTAAGTATATGTAAAATTACTAAAATGTTTCAAATTTTCACGAAAATCCTACAAGTTTAGATCTTTTTTCATGACATAAGTACAAGAGTTTTAAGTTTCAGATATAACTGTTCAAATATACTGTCTTCTCAATAGGTATTTCTGTTTTAAGCAATTTGTTATATTTTATGCTAAAATATTCCGTGTAAACCAACAATGAAGAAAGAAACTTGAAATGAAAAGTAGAAGTTTATTATAGGGTATCTCTGCGTGCTGTGACGCACGCAGCCAACTCTCAAGTACGTTCTAAATTTGAAATAGAAATAGAAACAAATTTATACCAGTTCTATACTTTTTTACAGCTCCATCAACTGATTACTTCATCAAAAGTAAATCCTCTACAGACCTGTTTACGTGGATAGCTCTGATTTAAAATAACTTCTGAATACTTATTGCGTCCTATCTGAAAATTGGCTGTCGAATCTTAGGAGCACATCATAATTACCAAAGCTTTAGCACTCCGATAAGATTGATTGCTATTTATGACCACTTCAAGTTGGCCAGAAATATGTGGTTATATGTACATACATGTATGTGTGTATGTATACATATAGTATCTGGCTGATAGGATAATTTGATACTTATCAATGTCCACAGAATTGTCATGAAGTAAAGAACTGAAAAGAGTGAAAGCCTGAGACAATCGCAATAGTTCGATTGGGTCTGACGTAAATCGGATTTGACTTTGTGATAGGATAGAATTGGATGAACGAGTATTGCAAGTGGGACCGATAGCTGAATAGATGTTATTATACGAAATGAGTGATAGCTAGGATCGATAAATAACAGAAGTATACCACATGAGCACGTGTCTATATTCAGTACTATTTCCATGAACACAACTGCAGATAAATGGATGAAAGGCTATAGATGAATGAATGAAGTTGAAGTATTCACTGATGATATAGTCAAGATAATCGAAAGATAATTTAAAAAATTAAGACTCTGCTATATGGATGGCTGACCCTATTGAATATAGATGTCCTGTATGTCAGATATTTGAATAATCAGTGTAATCAGTTAATACAGAGTTTATTTTGTTGTAGATGAATCATAGCCTCTATGACAGAATTGACCGATAAGCAGCACTGCTATATAGCTGCAAAGATTTCATCATAATTGCAAATATTAATAAAAAGGCTTTTTATAATACTTTGATGGAATACTTTAGCTGATATGCATAAGCATTAGCATAGATCATCAATAAAAGTGGATTTACAATGAAGCTAGCGAGGCATAAAAACTGAAGGTCAATTCGTGGAAGAGCAAGAAAGAAAATACTAACGCTGCTAATAATACAGATATGAAATAATCTAAATGAAGTACAGTTTATAAAACTATAAAATAGTATACATACATATGTATATGTATATATGTATATGGTAGTAGATATCATATGCAAGTAAAACCAACGTAATTCTAAACTGTTTTTATTGTGGAAATCAAATGTAGAATGAATACTAAGAAATTGAGACGATTACGCCTAGCTAACGGTAAACAAATCATTTGTTTCCATTAATTTGAATCTAATTGTACTATGGGAGGGGCCTGCATGCATATATGTATATACATATATAGATAGATGTACTATTATTAACTGAGCACAACTAATTGATTTATAACAAAACATGAGAGAACAAGAAACAACAAGACGAGAGCAGGATGAGAGCCTCTTCTACCAATCCCTCGCCTCTGCCTAGCTAACTTTCCATCTCGCTCTCTCCCATTGGTCACCAGCTAAAGCCTGCTCAAAATAATGGCAAGATTTTACAATTTGGGATAAACAGATATAATTGGGCAATAGTTCCGCTATATGTATGTGTGTAGTACTTACTTGACATAAGGCACTTGCATATATATTTATATCTGAATATATATTGTTTTTAAATCAGTATATATTTTTATAACAATTTCTATAGTTTGTTTTGGGCAGAACGTTTACACTATTCAAATGTGCATTTATTAACAGTAAAAAAATACTAATTTCATTTAGCTTTCGAAATATTTTGATTTGTTTAACACAAAAAAATAAACAAAAGCGCGCACTCAAATTCTCGTCCGCTCACAGCAAAAGTTTTTGCCGTTTTGCAGGTCGAAATAAACGGTATGAAAACAAGTAAACTAGCTGTAAATCAAACACACCGAAACGCATTTACCCTAACCGAAGAGAAATGCTCAAATTGCGTTTGTGCTCCGGTGCGAAGGTTTTGCAAATTGATGATAAGCTGATTGTATATTTGGTTCCCAGCACTAATTCTAATAACTCATAATAGTGATGCTACACATTTTGGTGTTTTGCACAAACATGATGCTGTAGTTGATACGCTTCCGCAGTTCTTTCAAGAACTATAGCAACAATAGCAACAATATGAATAACAAAACATATGCTGGCCATAGAAACTGAATGGGTGAGAGTAGTAGAGAGTGAGCGAAATAGAGAGAGAGTCTCCAGAGCATGCGCTCGCTGGGATTACAATTTGTCAACAGCTGTAATGCAGCTGCTATCGATATGGCTTGAGGCTTGCAGCTATTATCGATATAAAGTAGCCCAGCAGCAGTCACAATATATCGCGCGCGCTGTTAAAAATTTAAAATAAAATTCAAATCAAATTTATGTCGCTGCTGCTTTTGTAGTTGAATTTTTTTTTGTATAGTAGGCGTGTAAGTCGTCTTAATCGAATGTGTGTTTGAAAAGGCTCAGTATTGGGCGTGTTACACAATCAGTCGCACGAAACAAATATTTTGCTTCATAAATATATTTTATATATACACAAGTGAAAGTCTATTGAACAGGACCATACAAAATAAAAATTATTCAAGATGTTGCGCATACCAGGCATGCCCCTCCTACCAGGGACCCTCTTTCGTGAAGTGAGTAACCAATAAAGATGAGTTTTAATAGTTTAATACTTTTGAATAATTTTACGGCTTTCTGCTGTTTTCTTGGTTAGGTTAATAAAGTGTATTATCCCAAATCACAAACGTTGCTCAACTTTCGTGGTATTCCGATGCTCAGCGATCGGCAGAACTCGATGCCTGTGGATCCCGCCGGTGTTATAGTCGACATTAGCTGTCCACCAGCCAATGCTCATGCCTTATATCCCCCTCGAACGGGTCCACATCTACCGCCGTGGCTGGCATATGATAAGAAGGTGCTTAGTTTTAAAGCCTATTTTAAGCAGACACTGCAGGAAAACTTCCATGCCCCCTATATGGTTAGACATGTGAAAGTCTATTATTATCTGGAAGATGGCACTCTGGAAATTCACGAGCCAAAGGTACAAAATTCGGGCATTGTGCAGGGATGTGTGCTGCATCGTCAGCGGGTGCCGAAGCCGCCACCATGTGATAACGAATTTCTAGCGATTACGGATCTCAATGTAGATACAACGGTGCAGATCTTTGATCGATTCTATCACATCTACGACTGCGATCCGTTCACACGCACTTTTCTCAATAAGCGGGGCATTGTAGTGCCCGATCCGGTCATGGCAGCGGTGTAAGTTTAGCTTATTTACCTATATATATATATATATATATATATATATATATATATATATATTATTCTTTAAAATATTCTAGTGATCCTTCTGAGGCGGTTCGCAACCGCGTCCCGGCACGAGCTAGCAATCCGCCAGAGAAAAAGCATCCCTTTGCCCAGTTCCTCAAGTATGACCGCCAGGTACTCAAATTTCAAGCATATTGGGACGATCGCACAGATATGGGCGATGTGCGTAAGCTGGAGGTCTGCTACTATCTGGCTGACGATACCATCGAGGTGAAGGAGGCTCACATACGGAACTCGGGACGCGATGGCCCGAGCGTGTTTCTCAAGCGCGGAAAATTGCAACGCGTAAGCATTGAAGATCATGCGATGGTTTTACGAAATCAATAATTTTGTTCTTCCATAGGAATTTGATGGCATGCAGTTGCCTGGCCAGCAGACCCCGCAAACTCTGCTCAATGTGCTTGGAACTAATCGAAATGTTCGCTACTGTGTTGATCCACTGAATATTGGTAACAAGGAGATTCTCTATTACAATCAACGCGATTTGCAGATTGGCAGTGTGCTCAACGTTTATGGCCGATCCGTGGTTATTACGGACATGGATCCGTTCACCAGACAGTACTATCGAGATAACTACGGCATCGAGCAGTTTACACCGCTGCCAATGCCAACGCGATCGGATATCTGCAAGCCGTATGACAAATCCGGACGTATGCTGCCGCCGTACAATGGATGGGGAACCTACGAGGACTCGGCGGGCAATTGCATGTCGATTGTGATCAAGAGACCGAAGACTGATTTCAGGAAATTCATCAAATTCGATCGTTATGTCCTTCGGTTCGGCGCAAAGATGCTGTCGACCATACGAGAGAATTGTGAACGGATCTTTGTGATCAGTTACTATATGAGCGATGATACGATGCAAGTGCAGGAGGTAGCTGTACGGAATTCCGGTTTCCTTGGCGGCGTTTTCATGAAACGTACCCGAGTTCTGATGCCCGGCCAGGAGAAGTTCACGTGCAAACAGCCCCAGTACTATAGGCCGTGCAATTTCTACATAGGTGGCACAATGTCTATTAAGGATTTCCTTTTCCATCTGGTCTCTGCAGATGAGTTCACATTGATGTATATGGAGCATCATCCGGACCAATTTACGCACTGCAATCTGGACCTGATCTTGGAGAAGGTGCGCAAGTCCCTGGAGCCACGTATGTCACAGTTTGTCTCCAGCTGTGTACCCGACTGTCAAGATCTAGAAAAGAAACTGGAGAAGCGCACAGTGTTCATTTCGTTTGAGAGTCTCAAGGGTGCCTTAGTCGCCCTGATGGGCAATCAGATCAGCGATCATGAGATTATCACACTGTGCCGTCACTTTTCCGGCGAGCAGGCGGCGCCAAATGCCTGTGAACGGGAGAAGGTACGTGCCTCGGCCCATTTGGAGATCAAGCGTGCGTTATGGAATGGAAGAGATGAGCTGATGGAGCATTTCCATCACATAAATCCAACTAATAAGCCATTCCTGTCCGAGAGTCTGGTGCGATCGACGTTGCGTGGTTTCCGTATGCCGTTTACCCTGGAACTGATCGATACGATATTGTCGGTGCTCAATCGCAATGATTGCGATGACATTGAGGTTTGCGATCTGATGAACTTCATCGATGTCTCATGCACTAAGGGCTGCGATATGCCGCCTATCAACTATGCGTTCGAGCTGTGCCCCAAGCTGCCCTTCCAATACAAAGGACGTGTCGTGGACTTTGGCTGCCTACTCAAAGCCCTCAACCTGCCGCTCAATCTGCCCGCCACCAACACCCAGCCGACCAAAATGATAGGCGACACTCGCATTATGCCGCCATCGGGAAACGCTGACTGTTGAACACCAACCCAGTTAGTCGATCACTAAGACACAATACCCAGTCTCATCTGGATCTTCGACAAAGCCTGGAACACCTACACAGTTCACCGATACCATCAATACCAAATACCCGATTATAAACAGACTGTTGTTACACCTACACAGCTCGTTGATCTTCAATACCAAATCCCCGATTCTAGGATCGGGGATCGGAAGTGAATGATGTTACTGTCACCCAATTTTCAATTGTTGTCTAGTGTTTTTGTTTACGTCTCCCTGTTCCTCACATAGGATACATAAAAATTTCTTGTACAATATGCAATCGGTTTAGCGGACAACACATATTGTCGTATAGCAAACGTACAATACCTGGATCAAATCAAGCCCTCCCGCACACATGTGTATATATATTTATATATATATTTTAGATACTAACGCAAAAATGTGTACGAAAAAAAATGAATAAAATCCTATAGGCGGTTTAATTTATTTAACCTGGCAGTTCTTTGTTCAGCTTTTTATATAATTATCCTGAATCTTTTAAGAATTTAAACTGAAGAGAATGTTGATTTTGGAAAATTTGTTAAGTATACGCATATTCTGGAATTAGCGGTTTGCCGGTTTAATGTCAAGAACTGCGCAGGGCTCCAAGTATACCATGATAATACAAAATTACTATAAGATTTCTTAGCTGGAAAATCTAAAGTGGGAAAAACAAAATAGGAATATACTATTCCATTTAAGAAATACAGCTAAACTCTAACATTTACAGAATCTCACATCTTATGAAGCCAACAAAAAACTATCTTTGGCAAGAGTTTTGTACATTTTCATAAGTCTCTATTTATTAGATTTCTTCAAAATAGCATATTATTTTTTTGTTTGCAAAAAAAAAAAACTAGTTTTTTGCATTTTTTTTGTTTTTAGTTAAATAATAACATATCTTAAGGGAAATTTTTTCGCATATCAAGGGGGAGTTTTCCATTCCATTTTTGCGTAGCATCAAGTGATTTAGTCAAAAAATGCAGCTAATAAATTTTTTAAAAACTTTTTTTGTTTAGGCATATTTTTTTTAACTTTTTTACTTTTAACACTTTGTTGCTTAATAAATTTTTGAAAAAATGTTTGCGAGTTATATTTTTTGTTATTTCTTGCTTTGCCTTAAAAATTGATTTTTTTATTTATTTTTTTTTTAAACATTTATTTCGTATATATAATTTTATTGAAAGCCAAATTTGAGTTTACAAAAAATTTTTAAAATTATAATTTAAAAAATTGGTCGCTAGTATATAAAATTTTTGTATTGTTTATGCTTTACTTTTAACTTTTTGCTTGCTATTAATCGCGATTTGCTTAAGTACTGCACTTAAAATTAATTAAACATTTAAAACAGATATTTATATATATATAAGAGAGATAAAAATATATAGAATTTGGTATATCGAAAAAAGAAAATACAATTTTATACCGTGAAATGGGCTAAACTAAGGGATATCAGTAAAAAATATATATATAATCATTGAATTATTAATAGTAAAAAAAAAAAATACACTACAAATTGAAAGCCGAAGAAAAATTAGTTATTCATATTGTTGCTATTGCTGTTGCTGTTGTAGCTGCTGCAGTTTGTTGTTGTTGTTTGGGATTTCGGACAAGGAAATGTTGACCAGCGCCATTATTACCTATATATATATAGCATATAGCATAAGATGTATTGTATATGTGCAATTTAATTTTAATTTAAATTTTGTGTTTATTGTTACAAATGGGTATATAGGATAATGCAAATGTGATTACAATCGAAATGTGGTAAAGTCGTGAGATAGGGCGATTCATTACCGAAATAACTTGGCTGATCGAATGCAGTGCATCTATCAAGTTATCTACCTTCTCGCTTCTTTGCTAATAGTAACTAGCAAATTGACACTCGCAACCCATTGGCAGCTAATCCTTGTTCGCTGATAGCTTTGCCGCGCCATTTGTTGATTCGCAATTCATCACCCGCCGCATGTAACTCACGCAACTCGCTTCACGCTACTTGCTTCCCGCTTTTCGCTTGTCGCTTGTCGCTTCCTGCCACTCGCCACTGACTGTGCTTCTAGTCCTAGTCCTTTTATTTCCTCTTTTCTATTTGTTTCCATTCCTTCTAAACCATGTGCTATTACAATATTTGGCTATTCCCTTGTCCACAAACTGATGTTGGCGCTCCCTGCTTAGATCTCATCAATGTCTATTTCATCGCCATCCTCATCATCCATGGCGTTCTTCTTGTTAACAGCAGCAACGGCGGCGCTGACCGCTGCCACCTTCAAGGGTTCGACACGGGCACGATCATCATACTCGATTTCCACATCTGAATCTCCGCAAGCATTAACATCATCATCCGATGAGGAGTCCTCCTCCTCGGCATCCTTCAGCCATTGGACAAACGGTTCAACTCTTTCGTGTATCTCGGTAGCTATCTTCTTCGAAACATGACGCTTGCTGACTTTTTGAGCCCATTCAAGAATCACCTTCTCGTCCAGGATGTCCAAATCATAGAAGATCTTAAAGATTCCAGCCACCTTGCTCATCAACGTGTTCGCATGCAATTCAACAGTCTGCTCAATGCCACCGATTAGATAGCGTTGACCCTTCGGATTGTTATGGGTGAAGCGCAAAAGGAGATTGCGATTTTTCCTTACATCGTGCGTGATATTCTCAGTGAAGAGCAGTTCGGCCAGTACTAGCGGTGCCTTGTTCACAATATCCAAGCGCTCGGCCTCAATTAGCAGCTCCTTATGAGTGGCCACATCATCCAGCTGTTTCAAATCTCGCTTGTTTTTTACCAGCTCGTAGAAGATGTCAATGCGCTCCTTCTCTGTCTTGTCATAGTCGTCCGAAATGGTCATACCCTTGGCACCATCTGTCAGATCCTGTAACCGTGCGCGTATCGCCTCCTGCAAAAGATAAGCAATTGAATAAGTCAGCAGCGTAAGTCGAAAATTGCCTATGTTTCCTGTTATTATTATGTTATTCGAGATTCTTACTAAAAGCAACATTAACAGAGTCTTGCACTGTAATCTAACAGTTAGAGCATTAATCTATGTTATCTCAGTTTCTGCTATTATTAGCAAGCTGTTTTGCATACATTTAACAAAGTTGAAGTTCTAGATACTTCACTCGCATATCGTAGCTCACCTTGGAAACCTCAACGCTCCAGCCGCCATCGTCGTCATCCTCGGCCATGCTCTTCTCTGGTATGGCAGCGCTAATCTCGGCTTCCGTTTGGCTGGCATGGTTGGTGCCGTTGCCGCCGTCGGATTCTCCGCCAGAATTGTTGGCCACTGAATTGTTGGACATCGACCCATCAGAGTTTTCATGCTTTTGCTTCTGAACACGCTTCGAGCGTTTGCCTTCCGTTAGCGATGAACCCTGGGCAGCGGGATTCAACGATGGCGGATTCTTCACAATGTACGTATTCACCTTGTGGTTGACCTTCAGTAAGCCATGGAAACCACAGGCCTTACACGACTGCGAGATGGTCTGATTCTTGGCCGAGACAGTTAGATTTGTCTCCGGGTTATCGCACTCGGGACAGAGTACGAACTTTCGTATAAAACCATCGAGCAAATCCTGTAGCTTGTTCACATCATGCGATCCATTCACAATAAAACGTTCGTTCTACGAAATTGAATAAATAAATATATTAGAGCTATATATAGAAAGGACCGAGAGATGGAATTATCTACATTTTCGGACTTACCTCTATCTATATTCATATATCACCTACCTTATGATCGAATTGCGTTTGGGCGCCCAGCTCACAGCCAAAATACTTGGTTGGATAGGTAGCTGGTCTCCCGATTGCTCTAGCCACCTCGGCCATGTTGACGAGAACCGTTTTAATGCCGTTGCCTTTGCCTTCGACTTTGGCCTGGAGGCGTGGCATTTTGTACCGATAGAAGATATCCGTAACACTGCGATTCACGTTGACGGTCGCCATGTTGAAGCTCCGAAGTACCGTTTGGTTTGAAGTGAATGATTGTTTGAACGATTGTTGACTGATTCAATTATTGTTGCTGCTGATCAACTAGATCTAGATGCCGATTGCTGACTGTCTGTAATGGTGTGTGTGTGGGTGTAGCGCTGGCAGCGTTTTTTTTTCGGGGTACGGGGATCAGATTTGACCGGGATCGTATTGGATCGGCTAATTCCAATTGTTTCTGGTGGTTTGTGCGGCTGGCAGCACCAACTTCTTGACTTCAGCTATTTTGGCTATTTTGCAATTGCTTCGTTGCGCCTCGTTCCCGTTCATTAAATTTGCTTTTGGCTTAACCTGTGCTCTGATCGCGCTGATCTCTAGAATCTCTCTCAGTTTCTTACTCACGCTAGCTGATTCGCTCGCTAGCTCTCTGGCAGGTTTGTTTGCTTGTGGAGAATCTAGTCAGTTGCAATCCTCGTCGTTCACGAGCATCCAAAAATAACAAAATTCAAACTGGGCTATAGGCTTCCCAAGTTCGTTATCAATTTTGGGTTGTTGAACCTCTTTAGCAGTTTTGGAACCTACACTTGCTTTCTCATCTAGTCAGTTGGTGTTATCTTCAGTTGCTTCTATTTCCTTTCCCCTTCCTTTCGGTTTGTAGTGCAGGCTTTACTATAGTAGTAGTATTTATATGCTCTCTAAATATCTGGCATAGTCTTAGCTATTGGTGTTTTTTTTTTTTTTTTGTTTTTTTAAGTTTTTAAATTTTTTTTGTTTTTTATGTATTTTTTTGTTTTGCTGTATGTTTAGTAAAAAACTATTGGAACGGTACGATGGTTGGCTCACGTGTACCTGAATGGCTGTAACTTCCGATGCCTATTACTTGAAGTCCTACAAGTGGGAGAAAAAATAAGAACCATTAATCGAATATAAATATCGATCATTTTTAAAAAAGGTTTTTCACACAGTTTTCATTATTATATATATAGTGATTTGCAGACTTTGCCAAGTGATGTCATTTAACATTTGTATATGGAAGTTGTATATGCAGCTAACAGCTGTTAGCTCTTAACTGTAATATGTGTGGCTGTTCCTTAATATTCATTGGTAGAATATTGAGTTTGCTACTCATGCAGATGCTAAATATTGATTTTCCCTTACTATATAAAATTATAGTTCAAGTTAACCAACTGTCATCAGCAACTCAAATTATAGAGAATACATAAAAATATAATTTATGCTAATTTAAGGCCACAAATGCGTGCTAAAGACTTCAAATGCCAAAAGACTAATAATCGATAACAGTAACAGCTGTGCTCTTTCGACCTATTTCACAGAAAGACCCTGAATCTGGTAACTGTTGCATAATTATAGGGTATACAATGGCTATGGTAGAACTAGCGTAACACTTACCGATGACTTATAGTTCGCCTCTTTGAATTCATGCACAGTTCGAAGCTTTTACTCCGTTTTTGTGGAATTGGAGGTGCGCCTTTTTTTGCTGGTGTTTCTGCAAGAAAAGAAATTATGTTAGAGATGACTTGGGATGGATCAGGTGCATTCCTATACATATATAAATATATATATTTTTAAATATTTATATATATATAGTTCTGTATAGTATTTGAGACCTATCTTACCAACATAGGTGTACAGTTAGGCCAGCTTTCGGTACGTTTCATAGCAAGTGAACATGGGGAACCAACTTTCGACACAATAAGGACACTTCAAACAGGATATACGACACACGTTTTCTTTTTCGAGGAATTGAATCTTCCAGCTAGGTCTTTAGCTTGATGCGTGCGTATGTGTATGTGTGTTATGACTATTGTTTAAGAAGTGTCGTAGGTATATATATAAGTATTTATATATATATATATATATCTTATTGATTTGCAGCGGTTGGATGGGGCCAGAACGATCGATTGGGATTGCTCGCTCTTACGCCAGCCTTTTTAATGCCGGCTCATCGAAAGCATATAATATGAGCTGCTAGCATTGGCTCTCTCTCTTCTTTTTACACGGAGTAATTTCGAACCAACGCTTAACCAAAATTTAGACCACATCAAAAAGACTTTATCAATGCAACTTCGCTTTGCAATGCAACGATATCGCTGTGTCTCTGTGTGTAAATGAGTGTGACTGTGTGAGTGTACGAGTGGAGTGTGAGTGTGTGTTATAATATATATACATATATAATAATATACATATATATATATATATATATATATATATATATATATATATATATATATATAAGCTATATAAATATATATATATGTATATATATATATATATATATTTGATATATATATATATATATATATATATATATTATTCAGCGGCTTGTTATCTTGATATCACGTCCAATTTGAATTTCATTTGCATTTGCATTTCTTATTCATCAACGGGCAGGAGAGACAGAGCAGAGGAGTAAATGCCAGTCACTGCAAATTTGAGATTTACACTGAGAATTTCGCAGGTTATATATCGAATAATTTCAAAATTGAATGCCTTGTGTCAAGTGTTTCACTAGAGTTTGTTGCCGACCAAGTGTCTAATTGACAGCAAACTCAATGAAAGCCATATAAATTATTGAAAGTTCATGTTTCTATAAAAATACAAATTATGGATATATGATCGATGTTGAAACAAAAGTTACCTTTCATTATAAACTCAAATTTTTATATACTATATACAATATAAATTACATTTGTTATTTGAAGATGGAAAATTTCCCTGGAGAGTTCGAGTAGCTAAATACAATACGGAGTGATTTCCTTAAAGATGTTTTTCAAACAGCTGAAGAGTTACATTTTGCTAGATCATCCCAAGCACGAGTCGAGTTAACAGACAATGCTAACGCTTATTCAACGGGAATTTTCGTAAGTTAGTTAAAGAGAGATCCACACGAAAGGGTTAACACAAAATGTTCATTTTATAAAATTCCTAAAATTGTTCGCAAATAAGAGAATCCATTGCATACGATAGCTGTACTTTTATTCTATGGGAATTTCCGCTCATTAATTTAACAGTGAAGCTTAACAGAGGAGCTACTGGCAAACTATTTCGTAGCTAAATGCAAACTTGAAACGAAAACCAAACACACCACATAAGCATGTGGTGTGGTGGCTGGCGTCCTGTGGTGTATTATTGCATATTCCTCAGTGTCTCTGTGTCTGTATGTGTGTGTGTGTGTGTGTGTCTTGAACTAACTAACTAAGAACTCACCGCTGAGGTCATAGGTAATGGCCACAGTATGTCGCTGGATGGTTAAATCGCACAGCATATGATGCAGCTCGCTTTTATGATTGGTTGTTACGAGCAGTAGCTGAACGAGTGCCGCAAGGAATTGCAATGCCAATGGCAAAGGCAACGACAACGACGACGACGACGGCGACGGCGACGAGGACGATGGTGACCACGACGAAGACGACGACGACGACGACGGCGACGACGTCAACAGCGTCAACGACAGTTTCGTTTGCTTCGGCGGCGTCAGGTTGATGACGTTTAACCAGTTGGCAGTTGTTGTTGTTGTTGGTATTGTTATGATTATTCTGATTATCACTGTTGTTGCTGTTTTTAGCAGCACAGCGTTGACTAACAGGATCTGCTGATGCTGCTGCTGCTGCTTATTCTTATTCTTTGTGTTAACAGTGCGCTGGCTGTTAATGTTGCAATCACTGTTACGTTCACCGTTGCTGGCTGTTATTCTTAACGTTTTGCTGTTTATGTGAGATTTAAATATGTTATCGTTACCGTTATCCAATATCGATCGATAGAACGATAGCTCAACGCGAAATAACGACAAATGACATATATGTATTCACATATTTATATATACATATGGATGTATATATGTGTGTGTGCTCTGCATATGCGAGTTCTCAGCTCGAGCTTTCGACTCAAAAATGATCGATTATATTGCTTTGCTCTTATTCTTCAATAAAGTAGTGTTGTTATTACTGCTACTTCTATATCTATAAATTTATTAATCGTCGTGTTTCTTCTTCTTTCTACCTTCTTGGACCAATTTAATGTGTGATATTTGGAAACTATATACACATAAATATATATACAGATATACTTATATATACTTTTGCGCCTATATCATAAAAATTGCTAGGGAATTGCATTGATTGCAAAATATCCGAAAATTCAATGCACAAAATAAAATCCTACATAAATAATTGAAATTTTCTACAGAAATTGCCAGACACATTTACATATACACATATGTGTCTGAGAGAGAGAGAGAGAGAGAGAGAGAGAGAGAGAGAGAGAGAGAGATTATGTATGTATGTAGTTTAGAGTAGCTTAGTTTATCGTTTTATATAAAAAGCAGCAGCAACAACAAGAACTTCATTGCACACACACACGCACACACATACGCCTATTATATATATATATATAGAGGAAAAATCCAATAATTACAATGCCAATTGGCACGAAAATTGTGTCTCTGCGAATTTCTTTCTTTATTTTTTTTGGGGCGTTTATATATATATGTGCGTATATATATCTGATTCACATATATAATTTATATATATATATATATATATATATATATATATATATATATATATATATATATAATAATAATGTAATTTATATATGTATATATATATATATATATATATATATATATATATATATATATATATATATAAAATTGCTTACAACTTTTCTTTTGTTGTTGCACGCACTGCGTGGAAAATTTTTTCACGTAACGCGAACAATTCGACCAAGGGGAAAAGGAAAATGTCGGAAAAAAACTTGCGATGGGCTTAACGCTGACGAATAAACTAACTTGACTGACTGTTGACGGCGATGCTGAGAGCCCAAGTCCTGCCAGCGAGTACGTGTGTGTGTCGGGGATGGAACACACGGGACACGCACGGCACAGAACAGAGCAGCCCCAAAATGCGCATGTGCCATGGCCCTTTGCAGCAGCAGCAGCAATAACAACAACAAAACATATGTTTAACAGAGGCAGCCAACCAAGCCCCAAACACCCTCGGCCAACCGATTCGCCTCCTACTCCACTCGTAGAATGCAACTCTCAGTTCGGTTCTAGCATATGTTAGGCGCCAATTAAACGCCTTATATAATGCAAAATGTGCTTTTTCTTTTGTTATAGGGTCAGCCGCAAAGTAGGCAATGAAAAGCCAATGGTAAAACAGTGAAAAGTGCCAGCACTAACAGGAACAACAACAACAACAAGAGAAGGAGCAGCAGCAGCAGCCGCAATACCAAAAGGAAGCACAACAACAGTTAAACTACAACTGCAGGTCACGCAATGCCAGCAGCAGGGAGTGAGCGAAAGAGGGGAGGCAGCGGGAGCGAACACAACTGTTTGACAACTGTTTGTTGTGCAAGCGAGAGCGCATAGATGGGACTAGGGCTGCAACTAGCAAACAGCTGAGAGCGAGCGAGAGACAAGGAGACAGCGCAAAAGTGAATGGGCTGCACATTTGAACAGCTGAGAGTGCGGGCGAGAGCGAGAGAGCAACTGTTGTGGAAGCTGAGCAATGAACTTATCAATCGAATGCCTTCTGAATACCGTGTACATTTCATAAAAGATATTTAAGAGTTGATTTTCTCTCGATGCCCAATTGCCACACAGAATAGTTTGTATATACTATAACTATCTACATATTTTTGTATATACTTGTATACTCTGGGATGTGCATAATTGCAATTATATTTGTATATTTTTCTTATATATATAAAGTACACTTCAGACTATAGTAATAAGCTTTTAGATCTTTCGAGTTCAATTAAAAGTAAACTTTGATGAGATAACTAAGTCTGCAGCATAGTATCTCTACAGGGTATATAAAATGCTCATTATATTTGTGTACTTAAATAACCATGAAATTGCTTTTTTATACTTTTTTTTAGAATCGCATGACAAATACAATTTAAGCGATAAAAACTTATATATAATATATGTATACATGTACATATATTTCATATCCCATATATATTTATAAATTTCTTGGTGTGACGTTCAGCGTTTGTCGTGATTGAAAAGAGAAAACTTTCGAGTTTTCATTTCACAGTTTATTATTAACCAACAGAATTTTCATTGCAATTTCAAAGAAGCAGAGAGAAGATGCAAGACAAGCGGCACAATTAGTTGTCGAGAAAATAAGAAAAAGGAAAATACTTGCAATTGGATAGCGTCAACAACTGTTGCACACAAAGGAATCAAAGGATGCGAGTGTCGTGGGGCAGCGGCAAGCACATGGAGAGAACAAGAGACAAATGAGAATTTCCGCAGTGACAAAAAAGAAAACACAATTTAAATGTCGAACGCATCAAACAATGAAAGCTCATTCAAGCGAACACCCACGAACCCACTTGCGCTTCTGAAAAGAAATCTATCTATAGATGGAGCAGAAAGAAAGAACTTAAATTCAATATAATACAATTCATTTATAGACGCAGAAGCTATAAAGAGCTCTTTATTTATATTGTATACAGTTCAAATAGACTCACAATAATACAGATATATATATAGTACAATACTATATAGAATATAGCGTGCATAACATATATTTTAAAATCCAAGTATATGATTCCCTGTATAGTTAAAAAAGACTCTGACTTGTTGCAGATTATATAATATGAGAATACAATTCTATACTTTACCATATATAGCACCAAAATCCAGGTGTTATATGTAAGAGTGAAACAATGTAGTCGAAATTTGTACAAGTCACAAGAAATATATAAATATTATATATTATATGGACATACACAACAGATATACAAACTTTTTGCAAAAAACTAGAGCTTTACGCAAGTAGAGAAAATATTTCTCTAAGCCAACTATCCACTTAATATGAGTTTTCACTGTATTTTGGGAAAATGTTAAGCTGAGTTTGCTTTTGCACCTAACTGCATAAAAATACTAAATTTTGACCTAGAGCAAGCGGATCCGACATACCCTATAATGGCCACTGTACGCATGGGACATTTCAATCGACCACCACCAATGCCATAAACTGGTTTCTCACTTTTATTATCAACGTTGTTTTGCTGTTGTTTGTTGGCTGGCTGCTTGCAAAGTGCCAAACAAGAAACAAAAGAAATATAGAAAGCAACAACAAAATGTAACAAAGGAATTCAAATCAAGTTCGATTTGCTGCGAAACGTGATAGATATCCTAGAATAATATTGGGCTTACGAAAAACAAAATAAAATGCGGCAAGTAGGCTATGAACGACTAAATAATATTCTACACACAGTCAAAAATTAATTATGATCTAAATTTAAAGCAAAATTGTGCCTAATACGTGAATCAAACCCGATCATATATAACCAGATTTAAGATAGACTAGATATACTTGTATATACAACCACATTTTGTTGTTGTTTTCAATAAGTATTAAATAACCTGAAGAGTTGGCTTCCAAATGCAAATGGAATTGGTAAACAAAGTTGCCCATGCAGAGCAGGTGAGGCGGACCAGCATCAGAAAGAGAGAGAGAGAGAGACAAAACAAAAACGGGGCCATTTGATTGGAATTGATTGCGCATTGTCTTTTGGCTGCTATTAAAATTATAACAATTGCGTTTAGTTCCACTCTAAACAGACGTCTAACAGTGTGCTGTTAAGTAACAGAGCAACAGCAAAAATAAAATATGTAAATTTATGTATATACTAACTAAGCAAGTAGATAAGTGTGCATGTGTATAGGTATGTCTGCATATGTGTAAGTGTAAGTGTGTGTATCAGTTGATCGGTTACCGCATGCGCACATTAGGCTTAACAGAGCACATACACACACATTCAACAGATATGCCTATATGCATGTGTATATACATACGTATGTATATAAGAAAAAAGTACATATCGCGAGATAATGATGTTCATTTCGCTCATGATCTTGAATTGCGTAGGCGTAACGAAAGAAAACACTGGAATGCTGTTTTTCTTTCTTTCTCTTTTCCGCTGGAAAATGTGCCACAAATTGCCAATTAAATACGAAATTCGTAATAGAAATTTAACAGGTGCTTTTGAATTAAGCAGATTTTTTCTGTTTACAGGTATGTATATATTAAAAATTCCATAAAATATGCAATTAATCAAATTTAATTTGCTATGAACTATTTTTATTTGTGGTTTCTCTACAAATGTATGTTATATATATACCAAAATATTTTTATGGTATGGTATATAGAGAGAAAAGTATATAGAGTACCTATAACCTTAAAACTAGATGATCAGATATTACCTATTTTCCTCAGGTAGTCTTCACCGTATATTAATGGAGCTATTTGTTTGATTTAAAACGATTTAATATCTAGATAGATTTGCAAAGTTCACTCTATTAAGCATTCATTATATCCGTTAAGTCACAAATGGGCAAATATACTAGCTTGTTTTGTAGGTGTTTGTTTCAAGATCGAGAAAGTTTCTAGCTGCAGTAGAAAGTTTATAAGACTCCAATGCGCTAGCTTCTTTTGAATCTATTAAGCTTCCCCCATATATCCAATATCCAATTATGTTTTTGTAGAAAAATAATAATGGGAATTTTAGATAATAGCTTATAATGTTTATACGGATACATATACATATATATGGACACATCTCGTGTTCTGGGGTTTACAATTGAGAGGTACTTACCACTTAATCTTTCAAAAGTCATATAAGATATTATGTTTCCCCTGCTTGGGGTGCGCAATGCAATCTCACGAATTAGATAAGGAAGTGTATGAAGAATCTCTTCTCTCCTCTCAACAGACGTCTCAAATTCTCAACGTTTCGATCTGGCGTTCTCTTTCTTTCGCTCTCACTCTCTATATGTGTTTGTCTTGCTCACACACCAGATCTTTTATTTCACGGTTTTGATTTGATTCAGTAGATATATATTATATATATATGTGTAGGTATATATATATATATAGGTATTTATATGTTGGTTAACCGTAACTGATTAGTACAACTCTTGTTGTTGTTGCTTTTCGCTCTTTTTTTTTGCCACGTGAGAATTTTTGCGCAACTTTTTTTTTTTTTGTTGCGATGGCCGCTGGCAGCGCTAAACCACGCGAATTGCTTTTTGGTCAATTGTTGTTGCTGTTTGCTTGTGCAGCTGCTGCAAAAAGTCTGTAATGAAATAAAATGAAAGATATATAAATACACATGTACATATGTGTTGCACATTTGTTTACAATCGCAAATAATTTCGCATTGAATATTGAAAAAAGTTCGGACAATATACTAAATGTTAATTGCGCATGTTGCCCAACAGAGGGAGACAGTCTCTACTCCTCCCCACCAGCTGTAAACTCACTGTTGTTTTACAGTGTGCGTGAATGTCTATGTGTGTGTGTCGCGATCACTTGTTGTTGTTGCTTTGTGAACAGCAAAATGAGACGAAACGTGCGCAGTACACTACACATATAGGGGAAAAAACCTTTGGGATATTCATCAGCTAAATAGTACTACCATTCGCTTGCAAAGTCGCACATACAAACTAACACTTCATGTGTGTTGCGATCATTTGTGAAATTATAATTTAGCTGTTATCTTTTTGTCCGTTTTCTACTCAGCCCTCTCAATAGTTAATATGTTGCTAAGACATATTATCGCCAACAATGCACGTAATTTTATTTTTCAGTGCATATACACGCATATATATATATATAAATACACACACTATCATGCAAATGCACGGTCACAATAGAAGCAGCCACGCCATTTAACCTATTTTGAGGTTGGGTCTGCCACTTTGCATATATAATTTTACCTTTTTGTTTATACGGATCTTTAACACAACGATTGTATAGAACGTTGGCTTTTATAAGCGAATGAATAATGCGATTTGCAACTGATTTTCCACGGAGGTATGACGACAAACTGCTGTGCACAAATAGTGATGTACAGAAAGTAACATAGTATCGATAGATCAATTCAAAGACGTTGGCGCGAAGACATCGCGTATCGCGATGTGTAACGAAGCAAATCAAAGCAATCTAATCAAAGCAATCTAATTTTATTGTTAGAGTGTGACTAAATGTCAATCTGGATGTAGCTTTATCCAGATTGACATCTTGTCACTAAAGTGTCATAAAATGTTAGAAAACTATTCAAAATAGACTTAAGTCATTTGAGATCGATAGGCGATTATGAAACACTGAACTTTAAAATTTGAATATGTATATATCGATAGCCGTTTCGCAACGAATTTTCTATATATGCATTTTTATTTTTTTTTTTTCAGAACATTTATTTTTATACGATCAATGTTTAATTGACGTAAAAATAAAAGAAACAGCTGTTGACGATGCCTTGCTAATAATTTGGTCTTTTTAACTGAATCTTAATATTCAGGCCGCGATGCGAATGCAAAGTGTGGCCGTGCTGATATTGACAGAAAAAAATATACATATGTATTTTAGAAATAAATATATTTTAGAAATAAATATATTGCACACATTGCATGCACTCGTATGAAGCTAATAATTATTTCACTAAAATGTGAATACAGATTAAATTGTGAACTGGATTGCCATTTAATTGGAAAAATGTTCTTGATAAGCTTCCAATAAGAATTGCCATTTTGAGTAAATTATCGATTGCTTAGCATATCGATAGATGCAGAACTGTGACCGGCAGCGTGTTGTCATATTGTTGTTTAAAAAACCGAATATTGTGATTTGTGATTTGCAGCCGTGGTTACATTAAATCGACAACATGCCTAAAGAACAGTTTCGCGCCTCGGCGCTGAACAAGAAAATGTAAGTTAGCTATAGCCAGCAGCGAGATATAATTTATTGATTTATAATTTGTGCAGCTCACATGTGCAATTTGGCATCAGCGGCGCCGATGAAATTCAACAGGAATCGCAAGTCCGCATTATTTCAAAGAACTTGTATCAGGCACAACGCCAACCGGTGCCGTATGGAGTACTCGATCGTCGCATGGGCATCAGCACCAAGGATGCCGTCTGCGAGACTTGTGGCCAGGGCTTAAACGAATGCATTGGACATTTTGGTTATTTAGATCTCGCCTTGCCTGTCTTTCACATAGGACACTTTCGGTCGACAATAAATATTCTACAAATGATATGCAAGACATGCGCACATGTTATGCTTAAGCCAGAGGATCGTGCGGTATTTGAGAAGAAGCTTCACAACCCCAATTTCTCATATCTGGGCAAGAAGGCTCTGCACTCGCAGATGCTCGCCAAAGCCAAGAAAGTGACCAAATGTCCGTATTGTAATGCAGCCAATGGAGGTGTTAAGAAGGGGCCCGGCTTACTTAAAATCCTCCACGATCCATACAAAGGGCGCAAAAAGGATGCCACTTTCACCAGTCACATGGAAGAGATGCTGCGCTCCACAGAGTTGAATCGGGATTTGAATTTAACGCTAAGCAACTACAGCGCGGCAGAGGAGCTAACGCCGCTAATGGTGCTCGATCTGTTTGAGCAGATACCACAAAGTGATATCGCGTTGCTAGGCATGTGCTCGCGTGGTGCGCATCCGAAACACTTGATTGTCACCCGTGTCTTTGTGCCACCTGCCTGCATCAGGCCCTCTGTACTGTCGGAGGTCAAGGCGGGCACCACGGAGGACGATCTGACCATGAAACAGAGCGAAATTCTTTTGATCAACGATGTCATACAGCGCCATATGGCCACAGGTGGTAAAATAGAGCTGATACATGAGGATTGGGACTTTCTGCAGCTGCATGTGGCTCTCTATTTCCATAGTGAGATCAGTGGAATCCCGTTGAATATGGCGCCCAAGAAGACAACGCGTGGCATTGTCCAGCGACTGAAGGGCAAACAAGGACGCTTTCGCGGCAATTTGTCCGGCAAACGCGTGGACTTCAGTGGCCGCACGGTCATCTCACCTGATCCCAATCTGATGATCAATCAGGTGGGCGTGCCAGTGCGTGTGGCCAAGATACTGACCTACCCGGAGCGCGTAAATCCTGCCAATATACGGCAAATGAAGCAATTGGTACGCAATGGACCCGCCATGCATCCGGGCGCCAACTACGTGCAGCAGCGCGGCTCTAGCTTTAAGAAATACTTGGCCTATGGCAATCGCGAAAAAGTTGCCCAGGAGCTCAAGTGCGGCGACATCGTGGAGCGGCATTTGCGTGATGATGACATCGTTCTTTTCAACCGCCAGCCCTCGCTTCACAAGATGTCCATCATGTGCCATCGCGCTAAGGTGCAGCCGCAGCGCACGTTCCGCTTTAACGAATGCGCCTGTACGCCGTATAATGCGGATTTCGACGGCGATGAAATGAATTTGCACTTGCCACAGACGGAAGAGGCACGCGCCGAGGCCCTAATCCTGATGGGCAATCAATCGAATCTGGTGACGCCGAAGAATGGAGAAATCCTGATTGCGGCCACACAGGATTTCATTACGGGCGGCTACTTGCTGACCCAGAAGGAGGTGTTTCTTACTAAAGAGGAGGCGATGCAGCTGGCCGCTTGCTTTTTGGCCAATGAGGACTCGACGATGCGCATTCAGATGCCGCCACCAGCCATTTGGAAGCCGCGTCGCCTCTGGACGGGCAAGCAACTGTTCAGTTTGCTCATGCGACCCAATGACGACTCCATTGTTCGTCTCAACATGGTGAACAAGGGACGCAACTACTCGGGCAACATGGATCTCTGCGTCAACGACTCCTGTACGTCATATGCTTACATTTACTTTGTTTGCTCACTCTTTTTAATATCCACCTGTCTCATTCGGCTGCAGGGATTCATATTCGTAACTCGGAACTGATGTGCGGCACCATGGACAAGGCCACCATGGGCTCCGGTACCAAGCAGTGCATCTTCTATCTGCTGCTGCGAGATTTTGGCGAGGCTTTTGCTACTAAAGCCATGTGGCGTCTAGCCAGGGTGCGTATAAGTTTTATTTGTAGTCTTCCCTGGAACTGTGAGGCTGCGTGTATTGTATTTTACTCTCTCTCTCTCTCTCTCTGTCTCTCTCTCTCTCTGTCTCTCTCTCTCTCTCTGTCTCTCTCTCTCTCTCTCTGTCTCTCTCTCTCTCTCTCTGTCTCTCTCTCTCTCTCTCTGACTCTAAGCGCGTGTGTCTCCTTTTTTATCTACTCTCTTTGTCTTTGTGCTTGTGTCTTTACGCCCTCTGGTTGTGACTGTTTTCCCAGCTGTCTCTTTCGTATATGTGTATGCTACATTCCTGTCTATCTCACTCTCTCTCTCTCTCCCCCACTCTCTCTCTATCTCTCTCTCACTCGCTCTCTCTATCTATCTGTAAATGACTTTCTCTATATATACATATACATATATCAGGCCAACTCGCTATCTTCGTCTCTGCATGTCACCCCATCTCTCTATCTTTCTATCTATCTCTCTCCCTCTGTGTCAGCCTATTTCTACCTCTCCCTCTCTCTTTCTCTGTCTCTCTCTTTCCACTTCCTCCTCTCTGTCTGTTTGTTTTCTGGAATACAGTCAAACATGGTGCTGTCCAAGTTGAATTTCAACGTCTTTATTTATTTTTTTGAACAAACTCTCTAATGCTCCAATCGATATCAATAAGAATAGAAGTCTTTCTACGAAATCCCTATTAATCGATTGTTCACGTGATAACGATAACCTTTCAAAAAAATATATACATATTTGAGAAAATCTTGGAGTCATGGCTCTTTCGCCCGAATCGAAAATGAAATTAAACATAGGCTAGCCCGGTTGATACGATAGTAATATAGAAAAATGCCCATAATAGGGCAATCAAACGATATCAATTGAAATTGAAACAAAGAATCGATAACTGGCATGTGGAACTGAACCCCTTTAATGTCAGTTCTACAACAATGAGGTACTTGAAGATAAGCGGCCTTGCTCTTAAACCTTTTGTGCCCAGCCTAGCACCAGACCCAGTGGAGCTATCTGTGTGATGGTATATAGAAGATACTGATGGGCTAGAGATCATATGAGAGAGAATGGGGTGTACGGGAAGGCGGGAGCGGGCTGGCCTATCTTATCTGTGGCATTCGTGGCATGGGGAAATCTTTTTTTGGTTTATTCGAGTGCTATATATTTGCGCTTTATTTGCGAAATGGAAGGAAGTGGACATTTGATTGATTATTATCTTAGCCCAGGCATCAGTTTAGCTGAGTGGCAGTCCCGTTGTATCGGCGATATAGTCCAAGAACGAGGTGAGACGCACATAGCCCGATGGATAGCCGCTGGTGCACTGATCCTCGGCGACAAATGAATTGATGCCAATTTGTATCCAGGCATTCGCGTTGCTGCTATATACGATCAGTGGCCCGCCGGAGTCGCCGCTGCACGTGGACATCTTGCTGCCCGCATAGCCCTCTGCGCACAGTGTCGATGCCAACACCACATTGGAGCCAAAGATCGTCAGGCACTTGTCGTTGGCGATCACCTGCACCTGGGCATAGAGCAGCTCCTGCGAAAAGTCCAAGTACTCATCGTCGATCAGGCCAAAGCCGGCGATGGTCGCCTGCGTGCCCACATAGTTGTTGCTGGCCTGCTGGCTGCTCACCAGCTGGATGGGCTGAATTGTGCTCGAGAAGATCAGCTGCTGTGGCAGCTGCACCAGCGCCACATCGTTATTCATATTATCATTGTAATTGGGGTGCACGAACAGCTGTGTTGCCGTCATATTGAGCGCTTCATCCGGATTCAGCTCAACGCTGCCAAAGATCAGATAGAGCGAGCTCCGGCCGTACGCACAATGGCCCGCGGTTAGGACCCAACTGTTCGAAATGATGGACCCGCCGCACAGCAAATCATCCCATTCATCGCGCTTCAATATCACCTGCCATGGAAATTGTCCGGCTGCCGCACGCTGGCCGCTAATAATGCGTCCTTGCTGTGAATTGAGAGATTCGAATGTGGATTGTGAATCGGGCATTCGCTGCGAGCTTCTCCCTTAGCAACTTACAATATCCACTTGTGAGGCAGGCGGAGCTGCTAGCACCATTTGGAGCAACAGCAGCCAGCAAATGCCTCTAGCTGTGCCCAATCCTGGCCCGCTACTACGCATCCTTGTGAAATCCCTCATTGGCTCCTCTATCGCTCTCTCTCTCTTTCTCTATCTTTGTCTGTCTGTCTCTCTTTGTGGTGTCGCTTGTTGCTCGGCGACGTCTGCGTCGCTTTGCGCCTATATTCGCAATTATATGCGGACTCATGTGCAACCCACTATGATACTGGCCCGCCCCCAATCTGCTGCGACCCCCTCCTCAGCTCAGCTTGTCTGCGTTTTGTACAATTTCTTATTAACAACGACCAGGCCGTGTTCTTGTTATTTGGCCAGCTCGCAGTTCGCAGCGCAGCTCGATAAGATTAATTACTCACACGCCAGTGCTGCTTCACCTGTCTCTATCTCTGCCGCAGCTAGCGTCGCTGTTGACGTCGCCTTTAACGTCGCTGCTACTGCTTAAATGCCTAGCTAACTGTTCGCCCGATCGCCCTCTCATCAGTTCCTTTTTCCAACTTAGTTCAAGCTCTTATCACTGATAATGTTCAAAAATAAAGACTTCAATATTACACTAGACAACATAATTGAGCCACACTAAACAGTTTATTGCCTATACCACTAAACTAAGAGTCTTTAAGAATTCATGATAATATTAAGTATTCGGATTGAACATAATGCTCCGAAATCTATCATATACAGCGAAAGTATTTAATACTTTGAAAACAAAATTAAATAAACCACAATAGATTCGAATAAGATTATAGCACTTAATACTTTATACAATTTTCAATACTGCCATCAATAATGATTGAAAACCTCTTACAATGCTTCGAAACATTTTTAATATCTCTGCAAAAATGTTTGAATTTCCTTATAAAATGTGAGTTGCTTTATGTGATTTGAATATATCATAGAGCGTTTAATGCTAAACTGCGAATAATAATGCTCTCATCAATAACTTCTACACTATGTATAAAACAAAACACAAAGATAGATTAAAATAGGTATTAAAGCCTTACAAAGAAAAGTAGAACTAGAAAGGGAGAGGGATAGTATGTAAATGAATATATAAACAAATGTACATTAGGCGAAAGTTTTCTTTGTTGTGCAGTGTAATTTAATTAGCTTACCTGCCAGTCGCTTGTCGGTACGAGCGAATTTAACCAATTAAATGGCAAACAGCGAATTATTTACGTGCTTAACACCCGGTTGCCCTCTGTGCTGCCCCCGCCACGCCCTCGTCGAGCACCTTGACGTGAGTTTATCTCAATCTGGCGACAACTTTCGCCGGAATTGTTTCTGGTTTAGCCATGACGGCACTTAAGAACCCACAAACTAAATAAACCAAAATTCCATGCAACTATAAATAACTGTATGACAAACTCTTTCAGATTGCGTCGTACTTCATACAGAATCGCGGATTCTCGTTTGGCATCAGCGATGTGACGCCCAGCGCGAAGTTGCTGCAGCACAAGCAGGTCCTGCTAGAGCGCGGCTACGCCAAGTGCAACGAGTACATCGACAAGCTCAAGGCGGGCACTCTGCAATGCCAGCCCGGCTGCACGCCCGCAGAGACCCTCGAGGCTGTGATGCTGCGCGAACTGTCCGGCATTCGAGAGCAGGCGGCCAAGACTTGCTTCGCCGAGCTGCATCCAACCAATAGCGCCCTGATCATGGCGCTCAGCGGCTCCAAGGGATCCAACATCAACATCTCCCAGATGATTGCCTGTGTCGGACAGCAGGCGATCAGTGGCAAGCGAGTACCCAACGGCTTTGAGAATCGCGCTCTGCCCCACTTCGACAGGCACTGTAAGTAGTGCTAGTTTAAATTCCAAATACTCGTTAGTTGTCACTCGTCGCTTTATTCCCATACCTTGATTGAATTATTATCCATCTAATTTTCATTTTATTATGCTATTCGTTATGGGTTAGTGAATGTCAGATTTGGCTATTACCTTGTACCTAGCGAGGTTCATTTTTATCTTTTACTTAATGCTCGTTACATGTCACTCGTTACTTTATAACTTATTGTATTGAGAAGCTATTTTAAGTGATGTCTTAAGTCACTTTTGGGGTTTCTTTTCTTTATGTTACTCATTACTTAATGCTCGTCATCGTAATATGCTACTCGTTACTTATTACTCGTCATTTGTACTCGTTACTATGGCCTCAATCAAATCTGAAGGCCAGGCTGCTCGCTACTTAAAAGCTGCTCTATGTTACTCGTTATATATCACTTGGCAAATCTTAATCGTTCCTTAAAGCGTGTATAACGACAATCGTTATTGATTACTGGACTCTAACTGGTTACGCCTGACAGCTCATTAAATACTCATTGCAATTCATTCGTTGCTCGTTTCTCTTTACTCGCTTCTTGTCCAACAAGTGTCTTGACATCATCTATATCTTGTTTTTTGTTGCATGCTACTTTCTACACGTCACTAATTACATTTGTCTCTACTTGCAGCCGCTATTCCAGCCGCTCGTGGATTTGTGCAGAACAGCTTCTACTCGGGCTTGACGCCCACTGAGTTCTTCTTCCACACAATGGCCGGCCGTGAGGGTCTCGTCGATACGGCTGTAAAGACCGCCGAGACGGGCTATCTGCAGCGACGTCTGGTCAAGTGTCTGGAGGATCTAGTCGTTCACTACGATGGCACCGTGCGCAACGCGGTTAACGAAATGGTGGACACCATTTATGGCGGCGATGGTCTCGATCCCGTTTCCATGGAGACACGCAACAAGCCCGTCGATCTCAATCACCAATACGACAATTTACGTGCCCAACTGCCATGCGGCGAGCAGCAGCCTCTGGAAGCCGACGAAATAGTCAGCACGGTGGAGTCGCTATTGCAGCTTCCGGAATTCACCGAAGCGCGTGCTGACTTTAAACGGGATGTGACGTAAGTTATGAAGCTCGAAAAGAGTCCCAAGTAGTTCAATTGATCTGAATTGACAATGCTAATAACTTCCTTCTCTACAGTTCCCATTTAAATACCGTCGCGGAGCGCATTAGCAAGCTGCAGAAGAAATACGGCGCAGAGAATAAAGATCTGTGCAGGCAGATTGAGTGCATCAGTCGAGAGCAGCTGCTCGAGTTTCTGCGACGCATTAACGATCGCTACAATCGAGCGGTGACCGAGCCGGGCACAGCGGTTGGTGCCATCGCCGCCCAGAGCATTGGCGAGCCTGGCACACAGATGACCCTCAAGACTTTCCATTTCGCTGGCGTCGCCTCGATGAACATCACACAGGGTGTGCCGCGTATCGTGGAGATCATCAATGCCACAAAGACGATATCGACGCCCATCATAACAGCCGAGCTGCGGAACAATACGAGCATGGAGTTCGCGCGGCAGGTGAAGGCGCGCATCGAGAAGACAACGCTGGGTGAGCTGTCGTCGTTTGTGGAGCTTGTCTGTGGACCCTACAGTTGCCATTTGGTCATTGGCATCGATACAGCGCGTATTAAGGTGCTCGGCCTTCACATCGATTTGGATAGCATAATGTGCAGCATACTGAAATCTCGGCTGCGCATCAAGGCAAATCAGCTGCAGGTGAATCCGAAGAAGTCAAGGATTATTGTTCGTGTGGAGGCGACACGAAATGCGACGATCAATGCAGAGCTGGCTCGCTTAGCGACCAGCATACAGAACGTCGTCGTTGCGGGCCTGCCGAATATTGCACGCGCCGTTATCGCTGTCGACGATGCCAAACAGCCGCCCACCTACAAGCTGTGCATCGAGGGCTACGGACTGCGGGATGTGATCGCCACCTATGGCGTGGTGGGCGAACGTACGCGCAGTAACAACATTTGTGAAATCTATCAGACGCTGGGCATTGAGGCGGCGCGCACCATCATCATGAGCGAGATCACGGACGTGATGGAGGGACACGGCATGAGCGTCGACTGGCGTCACATTATGCTCCTGGCCAGTCAGATGACCGCACGTGGCGAGGTATTGGGCATCACGCGCCACGGCCTGGCCAAGATGCGAGAGAGCGTCTTCAATTTGGCATCGGTAAGATAGAGGAGTTCGATTACACTTAACTTATCTCTAATTTGTTACTTTCCCTTTTCAGTTCGAGAAGACGGCGGATCATCTGTTCGATGCGGCCTACTATGGCCAGACAGATGCCATCAATGGCGTCTCGGAGCGCATCATATTGGGCATGCCCGCTGGCATTGGCACGGGCATATTTAAGCTTCTGCAGCTGCACGACGACAAACAGGTGCCGGATACATCTTCGACCATCTTTTATGAGTTGAAACTACATCCGAATACCTAGCCCACGCGTGCGTGCATCAAGCATCTCCATCACTCGCCCGCCATCTGCTCACCTTCCGAGAAATGCAGCTGCAGCAGTACCACCAACAACAGAAGCAACACCAGCACCAACATTAGCAGCTAATTTTTTGGTAACGCCTTGTTAGTCTATACGTATAAAGCAGACAGCTAAAGGTCTTAAGACATGTCCATTCAAAAAAGATATTGGACATCAAATTTGAATTCCTATAGCAGTTATGTTGATTACTTCTGAAAATCTAGAACTTCTGGCTGCTGGCAATATATTAATTATTGAGTGTCATCTATGATAAGATATTGTAAATATGAGCTATGTTGTAAACAAGGGAAATTTCATGAATCCTAACAGACACTCAGTCCATATAGATGATATATTAATATATTCAATCTTCAGCATGAGCCTAGCAAAAAACTTTTCTTCATTAGTTTCACTTAGTTATTTATTACATAAATATATATTTATATTTATATATAGAATAGTTGTACATATTTTCATAGGGTATGTGCTTAGCATGAATTGAATTTTATAATTATATTTGTTTTGTTTTTCTCTGTTTTAAATATATACTTAAAACAAATACAAATAATGATAAAAATATATTTACTAAAAAAACAACAAAATTCGTTCGATATATTCAAATAAGTTTTCAATTGATAAAGCCTAAATAGTGCTGTTTATTTATTTTTTTCTTTTTGGATACTTAGAATAAGCACGGAGCATCATTAATCTACTAAAATAAAAATTATTAAAAAAAAAAAAAAAACAACTAAAGATGCGTATCACAGGATTATTTTTATAAAAAAAGAAAAACATAATCGGTAACAATTAAAAAGAAAATCTTTACTTAAGAAACTTTCATTTTCATTTCAATTATTTCATGAAATTTAAAAACAAAGTAAAACGCTGTTCACATTGGAGCAAAAGCAGGTAAGGATCAAATATCTGAGATATGAGATTAGCTAAAAATCAGATATTCTATATAGGGATTAGCTATAAATATAAATATATAAATATATATATATATGTATATATAAATTTTCCATTTCCATTTTTGGGCTTTTAATGCATGTTTAATTGAGCTTAAGAACTAGTAAAAAAAATATGAATTTAAATATTTCAATTAGTTATTAAAATCTATAGATCGATTATATATATACATACATATATATATAGGCCTATATATGTATATATATATAAGGTATATATTTAGTAATATGAACTATGACTATAAAAAATTATTTGCTTTGGGCTTTGTTTTACTTTCTATGAGCCGACTAAAACTTAAGTTTACAGAGAGAGTGTGTGTGCATGTGGGGAGGGGGTACAAATCGATATCGATATAGTAATCAAAATCAAAATCGGAAATCAGTCACTGACATCGCCATGGACCTGGCTGGCACTAACTAGATCTGGCTCTGGCATTGCTCCCATCTCCGATGCCGTTTCCGGCCCCGCAGTCGAATGGGCCTCGCCATAACCGGCTCTTCTGTCATGGATCAGCATCGATAGCGTTTCCAGGCTGCGACGCACCTGTAAATCAAATCGAATCAAATCAATCATTATTTATTCAATTTATCTACACATAAATATTATATTTTATATACAATATTGTGCGATAAGGTGCAGTTGCTAATATCCCAGATATTATTGCCCCCAGCTGGCTAGAACGCCTGGAGGTCGACCAATGTTTGATAAGATTATTAATTGATTCATTGATTAAGTGATTGCCCAATCTATCGATTACCACAGCGGCTAAAGCTCTCGCAAGCAGATTATACAAATAGGCCTCTTCACTTTATAATGTCATTTGACAAACTTCCTCTCTCTGGGTATTTTTTTTTTGGTACTTTCTTTCTGATTGTTTACTCTCTCTCTATCAGCGTTTTAATTTCTGCTCTGTTCTCTTTGGTATTTCTTAAGGCTCTCTCATGTCACTCTCAACTGAATTTTCACTTTCACTCACTCTCTTTTCTCTCTCGCTTAATCTCTGTACGTTATTAATTTTTACTTCCCCTCTTTGTTAATTGAGCAAGGATCAATCTTTATCGATATATGTGTATGTCTATTGTTAGTCTCTCTCTGCTTATCTTCTCTGTTTCTCGCGCTGCTCATTCTTGCTCTACTCTATATCTATATCTGATTCCGCCTTCTCTAATCTCTCTCCCTCAGGTCCCACTCTAATCACTGTCTCCGCTTATTAGCTGAGCTTCATCTTCTGCTTGTCGGCTCTCACCTTGGATATTTGCTCCAGATTACGCGTTAAAATATGCTGAGCCTCTGCCGTGCTTTTGTCCTGCAGCTCCTTTTGCCAGCGCAGCGCCTCCGCGAAGATGTCTTCATCGTTGCCCGGCCGCTGTTCACAAAGAAGTAAATATTAGAACTCAAGAAACTGCGTGAGATCAAGGATTTGACTTACCATATTAAAGTCGACTGGCGTGCGGTAGAGACTCGTTTTGGCCTCGATGTCCAGGATGCGGTAGAGCAAGAAGACTGAGAAGAGGGCAAGCATGAAGGCCAGCATTATACCCAGATAGATGACGTGCAGCTCTGTGAGCGACGGCAGCCGCAAGCCCAAATGCAAGCGAGCCGAATGGGCCAATCCACTGAGCCGTCGACCCACTGATGGAGCTGCTGTTGGCGTTGGAGGTGGAGCTGCCACGCCCACAACAGTAATGGGCGACGAGGAGCTGGAAGGAGGGCCAGAGCTGGATGCAGCCGAAGCTGTTGTGGAAGTGCAAGTGGAACCATTCACCGTACGGCTCCCAGCGCCGTTTTGAATGAGCAGCACTTGCCCGCCAGCCATCGGCTCCTCATAGTGGACAATGGGTGGAGCGGAGGTGCGAATGGTCCCCGGGCTATGCGATACGCTCGGCATGCTCCTTGCCTGATGATCTATTTGGGCAGATAACAAAGAGTCGTTAGTTCAACTAACTATATAACTATAGTGGATATATAGTCGGGATCTTACCGGAATGTCTGTCACTGCTTGGTCGCTGCCGGAGCAACATTTGTGGCTCGGATTCAATGGCTGCCGCCTCGGCGGCGGCTGCATCCCGTAGATGTGGCGGGCTCTCGTTGCCGCTGACCGAACAGCTGCTGTCGTCGTCGATATACTCCTCCGTTAGCTCCACATCCACGGGCAGGGCCTTGGGCAGGATCTCCGGCCCAGAGGCGAGATGGCTGCACACGTTGCACATTAGACGAAAGGCGGACTCGCGACTGATGAAGCTGCCAAATACATGACGTTCATCGGCTGTGGCAACGCCCACAGCATTTGGTATTATCTTAACGGTTTTCTCCTTCGAGATTTTCGTTACCGAAGACGTGGGAATAACAACCTGAATGGACAACACAATTGCCATTAAATGGTGTCACTCTGAGTAAGCGAGTACGAGACCTACCTTGGTTACATAGCCAAAGACATTGGAGTAGAAGGCGAAGTGAACGCCCGTTATGTACAGATGACCCTGCAACGGAATGTCGCCAACCAGAGCGCATGAAAAGTCTACAAAGAAAAAACAGCAAAGAAAGAAAAGTTACGATTTGCATTAGGCTTGAGTACTATACTTTACATATATTCTGATACTGTATACATCTATATAGCTATATATATATATATATAGTCTATTCATCTCTTTATATCCATATCTTTATGTATCTATCTATCTACCCATTTCGCTTCACATCTATTTCTTCATACATCTATCTGTCTATCTATACTTATGTCTATCCATACGTCTCTACCTTTCTCTCTATACCTCCATCTGCCTATATATACTCATATATATATCCATTTTGCTTTACATCTATCTATCTACTAATTTCTATTTGCATCATCCATACATCTATCTATATTTATATGTATGCATCAATCTATCTATCTACTCATCTTTTTATATAGCTGTACATACATCTAGCTCTAGATCTAACCATTTATTGTATAGTAGTATAGTAGTTTTTCAACCTGCTCTATTATAATATAGTTTTCATCTGGCATAAAAGTCAATCAGCATTATCAACAGCTCTGGGAACAAACGCGTTCTTTAAGAACAATTGAATGCTATTGTATAGTTGATTGATTATTGGCCGATGGAATAAGGAAGTCTGGCATCTAGAAACAGAAATGCTGTCACAAAAACGCCATCTGTCGGCCTTTACTTACAATTGATGAGTTTCTCGTCTTTGGAGACTTGCGAGAAATGGCGATGGAACTTTTTCACGCGCGAACTGGAGACTTCCTTGCGCTTCTTCTCCTTTTCGTTTGACGTTGCGGCTACTGTGGCGCTGCCCGCAGCTGCCGATGAGGACGCAATGCCTCCGCCGCCGGCGCCAGCGGTGGCAGATGTTGAGGAGATCGTTGCCGCCGCTGACGCCTGTTGCAATTCATGTTGTTTGGCCGTGTTGCCGGCCGCTGAGCCACCCGTCTTGCCCTGACCCTGAGTCGGGCTGTGACGGTTGCGAGGACTGAAACTGGAGTTGCTACCAAGACTCTGAGCGCTGCCACTCGACTGCAGCGGTCCGTTATAGCTGCTGAAGCTCTGAGGTAATGAACTGAAAAGCAGGACAGAAGAATATAAGTATATGAACAAATCATGTTAACTGATTTTTCCACTTATAATTAATTAGCAACGAAAAGTTTTGCCATTTCAGAAGTCAAAAACTTTCCGACTATGCCATGAACTGTTCACATTTAACAATGTAGATGGGTGAAATTAATGAATAATAATAATGATATACGATATTTGATGCCTGATTTATAATCTATGATATATGATCTGTGATCTGTTATCTGTGATCTGTGATGTATTAATGATGTACGACACGCAATCTGTATTCTATATTCTGTAGTCTATATCCTATATTCTGTATTCTATATTCTCATATCAGAGTCCGTAATTTTGTTCAGTGTCTTGTGGAAATCTTTATCAGGCATTATGCTTAACGATAACATAATCCCGACCATGGCCACAGACCTACCGGTTGACACATTGAACACTGAATGGCCAAGGTTCAAGCGAAACGTTTCAGATAAAGGTTGCCAAAAGCTCTGGCTGAGGCTTCAATTACCATCTGTCGGTTGACAGCAGGAAACTGGGTTATGTTAAGGGTAAGGCCTAGATAATGTCAATTGATTGGCCATAAAGCATTTATGGTCCAGCACAGCTGGTGAATAGCCCAATTAAAAGTGGCAAAAGTTAGCGATACGGGAAAACAAGTTGCCAGCTGTGCACCGTCTGAGATAATAAAGTGTGAGGGATTGTGATAGGTTAAAGTCAACGTAATGATTAATACGGCAAATTGGGAAGCTTCAAAACTGCATGATCATGCTTGATTTCATGCTTCATGATCCATCCAATGAGAATATGTGCAATGCTTTAGATTGCATAAATGTATAGTATTCTATATAGAAATTCGAAATACAGGGTATCTGGTAGCTCGTATTAATTTTATTTGATTTTCTTCTTTTTTTACTTTTGGGCTCCACAATCGTACAGACGTTATCGCTAGACGCACGAGTCGATTTACCATTATTCGTTATTTGCTCTCTCTCTCTCTCTCTCTCTCTCTCTCTCTCTCTCTCTCTCTCTCTCTCTCTCTCTCCCTCTCACTTTGTTCCTTTTTGTCTACATCTCTGTTTCCTTCTCTCGCTGTCTCTCTTTCGCACCACGCTGTCTCGACATCGTAGTGCTCTAATATTTGGATCTACATATGTACATGTAATATAAACATTCCGAAAACATAGGCTGATAAGGCTCCATGTGCTGTCTTGTAATTTATAGTATATACTAATTATTATCTATACCATGAACCGGTGCATGCATGATTCAATCGCAGCGTCGGCTCAGCAGTCAACTGCCTATCTGAGGTGACCGACCCACAGCTGAACCTATATTTAGATATGGATATATCTAGTATTGTCGATGAGCGTTTACAATTTGTGCGCCTATTTTATTACACCTTTGAGCAAAATCTTATTTGCGGGTTAGATAGTTGCAGTTCAGAGTATTATGTCGTAAGCTCAGACAGTTCAAAACTTTCGCTGATCGTTGAGTCATCTGGCAAATGTTGTCACTGTAAACGTGTTTTTCTTTTCGCTTCTGTTTTTTTATTCTTCTGAGTTTAAGGTTCGCAAGTTATCGGGTGAATGTCAAGTGTGCAGAGGGCTATACAAGAAAAATGATTTTATAATAGGTCTTTCAACTCAGTTACACAATGGGGTAATGGAAATCTTTTTCTCTGTTCTCGTTTAATCAATGTAACTCTTGCTGCATTCACTGATTAGTTGTTGAATCGAGTGGCAGTTATGTAAGTCCTTCGACTATAAGAAAATGCTCATCAAGTTATTAGAATGGAGAATAAGTGCATTATCTTTGAGATTTACTTCATCTTACAATAATTCTTTAATTCTTTTAATTTGTTTCTAAATTATTTCATATAAGATTTGCATTCTTAATTATTATCTTTTTACAAAACCTAAATTACCCTATTAAAGCAACTATAATCTCAAATTCATATTGCAAAAGTTATTCCTTCTGTACATTTCGGTAGATCGTTCTGCATTGATTTCGCCTCGAATTCGCTTCAAATCTGTTTGAGCTCTATTTTAAGCGTCAATTCGCCTCTTACTAACTTTTCGCTCCTGACTTACGGCGTTGAATTGTACTGCTGCTTGTGCTTGTCCTTCGCCTTGAGTCGCTCGACGACATTTTGAGCTTTGCTCTCTTTAGATGAGTGCTCTCGCAGGCTGCCGCCGGTAGTGTTGTTGCTGTTGCTGCTGATTGGTTCGATGAGGGACATGCGTTTAAATGTGCGCGCCACGGTACGTGCGCCGCCGACGACAGCGTCGCCGGCTGCAAAGACAAAGTTGCGGTCGCGGGAGCGGGAGTGGGACCGTGTGCTGCTGTTGTCTTTCTTTTGCCGCCTGACAACCGGTGGATGCGTCATGTTGTTGTAATCTTTGTTCTCAATGCTCTCAGTGCTCACGTTGTTATTGTTATTGTCATCGATAGGCGGCGTACCGCTGCGTATATCAACACGTTGCACTGGCGACACGCCCGCTTCCTCCACCGACAGATCCTGCTCGAAGTAGACGCTGAGCCGGCCATTACTGTGCACATTATCCGCTACGTGCATTTTAAAAAAAAACAAATTGTTCGCTTTTTTTTTTTAAATTAATCAATTTCCGTTTGACTTAAGTTACACAGCACAAAAAAAAACTATAGCAATAACAGTAACAAAAATGCAAGGTATTAAACACGCCCGCGGTCTGAATTGCATTCGACTAATGCGAATATACAAAAAATAAATTCTAGCTGTAACCGAAGCTTCGATTAGGCGCAGCGAGCGCGTCTCAACTGTTAACTGTTAACGGTGCTTGCTTGTCTCCTTTGTCGTTTGTATTTCGTTTCACATATTTTGCTTTAACACCATCCGCCGCCGGTCGTGTCGCGCGCCAACGTCTCGCGTTAACTGAAACCGTTTAACAGTGCCGGCAACCGCAACGGCGACGCAGCTGCTGCCATTGGACATTTTTACCATTGGCATGGTCGGCGTCGACGCCGGCAGCAACAGCAACGAAGGCGACGTCAGCGGCAGCAGCGCCAGCGACAGCTGTTTGTTTATGGCATACTGCAGTTTGGGAGAGCGCGAAAAGCAAATGGCGGCAGCAGTTGATGAAAGCATGATATACCCTGCATTGCATGTGGCTTAAGCGAAGATGTTTAAAATATATGATGTATTTTATTTTATTTTTTTTTATATTATTACTTAAAATTTTATCATTTTTATATAGTATAATAGAGTTGAATTAATTAAAGCTGCTAAACACACCTAAACACACACTTATGTGACAAACAATATACCCGCATATGACAGCACATTTGCTACAGTGCATGGGCTATGTGCGTTTGCTTTGCTCTGTTCTCCTTTGGTTTTGGTTTTTATACTCATTCACGAAAGTGAAATGAGTATATTGGTTTCGTACATGTCCGTTTTGCTGTTCGTCCGTCTGTCCGTATAAACGCAGATTCGGCTAGAGGTTTTAAATTTTGATTATAAATCTTTAAAAAAATTAAAAACAATTAAGTTTCCTGCGGGGTTCGAGCCATGACAATCTACGCCCACTAGAGGCGTGGCGAATCGCCATTTGTAGCGGCCAACTGCATACGGACTGTGAACGAGTATTCCGCAGTTGGTAACGCCCGACTGCAACGTTCTCACTTGTTTTTGTTTTGAAAACGTCTTTAGATAGCAGTTGCTTCTATCTCAATTAGTTAATTGTTAAGTTTTGAAAGATTGTATACTTCTTGTTTGAAGCTCATGAAGTGTCAACTAATTAATTAATTATTTATTATCAAACGCATTTGTTATGCTTTTTATACAAAGAGAGCGAGAGTGAGGGAGTGCATATATTCTCACACTCTCTTTCATGTAAATATTTATCAATGACATTTGCTGCTCCCCTTCAAGAGTAGATAACACATATCTAGCACTGGTCGTTGCTTGGTTTAGGGCCGTCTGCTGGGGCTATCATGTAAGCGGATTACTGCGGCTCGTGGCGCGTTTGGCAGTATGATACATCGTGGAATGCTTTTGAGTGGTTCATAAGAATAACAGCGATTGATTATGCACTGGTAGTTGACATTTGATTGTTTATTGACAACCCGCTGCTCCCTCCGCCCAAAATCTTCAGAGTGACTCATTCGGAGTTCTGAGCGGTGGTCGGGACCAAGCAGCTGTCTTCCATTGGGCATGCTTCAGTTTGTGGCTAGGGATTCACATGGTGAATCATGTGAATCTTATCAGAACGGCTCGGAAAAGCACCAAGCGGCAGTGTGGGAAGTTTGCAGCGCAACAGTAATCCTATCGTCTTTCGACTGATTATCAAACATATATCAATGTACAATTCTTATTTTATAAATACTGAACGACATATGTTTTGCGAACACGTGTGATTTATGTTTCCATCTGAGATCTGATAGCAAAACTTTCTTAGCACTCGCACCTTAAAAAGAGGCATATATGTATGTACGATACCCGTCCTGTCATGAGCTAAATTCTTATGTTTAAATATTTTAGAGTAGCCAAATTAATTTTTACTTATTTGTGCTTTAAATATATTTTAAATATATGTATATATATTTTTTAAATTTATTATTATTTTTTATTTTTGAATTCTTTCTAAGTTTAGTAATGAACGTCGAACGAGTATTAGTCAGTCAGTAAGTTTTATGTAGACAGTGCTACGACGATCAGAGTGACCAGAATTTGGCTTATCGTGTGTAAGCCCTACGATAACCATGATGAGCAATCCATTCGCCTGAACTGTTTATGGGTGATTCATTGCTTATCTTCATGAGATATCGAAGGAATCATTAACTAAGTGGTTAAGTGGTTGTTCAGTGTAAGTAACCGATATTCTAATTAACCGCTGCTAAGCTAATTAGTCGATTAGCCACATTTATGCTGAGTTTTCACATCTCATATGTGAAGAGATAAGAAGGAGAAGAATTGGAGGCAAGTGTAGGAGATGTATTGGGGCGGCTTCTATTTGACTTAACGAGTGAATATCCCACGAGCTTCTAAGCAATTAACAAACTAGATACATTCATTCCCTACTGATGAACTTAGCTTAATGATAAAGAAAGATACAGAAAGATAGAGAAGAAGAAGAAGACGAAGAAGAGAGAGAGAGAGCGTTTATTGTAACTATTCGCTCATATTCAAAACAAACGATTTACTAGCTGATTTTGTGAAACCAACGAGTAGTTACTATAGAGTCGTTTATCTAACCAAGAAACCTATGAGTGTGATATAATCTATTCATTTCGATTGGTAGACTTTAATATAAAGGGAGGGACAAGACTAGTGAGCAATTGATATTAATTATGCAGAAACTTTTCGCATGTCTGGCTTTAGTATAATTTTCAAGCTGTGCTTGAAGAATCAATTCAATAAACTCGAAATATCGATTAAAATCGATTAAAGGAGCATGAGATATCAGCTTAGATTATATTAATATACAATTAAATTAATATACAATTACAACTAACCTAATAATAAAGCATTGGAAACTGGGCCTTCGACTTCAAAAAATATGTCCTACATTATCAAATTCAATAGGGCGTGCAGTCAAGGTGCTCCTCTTGAGTCTATTTCAGGCATTTAGTCTTGTTTATCTTAGCAGCTGACTCTGGCAATAATCTGTTGTTATTTTTAATTGTGTGTGTGTGTGTAGCGCAGCTGACAAACACCTGCCGCACACACAGACACACGCACAGCGTACATTTACAAGCCTTTTTGTGTTTTCTGAGAACTGCCTGATTAAGAGAACAACAGAAGGCCGCATGACTGCAAGTTACGCCGTGCCACGCCCATTGCGTGACTAGAAAACGGCCCATATCGACGAGTAAACAAAAAACGACAGAAAAACATGCGAATTGGCCCCTTGATAAGACAAACAGGTGGGCAAAATATAACGGTAAGAGGAAGCAACAGCAGAGCCGATCAGCGATCTTAACTGCGCTTTAGCCATATCTTATCGATAGACATTGTTCCAATCGCCAGGCCAATTATTCGCACAAGCACACAGAAACAGACAGACAGACAGACAGGCAGGCAGGCAGGCACGACAGGTAGCTAATTGCTCTGGCTCACCTGTGCTCCGGGCCAAGCGTCTCGGGCAGGGATAATTGTGTGGCCAATTGCTGGCGTCTGAGCTGCGGCAGTTGTTGCTCTAGTTGTTGTTGTTGTTGTCGTTGCTGTTGGTGTTGCTCGTTTAGAGTTGCCGCGGCTGTTGATTTAGGATTGTCGCCAGCTGCTGCTGCTGCTGCTGCTTGTTGTCCTGGCAGCTGCAACGCGGCCATGGAGCCTGTTGCAGGTTCATCGACGGCGCAGCTGTTGCTACTGACGACGCTGTTTGTCGATCTGTTGATTAGGCAAAGAAAACACACAAGCGCACAGCCAAGAACCGAGCGCAGCCAACGCGGCGTATGAGTAATCTGCGCCACATCCGAGCAAACATAAACCAAACACAAAACTGTTGCATGCTTTTAGGCGGATGCATGAAAATACCAAACAGCAAAACAAAACTCGCTTTGGGCTTTATGTGAAGGTGGCGTGTGCGCGTGGCTGTCTGTGAATGTGCGTGTGTGTGTGTGTGCTTGTGACCTTTCCGAGTATATATATATATATATATATATATATATATATATATATATATACATATATATATATATATAATAAGCAATGACAGGCAATATATGTAGCACTCATTAATATTTTAGTGACTCTTTGGATAACACTTGCCACTTAAGACCTGCAGAATGTTCGACTAGTACTTTAGCATTTCCATTTGAACTGTATTATGCAACGAGTTCAGCTTCATTGCTTCATGCTGCTTGTTATCGATTACTCGTTACATCTCAATCGTTACTCGTAGTGAACGAGTATTCTGGTTTCCTTCTACTCGTTATTACTCGTCATATATGTCGTTACTGGCTTGATATTCTCTAACTCTCATATTACTCTCTTCTCAAGCGAATAAGAGAGAGAGAGAGAGAGAGCGAGAGAGAGAGAGAGAGAGAGAGAGAGAGAGAGAAAGCTAACATAAACTATTCAAAGTAATTCGCTTGAAAGCATTAATAATCTTCACTTATCTATGACTGAGAAATGTAAGCTAAGTGACCTCAATTTTCTACATGTGTTCTAATCTAGATGGAACAAATATCGGATTGCATAGATGTGGAATTGAAATACCCTTGTAACATAAATCGTTCATTCTATATTTATTAATTGCAACTGTATAGCTAATTCCGAAGAGCAGCATGCAAACTAATTAAGCTCTAGCAAAGCTGCTCAATTAATGAAATTTATATGAAATAAATAGATATATACTTATAGATATTAATATACAAATGTTTGGGTTAAGATATTAATCGGTAAAAACAGGGCACTGAAATGTGAAACTTAAAAGAATCTAAGCAAAAAATAAAATAAATAAATAAATACTATCTTTCCAGTCTTTAATTTCACTCTATACTTTTATATAGTATACCAATTAAATGTTTCACTTTCAGTCAGCTCTTGCACTTTCGTCTTTTCCATTTTCCACCAATTTCATCAGCTCGATTTCCACTGTCCAATGGAAATTAATGCATATATACTATGTACATTTCATCCATTTTTTGCATCGATTCCGTCGTTTTAATTATTCAAGTCCGTTAAGCAAATGTGCTGAAAGGCTCGTCGAATAGCCCTAAATTGTGCTGCCCGCTTCCACCTGCCCCCTCCCGGACACAGACACGTGCAGTGGCTCATTAATAGTTCAAAATTCATATTTCATAGGGCTCACAAGTTCTTTTCCCATATGAAAGCGAAGCGCTTCATTTGCATTTTTAATCTGTGGTAAAAGAATAAACAGATTCAAAGTGCCTGAAGGGGTCTGTTGATATTTTGAAAAATTCCTTTAAAGGGGATGACCTTTCAAAGTCCGGATAACGCTTTAATTGACTAAACGCAAAAAAATTTCTAGATTAATTCATTAAAAGTTGGGAAAACTTTCATTGACTTTTTATGGCCATTTTAACCTTCGACTTTTAATACTGGCAATCCCTGGATTCCCATTGAAGGTAACATTAGCTTTGGAGACTTTGAACAGCGTGAAATTACATAAAAAAAAAAAAAAAAAAAAAAAATAATATATATATATATATATATATATATATTTGGGAAATGCTGTGGGCCTTTTGGAGACTATGAACTGTCTATGAAGATTTTCAACAATTCTTCGGAGACTATGGCTTGAATTCAGTTATCTATAATTTTTTTTTAACTATATCATAAATTAATATTATAAGCTTTTGGAAACTTTATCTACTTGACTATTATATTGTATCCCACTAAGCAGTATGTGGAGAGATTTTAAGCCTAACAAAAGAGAAATTTGAGAGTGAAGTCGTTGGAGACATTGACAGATTTAAAATTTCGCTTCGATAGCTCTCTAATTGCATTGGCAACTTAAATGGAGACTCTTCAGCTCTTGGCGAGACTAGCAATATGGGAATTGAAAAAAAAAAAAATCATTAAAATGATTTTGGAGAGTTTGATAGCGATTGTGAATATGTTCCTGAAGACTACGGTAAGTAGAAGACACTGTGAAAAGCAAGCTAATAACTTTTGTAAAACTTATGTAAAACTTTTGATCTAGTAGACTTTTCTCTTCGTCAACCTACAGAAAAACACGATATTTATACAACTCTGAAAACAGTCCATCAAAGTAGGCTTTTGGGAGCAACCGAGGCTATGTAGTGATTGAAGCAGCTCTATAATTTTCATTTTCATTCTCGACACAGACGAGAACACACAGAAATCAGTTTTTTCTAGAATCGTAAAAACATTAGTTATTTTTTTTTTTTCATAAAATTTATTTCGTGTAAAAATTTCAAAATTCAAAGTAAATTCATATTGTGAAAAAAATAAGTAAATAGAGAAAATCGAATACAAATACGTGGTCGTGAGCACAAAAAAAAAAAAAAAAAAAAACAAAAAACAAAAATCGTCTATTCAAAATCAACATAACACTAATCCACGAAAAATACACAAGACATCAATATACACAGTCCAGTATATATATATATTCGCGCACATATATATATATATATTTGAAGAACAATGCATCGCCGAAGCTATGCTCTTCCCAAATACGCATTGAGCATTAAGAAAAGTTCGCTCAGCGCGGTCGAACGGTACGAATTGAATCAATGGCTTGAAGAACATCAGATTAGTTCATCGAATCTGCGACGAGCCTTTACAGACGTGCAACCCTTGGCCAAGCTCCTATCCCGGTACTATCCCGAGATTATTGACCTCAACATATATCCACCGGTGAATAGCGTCCACAACAAAGTATGTAATTGGGAGACGTTTAATAGACGAGTCTTGGCCAAGTTGGGTTTGCAGCTGACCCGCGAGCAAATGATTCATGTTGCCCGCAGCATCCCCGGCTCTGTGGATCAGCTGCTGTATAGCGTAATGCGAGTACATCTGGCGGCAGAGAAGAAAGCGCGCGAGGAGCGTGCCAGTACCGAGGAAGAGGATGAGTCGGCGACGGCAACACTGCAGCCATCTGGCGGAACTGACGAGGCCAAGTCAAACGAAGCGAAGCCATTGACCTTGCCGCTTCCCGTCCCGCTGCCGACGTCGCTATCGTATAGTTTGTCTCAGGCCAACAAACAGACTACCGCAGCAAATAAACTAGTACCAACCGCATATGCAGTGAAGAGCCTGAAGAACGCGGCTTTAGTCTCAACATCGACGGCTGTGAAGCGTTCGTCCACGTCACGGGGCGGCATTCCCACTGGCGCTGGCACCGCTGCACGTTCGGGGCGCAGTAAGCGTCATTCGCTGCGTAGACGTTCTAACACGGATGCTGCCGAATCACCAGCAGCAGCAGCGTCAGCGACCGCAGGACGTGCATTGCCCGGAGCAGCTGCGACAGCATCAGAAACAACGGCAACAGCTTCCCGACATAGAGGTGAACAAGTTAATGTGCAACCAAAACAACGTATGGTACTTTATTCCGTCTATATGCAGGCCGTTAAGCAGTTGCAGCGACGGAACGCCCGAATCGCTCGATTCGACCAGTGGAGCGCCCATCTGGAGAACATGTTGCAGCTGAAGTGCGAACGCATCGATGAACTGCAGCGGCAGGTGGCCGTTGCCATGTTGGCCGCCCGGCAACTGGGTCGACGATCGAGGCACAAGAAGCGTCAGGTCCCAACAACGATTGCTGGGATGCTAGAGGCTGCCAAAAGACTGTAGATGCACACACACACACACACACACCGACACACACACATATAGATATATACTTGCACACCTAAAGACGTACACACCCACAAAGAAACACTTACATTAACGCATACATCCACACATACACAAAGAAACACTCACATTCACACATACACCCACACACCCACATTCACATCCACACCTGTCCATATCTCTGCTCGCATATATACATATATATATAGATTGCTATACATGTACACACATATATATATATATATATCTTATATATCCTTACATGTCCCTACATGTATGCAGTATATATGTATATTGCATTCAAGGCTACTGTATCTTCTCTACCAAATTTCGGTTCAATTTATCTCTGATTTGTACAAACATATGAACACAAACATTGTAGAAACACGTCAAGCACCACAACTACCAACACCTCCTCCACGTGATTTCGACTATTACCTAAAACAAAACCCTTACCTGACAATACGATACATATTTTGTAAAATTAACCAAGTACATTTGAAATAAACCAATATTACCCTGCATTATAGACTCTATTTAATTCTGGAAATACGGGAATGTGTGGCACATAAGTGGAGACGAGCTATTTGTAAAATGTTCTGTGCAGCGAGGGCTGCCAAGTGAGTTTATGTGCCAAATATGTTCTTAGTGAATCGAACTAAATTAGAACAATAAATTTAATCTTTTACTTTAATAAAGCGCGTAAGCACGTTTGCGCAAGCTCATTTAAGCGCATAATTAAAAAGCTTTGCGGGAAGTTGATGGGATTAAACAGGCAATGATTACAAAATTTTAGTAATTGAGCTTTGCCGGGAACTTTTTGCATAACATATTTTAAGGAAGTTCTTATTAAAGCTCTGGTGACTTGATATGCGATCAGTTTTGTTTTATAAGCGCTCATAATAGCTACTAAAAGTTCTTATATTTAAGCTTCTATAAACAAGGCCGATTTTTATTGATATCAGCAACATGGAAATCAAATATTGAACAAAATATATAAATTGCATGTTGGCAGCTTTTGCATTTATCGAGATCCGCACGCAGACAGAGCTGGAGCTGAATTGACTCAGCGCCTTGGACTAAATAGAGAATAAATGTATATATATTTTTTGACTCCACCAAGAGTTTCTTCTTTTAAGCCAAGTAACGTCCTCAATCATATTGAGAGCTAAAGTGCAAATTTTCCATTTTCATGCACAGAGCAGCTTGAGATTTTTGCTTTGAATCGACAACAGTGAATCGAAACAAACTGTGCGTCAGTTCTCATAAATTGTTGACATATAAATATATATATATATATATATATTTTCTATTATCAAATATTTGAAACAGTTAAAGACAATCACAAACCGTGTAAAATGCACACTATCAGCAGCAAAACTCTCAGCAGCGAGGAATTGGCCGATTTACACAAATGGCTGCAGCAGTACGATATAAATACGTCACGTTTGCGACGCGAATTCTCAGATGTTTTGCCTTTGGCGGAGATGATGAAACGGGATCATCCACGTTTGGTTGATTTGAACAACTTTCCGAAGCGCAGCAGCGTCCAGTTGAAAGTGGCCAATTGGGAGACGTTCAACTATAAGGTTCTGACCAAGTTCAATTTGACATTGGGTCGTGAATTTATCGAGCTTCTCTCGACGGGCGCCCCTGGGGCTGCCGAGGTGCTACTGCATGAGATCATGAGACTGAAGAAGCGTCAACGTGTGGTGGAGACAAGGAATGCGATACTCGCACAGGAGCAGATCTGGGAGGAGAACGACGAGGTGAAGACGGTGGTCGTCAACAAACAGGTGGGCGACGGCATCGTTCAGGTGCCCCAAAAGATGATCCTCTATTCGCTCTATGAGAAAATGGCACGCGACAACCAGGCAAAGGATCTGATCATTGAAGCGAACCAGAAGCGCCTAGCCCACATGGAGAACATCATCAAAGTGAAGACCGAGCGCATCGACGAGCTCCTCATGCAAATGGGCAAGGTACCCAACAAGCTATGCGGCAACAGTCCACGCCTGCAGTGCTCCAGCGTCACACGATTGCCATCCACATCACTGATAAGCTATGAGGCTATGGGTGCTATACGTAAGCGGCATCCGAATACGCCAGCCTCGTCCGATTAGGGACTGCGGAGGGATGGCGGGAGGGCGGGTGGCGAGATAGAAGGGAGAATGCGAATGCGAATGCGAATGGGGAAGAGAATGAGAAAGCAGAAGGAGAAATGAAAAACCAAATCAAGACAACGAAAAAGTGAGTGGGAAAATACAGAGATTGCTCAGATAGATTGATGGATCGATCAGAAAATTAAAGGTAAAGCAAGACATTCAAAAGAGGACGACACGGAGAGTCGGCAAGGAAGAGAGAGGAGGAGAAAATTAAGAGAGAATGCCCATATTGTCATGCTCTTGCACTTTCAACTAGTTACACTCACACGCACACACACACTTAGATGCAAGCATATATCTTTGTTATAAGATCAGTAGCGTAATTCGATCCAACTGCATTCGCATGTTTAGTTTTCCATGAAATAATATTGCAATGAACATTTTCGGATATTTTTGGCATAGTCCACACATCCAGCATTTCGCTTATACGAACTATCCAAATTTAAACACAACATATTGAAATTGTAGTCGAAAACGATTAAACGTGTGCCAAAGCATAAAAAAGAACAGTTTTATTACTATGTGGGAAAACAAAAATTAATTTAGAATTTTCCGATCTGGCGCAGCCCGCAGAATGGCTCAAAGAAACCTTTGAAACCTTTCGGTCCAATGCGGAAATTCAGCTGGCATTTGCAAAATAAATATTTATTTTAACGATTCACTTCCCATATATTCCATATCATTTAGAATTACTCCAAATAGCCATGATCCTACAAGATCCTCAAGTGTCCCTACACTAGACAACTATATTTAATTTCCACTAGTTCCATATCGAAGGGTCACATCTAACAGGCTCTGCCTTCTCGATACTTTCTACATGATTCAGTTCCAATCGTTCCACTTAATATGATTTCTTGACATGACATGTGGAGTCATTTCACTGCAAGTCTGGTATCTAACGGGTATTTTAACAAGTTTTGTTTCATTTCCGCTCGTTCCACTCGATCATCTAGCCACCATTTTAACAAACAGGGTTTCACTTCCACGGCATTTCAGTCAATTGTGTTCAACTGCCCATCCGCTAACATCTGAGAATATGTCTAGATCTAGAGATATCTATGCGTACCTGGCCTTAAGTAATAGGCGTTTCTTGATCGCTGGCCGAACGGCTGCTGTCTCCTGGCTACTCCTGCTGCTGTTGTTGTTGTTGGTGTTGCTGCTGCTGTTGCCGTTGCCGTTGCCGTTGCCGTTGCCGTTGCCGTTGCCCTGGCGACTCCAGTGCCAGCTGCTGTTTGTGACAGTCAGGCTCTGGGCAAGGCAGAGCAAGGCGCTGCCGCTGCCCGTGCGATACATATTATAGATATATATTTGTTTTCGCTCCTCGGGGGGTTTGTTTACGAGTAGCTGGCATCTATCTCTGTGCGTCAAATTTGCAGCTTGATGGCTTAATTAAATTAAGTTTTACGGACTCGCTGTGGGCGTGTGTGTTGTCCGTCTGCCCGACTAAACGCGTATAAATATATATGTATATATACATATATATGTTTGTGTGTAAATGAGCGTCAAGCGCTTTGATAAGCATTAAAATAAACTGAGACAAACACAATTTAACGCGTCAGGTCAACCGCATGCCTGCCCAGAATGTGTCTTCAATTACATATGCGAATTTAATACCAACGACCGCCGTTACAGGCAACAACATACATCTAGATATATATCTATATATGCAGGCATATACGTGTCTACATATTCGTATTATTGGTGTCTTTCGCTTAGCACTGCACAAGTTGAGGACGCTGACTGCGTGCCCAAATGTGTTAACGGCGCAATTTTATACGAGCAGCCCGTTTGGGTCAGTGCGAGGGTTGCAGCAGCTAACTAACTAATGCATGAGTCACAGACTTGGCTAGAGGCGGCTTAAAGTGGCTTACACAGTCAACCTGAGCCACTTAGCCTGAGTACTGTGGCCGCCCATCTGGTCGAACCGCCTTTGAACCGGTGCATTTGGCTATCAAACACAATCAATCTGACGCTTGGTTATCAAACTGTAAAGGAAGGTAATGCGAGGGAAATGAAAGCTCTATGGGACATATCAGTCCGAAGCCTCGTTGTACTGGCTACGCCAGCCACAAGTCACTTAATCTAATCAGCTGAAGTTGGAAGTATCTCCGAACTGGTTCATAAAAGAAAGCTTAAACATTTCAGCAGGCTTCCTAGAATACTTTGCTCATTTATGCTAAAGCTATGCTTCTTGAAAATAAATGATATATTAAGCACTTTCGAATCAAGACTAAATTGCGAATTACGAATGAACCAGTGAATCGATATGAGCTTGAGCAAAGAGTTCATTTATTGTGCAGCGCTCGATTCGAGGGTTTGTTGGGGCGTTGCCACGCCCCATGTGACACCCGACTCAATTGACACAGCCTTGCGCTTTCTCACGGCCCTGTCCCTGAATTTGTTTTGTTTTGCGAGAATTGCACTTTTGAAATTTAAATTTTTGTGACAAGTTAAGCAAAAGACAATTGAATACGAGAACAACTATCGATTTACAGAGTCCGGCTCTGTACAAGCTAAAGGGCTTATGTACATATCGAGTGCACTGAAAGCAAATAGAAAATACACTAAACAAAAAATAATAAGCCACAACAATTGCAACCATCAATAGTGAACAAGAAGTGAAGTGATAAAGAAATCAATCAATAAAATGATCAATCATCTCTTATGAAACTTCAATCATTAACTGTTAGCCATCAATCAACAGTATTTAATGCATGGTGAATTATTAGCAATCAGTTATCAATCATCTGTTAACAATCATAAGTCATCAATCATCTGTCAACAATCATAATTCATCAATCATCTGTTAACAATCATAAGTTATCAATCATCTGTCAACAATCATAAATAACTAATCGTACATCATACATCATTTACCAATCAATCATTACTAGTCATCTATCATAAATAGCGAATTATCAGTCACCAATCATCAATCATCAGCTATCACTTATCCATCAATCAGCAATATAAAATCTATAATCATCAATCATCAATTAACAAATAGCAGTCAATCCCCATCATTCATTAATCATCAATCAGCAGTCATTACGAATTTATCCTTCTATAATTCTCTCCATATATCGATAAAAATCGATATCTTTCAACCGCATTCCCACCGCACAGTGCTCTAGGCAGGGTATCCACTAGTGAGATATTCCGCTTGTCCCCTCGGGTTGCAATTTGCGCATGCTTCAACCCTTTGAAGCACAGAATTCAATTGCAATTGTCATGAGCCTGGCAAGGGCAAAGTTTATTAACCCATTGTGTGTGTTCTTTCTTGGATGTGCAGGGGTGGGGGGGCATAGCAAGGCTGCAATGAATGCAATGCAAATTGCATTAGAAAGGCAACCCTGCCACGGGCCCCAGCCCCACCCCCAGCTCCAGCTCCAGCCCCAACACATGAACAACAACCCCAGCAAAAAGCGAGCATACAAATTTCATGATACGCCGCAATAAGATTTTAATAGAGCTGGCCTACGGACCGAAGAGTTTGGGGCAGACAAATGTTGGCACGCAACTAATTAAATGGCGACATGGCTGCCAGAGGCAATGAACTCCGGCCTCCCCCCTTGCTTGCTCCTGCCCAACTGCGAACCGTCTCTGTTCCATTGTGCCGGCATAAAGTGGCGCAATTTTACGCGCGCGATTTTTGTTTTCAGCGGAAATTGTGATAACAAATTAACGCGTCTTCTTCGACCCCCACCCATCCCAAGCTCCAAGTCTCTCGCACAGCTTTGATTCATTACGCAATTTAGTGTTGATAGTTAAAAGTGAACTTCCGCTTACAACAGCTGCCGCGCCACATAGCCAGAACGAGCCAATTGACAAACAGTTTTTCGGAAAATTTCAACATTTACAAAATGCTAAAATAAAAATGTTCAAAAGAATTTTCTTGTTAATGGAAATGTATGCCAAAATTTTCCTTTGACGTGGCTCGTAAATATTGTGTGGAAAATCTGTTGAAAATTCTATTTACTAACACAAACAACAACAACAACAACAACGGCGGCAACGAGCAGCAATCGACTCCCGGAAGATCCAGAAGCCAGAAGAAATTGGTGAGGGTGAAAAGCTATAGACGAAGTTGAAATGCCCTATTATTTGTAATGCCTCTTAATTCTAGTGCTACGAGCTGATTTTCTCAGACCCAGCTATATATTATATATGTCTCAGCCCTTCAGTTTAGTGTTATAGAAAACCAACTAACTAATTTTGTAATCCGAAAGCCATAAATATAATACATCCGATACCCACGTATGTGCTGTTTCATGTTTCAGCATAAACGAATCTATTCCACAGAAAGTCAAAGAATTCTGGCTTTCCCTAATTGATTTATGACAAATAAATCTTTGCATATCTCTCTATATATATAGAGAGAGATATATATACCTGAATTTATATGGTTGTTGGTGCATTAACATTATGTATATTGCTTATACATCAGCCAATATCGTTATCAGTTTGATGGCTATAAAAGCGAAACAAATAGCAAAGTCAGCATGACCAAGTAGCAGACAAGCAAATACCCTGCCGAGAGTTATCAAAGGAGAGAGTAAAGAAGATTTCAAAGGTCCAGAAATTTGTTGATTGAATGAAAGTCAATATTGAATTCTGAATATTGTATCTACACGTATATATAAATCAGGTAATAGGATCGTAATGTTCGATATTCAAGCTGATTATAGATAAAAATTGGCATATATTATTCGATGCTGTGTTTTATTCTCTGCTGCCCCCCAATCCTAGCTTAAGAGCATAGCTTTTTACAGGGTATACGCAAGTTTCTAACTGCTTTTAGGCATTAAAATGCAATAAATTGATAATGAATAATGAGAAATACCTGCGCTATTATATAATACCGTAGAATTGAATTGCTTTCAATCGAAGTTCATTTTTAGACTCTATTTTCAGAAATTGGGTATAACAAGTCTTTATGAAAAAGCCAGATACGTATTTTATTTCCATTAGACATTAGAAATTTTACTTTTGTATAGCATTTACATTGCATTGCTTTAGCTATTCTACAATACTAACGCTTGCTTAAGTTTTAAGACAGAATTAGTCTGTATAACACGTCAGCTTTGTAAGAGTTAGGGAAAGTGTGAACGAATATACCTCTCTTGGCACACGTAAACAGCGCATTGTTTCGGTTAGAGCAAAGATCTATACAAATTACTGGCTCGTATTTGGTTCGCTTTGCGTCAGCTCTAAAATGCACAGCCATAAATAATTGTTTGCCCCCAAAACTGAACCGCCTATACATTATACTTTTTTGTTTATGCCCCGAGTCCATTAACAATTGCTAAGCAGGGTATGTTGTGTGTAACAGCGAGAAGAAGGTGTGTCCGATTGTAGATATATTCGTCAGCAGCATTAAGAGATGAGAGACGCTGTAGAGCTCTCCGTCTTTCTCTCTATATATTATATATAAACACTTTATCATATCATCGATATCATCATGAAATTGACTAAAATCTCTATTCTATTTTAGTCTATTTAGTCTATTTTAAGGGCTGAAAATCTCTAAATTTGATTTATAGATCTCCTAATTTTCAGATATATTAATAGATATGTACTCTAACTCACATGTATACCCATTTCATTCTCATCACAATCTAAAGTTATATCATTATTATAATATATATATATCACTTAGGGTATCTCGTAGTCGTGCACTTTCGACTATAGCATTTTTACTTGCTTTTGTACATTCATGCCTATACTATATCATATATAAAATATTTAGTACGATAGATAGTGACTTTTCTCTCTCTTTTTCTGCAAATTCCTCTCAGATTTGGCATACCTAATGTGTAAATAGTTTTATGATTTTTTTTATTCATATATACCCATATATATTTATATTTGTTATACACATATATATATAGGTAGTATTTCACACTATTTGTCTAAACAAAATTCAAAATGATTTATGGCAATATTTTCGTAACTTTTTTGCTTTATAATTGTGATGATATAATTACGACAATTTACGAGTCAGAATTTCCATTTACCACTCGGTGATAATTATACCCGTTCATAATGAATGAATGACATGAGAGTATATACGATTCCTTCAATGCATGATCTTCCGTTTGTAAACAAAGCCAGAGACATGTAACATGGAAATGTATATGAAATGAGTGACAAATCGAAAGAATGGGACGAGAGCTTTGACAGTCTTAGAGTTACAATCAAGCCTTGGTTTCTTCTCTATTTACTTCTATGAGCTATCATTATCCATATCTTTATAAATAGCTTTAATTTTTTCTTAATATGAACGAGTATGCTGCAGTCGGTTATGCCCAACTTCCAGCTTTCTTACTTGTTTTGCCTAGCGATTCCATATACCTAATTTTTGTTTTCTACCGGTTCACACTATTATATAATAGCAGACAATAATTTGGAGTTCTATGGTGGGTAAATGTGTCGAGATGGAGGGGAGATAACACTTTTACTTTTTATAGAAACATATGATTAAGGAAACGTATTGCATACCTGCAAAGAGAACAAGAAAAGCGTATTGCGTTAGTTAGTTCTAGTATATAATATATAGAAAATATGATATATATAGTATATTATATATATATAGTATATAAATATAATAAATAATAATATTTTTAATTTATTCAGTATTGCTTGACTAACAGTTAAATTTACATATAGAAATATATATATTCTTACGAATCCATAGTTCGACTAGGTCAATCACATTTCTGGATTTATATAGTGTCTATATAATTTTAAATACATTTCAATATATGAATCTTATACTCCATATACATAAATAAAATCATATAACTAATATATAATAATATAAATCTTTAATATTCGTTTAGTATCGCACACCTCTTTCGATTAGGCTCGTTTATACACAGATCTTAAATATATACATCCATGTATATAGATATAAAGGCACACATTTAAATTTGTACACATGTGAAGCTTCTATGGATCGATTTGTATCCCTCTTGGGCTCAAAATATTTACTTCTGTACTCAAAAATCCAGCTTCAGACTGTGCTTATCTTTAAACTGAAAGATATTTTCACGTACAAAACACAGTTGAAGTGCTGATTCTTGACTTTGCACTCGCACAGCAAAAAAAAAAAAAAAAAAAAAAAAAAAAAACGTAGGTAAATAACTAGAAGATAGTACAAGAAAATGATTTATGACAGCATTTTAAACGTACCGAAAACGAAAAAAAAAAAATTAATGAACAAAAATATTAAACAATTTCTTTTGTTTCTGTTGGTTTTTATCTAGTTTTTGTTTTCGTTTTCGTTTTGTTTCGAATTTGCGGCAAAAGATTCGCTTGACGGCAACTGACAAACTGAAATATGTGAAATTATTAAAATCCATTCAATGGCATCTAAGTAGAAGTACACACACACACATGGAATGAGCGAGACAACGAGTGTGGGAGAGAGCGAGAAAGAGAGACAAACAACATTTCGCTGTCAATTGAATGTGAAGTGTGTTTCGCAGATCACAAACAGTTGAAGGCAAAATGCGAGAGCTTCTGGGGCCACTGAGGGTAGGGGGATCTCTACAGATTCATATATACATATGTGTGTGTTTTTTTTGTGTGCATGTGTGTGTGGCATTATCAGCGTATTTATATTAGGTGTGACACTCGTTCATGGGTGTTTTCGAGTGTAATGCATTAAATGCAAGCGATTATCTTTTAACACCCGAAGCTAATCCCAGCTGCAGGGGGGAATCTGTCAACTGAGAAAGATAGAGAGAGAGAGAGAAAGAGAGAGAGAGAGAGAGAGAGGGAGAGAGAGAAAGGGAGAGCAGGCAGGTAATGGACAGCAGCTATACACATTCGACTGATAGTTCCATTGGATTTTAGCTCACTCGTAAAGCCCTCAAGCAACAGGCAAAAGCGCTCAAAGGCACAAAAATTTTTCAACTTTCGAAAAACTAAGTTTTTCAATTTCAATATAAGTTTTAAGCGCTTTTTAGAGCTTTATAAGTAGATTAAAATATACAACTCTTTAAGCTTTAACTCTTCAAGTTCACTTAAGGCTTGCTTAGAGCTTGGGCTTGCAAATGTGCGATTAATCTGATCTTTTATTGATCTTTCTTGATCTTTCTTCAAAACTAATGCTTTAATCCTTAAGCTTTAAAGCTCACAGAAGTGTATATACAGTTGAATCCGGTTATAACAACGCTCTAGGAACCATCATTATTCCCGGAAGACGCTCTAATCGTATAAGTTTGCTCATATAAGCTTGGCTGGGGATCAGTCGTTATAGCCGTATTCTACGGTATATTTAAGCATTATAACAAATATACCTTAGGATAAAATGTTTAAGCACGCGTAAAGCTCGCTTTAAGCCTTTCGTAGACTTCAATCCATATGAGACATTCATTAAGTTTTAGAGCGCACATAACGGAAATAGAAATTTTATGCACATCAAATTAAATTATTTTGAAAATTGTAGACTTAGAAACACTTAAAGCTCTCTTACAAATTGAAACACACACTTCGCACTTCACACTTCCGGCAGCGATGCGTTTCTCTTGAAGCTACAATTGAAGTCTGGATGTGGCGCCATTGAGAACTATTCTCCAAAGGCCCCAACTAAAGCTTACGTAATAGTAAAGCTTTAAGTTTGAAAGCTAACCAAGGTTAAAGACCAAAGCACAAAACTCACATTAAAAACTCATTTGCTAAAACCATTCTGCTACAGATCGTATCCAATGAAATGATCTATGCCGTATATATATGTACATGAATATGCCATAGACATGTATATATTTATATACGTTAGAGATATTAGCTTGAAAATTTTTATAAAATAGTTTTATATAATGTATAATTTTAATACTAACAAATTCCAGATTGTAGCTTAAAAGATGCGCTCTTATCCCTTATATCGCACTGTCTGCTGATACCTGTCAAACATTTGATGAATCAAATTAAATAATCAAACTAGAGTTCGACTTAGACTTGAATGAAGTGATGATAGCGTTATTTATTATGATTAAGATTCCGAATCATATAAGCTATATGGGCCAAGACTAAATTCAGTTGCATTGCTTTCGCTCACACAGACGAAGGGGAGGATTTCCATTGAGCAGCCGAATACCCAGTCACTCAGTCAGCCATTGTAAATCTATTGGTATTTCAAGAGATATTTGCTTTCTCATTGACAATCCAATCATAATTGCTTCAAATATTCTTCAAGCTGAACAAGTGACGATGAAAGTGTATAGATAGCTCTTCTACAACGCAAATCGACATCAGAAGTTCAGCACTTAGCGATAGGAAGCTTGGCATATTATATGATAAATACATATATTCTCTTATTAAGATTATAAAGGAAGGGTCTTGAAATTAAGAAAAAAAAAAACTTTATATTTTTTAGGAATTAAGATCACAATATATATGTCAACAAACTGATTTTAGACCCACGCTAAAACTTAATTCGCTATTGTCTTCAGTTTTGCAAGTCTTACAGAAGCTACAAACTTACTATGCTACATTTCAGAGAGCTTATCATTTACATATATACATATCTGTATATTACTTTCAAGAATTTTCCTCAAGTTAATATTTTAACATTTCTTGAATTCATTTACAACGTAAATACTATTGCAATTTGCAAATGATATTCGAAACCTATAACGAACAATTGACCCATTTGAGTTAATGTTCTCAGCAAAGACAGAGAATCCCAGAGAAGGTGCGAGCGAGAGAGGGCGACAGGGAAAGAGGGAAGTAGAGAGTTACTGCCCCTTAAACGGGCATTGCTGTTGCCTGTGATAAAAATATAACAGCAAAACAACAAGTAAAAGTACTTCAATCGAGAGGGCACGACTGAAAGATACCCTAAACGTTAACAACAGATTCTAATTAACTTTTTGTTTGATTTACAATGACATTTGAGACGGATATAAATATGGCATTTGTGTATATAATACAATTGATTCTTAATGAACAACCAAACAAAATATCAACAACATATCAAAGATACCATATCAGATCTGAAATCAACAATATAACATTACAAACTATACTGTAAACTATAAGCTGTATACTAAAAACTATAAACTGTAAACTGCACTCTCTCTATAAAATAGTTCCCAGAAGAGGACTTGTGGGGCTGGAGAACATATATAAATCATATTTACCAGATTGTATATTGTTTGATTATTGAAATAATCTATCACATCGGCTATAGCCTCCATATACACGACATCAGATTAAAAGGACAAGTATGTATCGTAAGAGATTAAATGGAAAGGGAATATAAAGTAGACAAAGATCATTATAGTCAAGGCTAATATATAAGAATCTAATATGATACGATTAACCAATGATCAATATGCCCTACTTACATATTTTCTATGAGTACAGGGTATATTACAAAAAAAAAAAAATGCTGCAAATTCAATCAACGCGAATGCACTCGAAAAATGTATTCACAAAACGTATCGCCCACATGGAAATGATACTCAAGATATATTATCAACAAATGTATAGTAAATAAACATATATATATATATATATATATATATATATATATATATATATATATATATATATATATATATATATATATATATATATATATATATATATATATATATATATATATATATATATATATATATGTGATAGGTATGTATACATAGCTGTACACTCAGAATGCTGTGGACAGTAAATGGAGCTGGAAGAGCAAGAGCAACAAAGGCAACAAATTGCACGCATCTTTCAATTGAGGAGGTTAGGTTTTCCCCTTAGCGGTAACTGGGGGCACATGCACAGTCATATATACACACAGTTATACTATATGTTTAGTCGTTGTGCGTTCCGAGCCCAACTGCACTTTTGCAATTGAACAATGTGTGTACAGAAATTAAATTCCACGCACTTAACTGAACTGCATAACTGTATACATTTCCTGTTTTGTTATACACATTCTATTATTTGTAGCATAAATAAATCTGGGGACTTGACTTCACGCACATAATTCGAGAGCCTTAAATTTTACTTTCGGGAGACCTAGTAGATGCGTTTCCGTAAAATATATACAGATTGTCTCTACATCAGTTTTCATGGAAATCGAAATAACCTATTGTATACAATATATGCTACAGCGCATTTGTAGCATCAAATTATAAACTCCACACAAATTGTTGGTTTGAGTTTTGACAGAAAAGATATGAAATTAAGAGTTTGAAATCCCAAAATGTAAAATGGATCTGAATGGATCTGCTTTATTCATCTATAATTGCTTTGGAGCTAAGATCTATGGAAGAGGAAGTGGAAACATTTGAGCTCCTCATAGCTGTAGATAGTACTTCATAATATCATCAATGAGTATTACTATTATGACTATCTGCAATTCTCTTCTGCTTCATCTAAAGTTGCCTTGTATATATAATGATAATGTTTCATTAAGTTCTACATATATTATGGCTATCCCCAAATATTATTTCCATGCAGTTTAAACCGCAAAATTTGTGCAAATATTTTACGCAAATGCTTCCCTAATTGCTTATATACTTTGGCATACATTAGCAATAGAAAATTATTTATAAAGTGTTGGCTCTTGTGACGTCACGAAATATAATAAAGAAATTCCATTGTTTTTAGATGGACCTCAATTTTGGCAATGGCAATTGCAGTCCAACTGCCAAATACGCCGCGTAGAGCCAAATATGTCTAGGGCATTATGTCGTTGGCGTTTGCACAATTATACATATATCCGCATATATGTATATACATAGCTATTCATCCGTCTAGCAATCGGTAGGGTTGGCCATTTGTCAATCGCTCAATCGCCCAGTGCGGACATTCGTTGCATGCAAATCGGAGTTCAAGAAGCTCTCAATTGAAATCGATCCGATCTGACAAAGTAAAAGTACGGCGACAACAATAAGTGAAAGTGTTTCAACTGAGTATGCCCAACTGGCAGATAGCCTCTAGTAATTATTAATCTATATATATATATATATATATATATGTATATATACATATTCATGGCCATATGCATATAGCCCAAATTGAGTCTATCTATTCTATATTATATGCTCTTATGGTTACTCTAAAGGAATCGCAAGTTGTTCGACAGGTGAAGTTGTTTGAAATCGATATTTATCGATGTGATAATATGAAAGAATAGTGTATATGGCTGCAGCAATCACAACCTGTTAAATTAAAGCAGATTTTTGCCAGCCTCTTTGCATTTATACTATTCCCCTATCGAAGAAGGGCAATGGAAGGGAACGGAATTGCAATTACAGGGTATATCAAATGCAATTCGATGCTTGACATTGGCTATCCATGTTATGAAGGAGAGCTCTGCTCAGGGTCTTTCGTTTTTCTTCTTCTGCTTTTCGTCTTTTTTTTTTTCAAAACTATTTTATTGACAGTCGATTTGGTGGCGAGGGCGTTGGCGTAGCAGACGTAGCATCCGGCCGGATTTGTTGTTGCATGTAATTGAAAAGCTTGGCCTTGACTTCTCTGCCTTCTTCATATGTGTAAAAATCAATGCGAAATGCGATGTAAAATGGCTGAAATGCGTTATAAGCCACGAATTGCCCCAATGTTAAGCATACAAAGCATAAAAAGAACATTCAGACCTAAGGTACGGATTGGCAGGAAGACTCACGTAAAGCTGGCAAAGTTCCATGAATGAATGAATATTATCCGATTAATTATTATAAATTCAGTTAAGCCTATATAACTTTAGCTGCAATTCGGAATGTAGAAAGATGACTTCTTGAACAATGAGGATGCCGCCTTCCATTAAGTCCAGCTTTTCCAATATTATGTATTTAAAGCTACAATACGAATCTAAGACAAGTTTGTATTTCCACTTGAAATTAAGATAATTAAGAAAATATCTGAAAGCTGTACATCTAAATCTAAACCTAACATTGGCTTTGAAATCTTTAATCTTGAGTGACTAGATATGAGCTCCCGATCTTAACAGGAAAGATTTGAAAGCATATTAAAGCATTGTGAAGCTGTGAAATGCTCTTGAGAAGATATATAACGTTAGTTTCTAAAGTTTTCTTGCTTAAAACCTGATCTGAATTTTTTTAGTTTAGACTAAACTAACGTAACGTAATTTCTACGAGTTCTACGACCAAACAGCTGAGATAACTGCAGATCTCTGGGAAAAGTCTGGGAAGGCGGCTTACCTGTTCACAGGTATATATTGTATCTGCGTATCATTATTGAGCAGCAGGACAACGGGCGTGGGCAGGAACTCATCCAGGATGTGATTGTGCGCCTGCGCCTTGCTCAGCATGGTGATGGCTGTGGCTGAGGAGCAGGACGATGTTGTCGATGTGGACGAGGCGTTCGAAGACACCGGCGAGGGCATCGGTGTGATCGAGGGCGTAGCTATCGAAAGCTTTGACGAATGCTTGTTCGACCCAAAACTGCGGCATATCGATTGTAGACTCTGTCGCAAGAATGATTCACGTTTTATGTTGCCGCTGCGACGCTTTGATGCCGGCGGCTCGATAATGCATAAGGCCGACGCCTCAAAGTGCGCCTTGCCGGGCAGCGATTGTGGGCGTGGCAAGTGGAAACCATGTGCCGCCGGTGAGTGGTTGAGCAGCTCCTCATACTCGTGCGGATTGCGACGCAGCAGCTGAGCCTCCTGTTCGCTAAAAAACTGTGGATTCTGTTGATCCTCCTCCAGCTGCTTCTTTCCATTTTTGATTGCCTTCGTTTTCTGCTTTTTGTTTTGGGACTTCTTCGAGCGCGTCATCTTTGTGGGTTGCTCATCGGCAACCGGCATCAAGGAGGCGATATCCGGAAAGGGTTGCATATCAGGCGATTGCAAACGATTATTATATAGCTCATGATTATTGTTTTTGCTATTGTTGTTGTTGTTTCTATTGCTATTGTTATTGTTCTTTTCAATAAAACTGTAGGATTTGATGAGAAACAGATTCGATTTGTTTTTCTTGGCCTTCAGCTGCTGCAGAGTGCTCTCCGGCTCCATCGATGAATCGGCTTGTCCATTGCTGTTGACCTCCTCCTCGTTGATTGTGGCCATTGTCTGATTTACTTATTTTGTTTTTTTTTTTCTTCTTATTCTTCTTCTTTTACTTTTATTCTGCTCTTCTTTCAATATTCTTTTTTGGTAGTTTTTCTTTCTTTTTTGTTACTTTTTGCTTGGCTTATTGTTCTAGTTGGTGCGTGTTTTCACTATTTAACAACAACATCTTTTCGATCAGATCTCTCTGCATCTGCCTCTGTCTCTCTTTCTCTCTCCCTCACACACTCTTTTTGACTGCGGAAAGAAGGGCAGAGCTAAAGTTATTTTTATGCCACTGCGTTGACATTGGTGGAGCGGAGCGGAGCGAAGTGAGAACGCTTCGGGCACTGGGAGGTCGATAAACTATCAAACACATACACGCACACACACCGAAATAATGTTGAATATCTGCCTGTGTATTGGTGAGCTTTTGAAAGCTTCCCTTAGGCAACAGACAGCAGCTGAGCCTTCTGAGCATCTCTCTAGTTGATTTTCTAGTTTTATTTAAGTGAGCGAATTTTTGTAATGATCATGATTGAAAGAACTAGTTTAGAGATCGGTAAACAAGTGCAGTTCACTTCAGATACTCAATAGTTCATGAACAATGCGTTGTATTAAGACGTGATCATAAGCAATCAACTGATCTACTAATAATTATTGAACTAATTCCACAAATGGAAACGTCTTCTATACTAAAAATAACTATATAGTAAAATCGTTATGTTAACCTCATTATTATACATACTCAATAATAAGATAGTTGATACTCTTCTATGAAATCATGTTAAATTCTATGTATATATTCTATATCATAAACCATGATCTTCCAGCGTATATTAGCAAATGTTAGAGTTATCTAGAGAAATGGCAGACCAAATGTCATAATATTTTATAATTGCTCTTTTTGCTATTCTATTTACTGTATTTAAATATAAAATCTTTAAAAAAAATAATTCCCATATTCCAACAAATAAATTTTTCCAAACATATCCGAGCGGAAATGTAATTAAATAAGAATTTTACGCTCTACTGAAGTATAACAAATTAGATCTATATATTAGTCAGAGTAAAACGTTAGATAACGTATTTAAGCCGCTTGTTTTTATGGGATTACTCTATTTATAGGTATTTCTGCAAGGATTACAAAGATCTTCTCGTGCCTGCACATGTTACATAACTGAAAATAATGGTGTAGGACATATCTGCAAATATTTCCATCTGTTTACAAATTGACAGCTGTTAACCAATTGAGTGCTAATCTGCATTTGTTTACAGATAGTATATACTGAAGCTGAATATTTGTAATGTGCGATTCAACATTATCGTAGATCTCTTAATTAAACGGATGAAATTAATTAAACTGTCGCTGCTAATTTTGCATATAGTTAGCACAGTTCGCTCCCGATGTTAAAAAATATACTTTTCATATTTATTGTTGACAAAGAACTCGCTCGAGTGCCAGCTGATAATTATTTGAAATTTCAATCATGATTATTATAGATTTAGATAATAAATATATACATATATACATATGCGTGTTAGTTTTCTTTTCGCTGCTAAAGTTCTTTTTGTCATATGTACTACAATAGATGGCGCCACACAGCAGCCGCCCGGCATACGACAATTGCCTGCCTCACAGTCCCACACACACACATTCTCACATTCTTACATTGTATGTACATTCTCTCTCCACCATTCACACAGACGCACACGCTCTCACTTCGCCTCGTTCGCATTGTTGTTTTGGTCTGGCCAGCAGGTCTTTTGCTCTCACGCTCTGCCTCTCTCAGCTGTGCGCGTGTATATGCTTTACCGCTTCTTCTTCGCCGTGCTGCCACCGCTGTTGTTATTCTTGTTGTGGAGTACAATTCTTTTTCTTATTTTTTTTGAATTGGCGTTTTTTTGTTTTGCTTTTCTCGTCTTTTTTGCATTTATTTTTGGCCACGACACACGGCCAACAATTTCCGTCACTTTTTTTCTTTTAATGATGTCACTTGGCCGTACTCCCCGTCTACAATGATGTCTAAGGCTGTGTTTGCCGCTAACCGTTTAGCCCGTTGCTTTACGAAATATGTTTGATCGACGTTGTTATTGTTCTTGTGCGTATTTCGCTTATTTGTTAACGCCAAACTAATTCAATAAACATTTATACTAGAATGACCTTTTTATTTGTTGATCAACTTTATTGTTGTGCACGCGATATCAAACTAAAACAAACCAAAAACACTTCACACTAAAAAAAAAAGAACTAACAAATTTTCTTTAAAGGAATACAAAAAAATAAAAAACAAAATGTGGAAAAGCGGCCACCGCTCGCTACTGCTGCTTAAAAAAGCGCTCTCTCGCTCGCTCTCCCGCTCACTTGCTACCCGTCTGCGTTGTCGTTCGCTTTCGCACTGAATTTCAAATTGAAGTGCCGTTGCGGCCAGACCCAACGTCCAGCCAGGCAGACAGCAGCAGAAGCCTCAGCAGCAGCAGCAACAGCGACAGCGGCCCTACATCAACAATATCTGAGACGAAGCGAAGCGACGCGGCGAACAGACAAACGCCGACGACGGCGACGGCGAATTGTGGCCCCATGCATGCATACGTTTATGTGCATGTGTGTGTATGGGTGTATGTTTGTGTAATAAACTTCTTCCCTGCTTATCATGCAGCGTTGCGTTGGCGTCAGCGCCGACGTAGCCGTTGGCTTCACTTATTATGTTATTGTTGTAAAGAAATTTAACAATGAAATGAGAGAAGCTGAAGAAGCCGCACCAGCAGAAGACAAAAAGCTGTGCTCTCTCTCTCTCCCCCCCTGATTTTCTGCCTCTCTGGCGCTGGTTCTCTTTCACTTATGCTTCATCTAAGGAGCCGCAAGCAGCTGAGCTAGCAGATCCGCAGCAGAGATTTAACTATTCACCGTTAAACGTTCATTGCTTTGATTCGCCTTTCGCTTGCCAATTGATTTTGCTGTTGTCTTCTACTTTTTTTTCTACTGCTGACCCTAAAACCGTTCAACAATACCAACACACACACACACACATGCACATAAACGTGCGCTTTTTTCTTTCCCTTTGAATGGATGATTTGTGATTTTTCGCTTGTGTTGTGCAAAAGATTGAGCGGCGAAAAAAAATAGCTAAAACTAACAAATATAGTATGTACGAAATGAAAATGAAATATACATATTAAAAGCAAAAAAAAAAAAAAAAAAAAAATATCATAATTACAAAAAAAAATACAAAAATAATAATAAACAAGGGCAACCTTCCACTCTATCTAACACTCGATCTGTTGCGGCCCATTATACAATTACCCTATATTTGTAAGAGTTAGCATAGGGTGTTACAAACTGAAGTGGACTCGCTTAGCTCGTGATTCGTTTATCATCAATCTTGGAGACTAACGAAAAGAGAGCTCTTTATAATATACATATGTATGTACATAACCATGCATGTAGGGATAATGTGAATAACGATATATGGACTTCCAGGCTAGGGCTAAGAGATGCTTTAATTATACCCTGATCCCATTAAAAATGGGAAATCAGGGTATAATGGTTTTGTGAAAAGTATGTAACAGGCAGAAGGAAGAATCGCAGACCCCATAAAGTATATATATTCTTGATCAGGTCGAGGAGCTGAGTCGATATAGCCCTGTCCGTCTGTCCGTCCGTCCGTCCGTTCGTCCGTATGAACGCCTAGATCTCAGAAGATATAAGAGCTAGAGTCTTCAAATTTTGTATGCATATCTTTATCTTTTTTTTTTAAACTCATCCGATTTCTTTTTTATCGAGAATTATCGATAAATTCATTTTGTTTATTCAGCGTAATTATGATAATTTAAGACCTAGAGACCAGATTTGGTGTGTACATACATACATCAATACGCAAATTTTGTCATTTACAGATTTTGGATACAACGCCCCCTTCGCCACCAATTTGCAAAAAACGTATTTTAAGTACTAGAGACTTTTGCGTTGGGATGTATACATATTCGCACATTATGATCACGTTCTGAAAGTTTCGTGAAGATAGTCCTACTACAAGAGAAATTATTCAGCAACAAAATTCTCATGGTATTGCCCACACTGCAGCGCAGCCCAAGCTCAGTCGCTGCTTACTGCACAGTTAGCAGAGCACGTGCTTATGCGTGCGTGAATATCAGCTCTTTGTAGGGATCAGAGTATCTCCTAGTCGAGCAGTCTCGACTAGAGCTTCCTTACTTGTTTTATGTTGATCTACTTTATTATTATACATATCTGACAGTTACTCTTATATAGCTGAGATTGTTCACTGTTTAAGTTACATTTGAGGATCTCTAGCCTACTCTTCTCTTCTGTTCTCTTCACTTCATTCTTCTGATCGTCTTGTCATTTTTCAGTGTTTCTTTTCGGTTCATCTTTAGTTTTCTTCATTTCCTTCTTCGATCTTTTCTTTTCATCTTTTTGGTTCTCTCTCTTTTTTCCCATGTTGTCTCGACTAATCTTCTTTTCTATGATTTTCGAATAGATTTTATGCTCTTCGTTTTTTCCTTCGATTGTCTCCCAACTTGTTTTTCATCTCGCATCTCTTATGTTATTTTCTTCTCGATTTCTTAAATTTTTCTCTTATTCTCCATTTATCTCTTCTCTTTCTCCGTTCTCTTCTCTAACTGTCATTCTTCCTTTCTCTTCTGCAAGAGTTCCGCTTTGAATTAAAGATTTGTATATTTACAGGGCATCTTCAAGTGCAGCATTCATCTAAAAAGCACCCTTGACTATTATTATTTTTTTTTTATGTGGGGCGTCACTTTCATGGGGCGTTTCGTTTTGCTAATAGTCTCATTAACAGATATGATATCGTATCTGCAAATGGGTCCATGGGTCCATTTGACGGGAAATTATTGCTAAGATGGGAAAAACTTTATCCAAAAGTGAAATCGTTCAAAGTGGAGAAAAAACTGTCTTCACTTATTGCATTTGCCGCTGTTTCTAGGGCTAACACAAATCTATATATATGTATAAACAAAAATAATAAAATGTCACAATTGATAGTGAAATTGCGTAAGATCCAAGCGAAACATAATCAATATATACATACATGTGTGTATATCTGTGTATGATATGCCTGTTTATAAAAACAATTATAGCGCAGAAATGAAAATTAATCTTTGCACCTTCTCGAAATGCCAAATGACTAATGATTTCCAGGTGTTCACCATTTGTGCAGATATGACAGACAAATATGCTGTACACCTGGTCTAATGAACTAAGTAAATTATGATAGGAACATACCTATATATAGTATATGCCCTATCTATCTATATATCTACCCATCGATATGAATACGTCAACACCTATGCACAGGTGGCCTGATGACGACCGAGCAAACATCAGTTATATTAGTCGTAATACTAATTGCCAAGCCCGGAGAAGCACCCCATGGCCTTTTCATGACTAATAATGGGTCTACATCGTATCTAGGTCTATGGTGTATTCCAAGAAACTTTAAGGGGCTTACCCAGAAATTTTAATTGATTTACTTCCCTACTCTATATTGATAATTTTTTATATCAGATCATAGTCCTTATGTTATATATCTTCCTTCCGATTTGAAGTATACTTCAAAAGTAAAAAATTTTACACTTTTCCTAGCAATTTGCATCATTTTAAACTGCCTCAAGTCTCTATGCGTTTTATATTTTCTGAGTAAACTCTCCTCAACTATATACTATATACTATCTCTCTTAATGGATCGAAATTAGGTTTCCCTTGAAGATGACCAAGCCAAAAATTCAAACGAAAACGATTCACTTTAATGCGCAACCAAAATATTTCGACACAATTTTCACAGATTTATGAGCAAAACATACTTAGAACATATTAAAAGGCATATGCATATACATATATTATGAAATATATATACATATATATGTATGTACAGTGCAAAGTAGTACGGCGAAAAAAACTTGGATCGTGTTATCAGTCACGACTATACAAACGGACGAGTCAGACGAGATGACAAAAGAGTTTTAATCAAATGATCTCGCTCTTTGGCTCTAGAATTGACGCAGGCAGGTCGGGGCTATATATAAACACACACAAATATATTTATATATGTATGTATATGAATATTATCTCGATACGGTGGGTCTAATAAATCTCAGCACGACGTTTACTTAAACAATATGTCCGATAATGTGCCACACCGCACACACACACACACGCCTTTTCTTGATAATCCATAACTAGTTCACACCGATCTCCAGCTATTCATCCTCTCTCTCTCTCTCTCTCCTTGTATATACATCATATATGTATATTTAATAATCTATGATCCATGTGGACATTCAACTTGTTGATTTGCTATATCTGATGATATAGCTGATCAGCTTTCGACATAGCGAAATTATTTCAGATAGTACCTGAGCAAAGGTGAAGATCACGCTTACTGGATTCCAAAAAAAAAAAAAAAATATATATATATATATATGTATATATATATATATATATACCCAAAAATTCCATTCATATTACGAATCTTTTTATAAACATTGCCGAATGATGCTTACTTTCGGAGCTTTACCTTCAGAGATTTGATATAGAGTGAATTATTGTTGAAATATCCTCCAAAGATCGATCATCTTTATGTACAAAATGTATTCTAAAACCCATCTATAGTAAGGTTAAGCTAGTTGTGCTTAGGGCTTTCGTTTTAATTTCCACTCAATATTGCTTAAATTATTCTATTAGTTAGGAACTTACCTTGAATGTTTCCGTTTCGCATTGTCGCCTAGCGAACCAGTTGTGGCAAGTTGCGTTAATCTGCAAAAAAGCAAAAAATAACCACATGACATTTGAAAAAAGAAAATAGTTGGGAGCTCCAAACACAACCTATAACAAGTGAAATTATTTCTTATTCACAAATCTATTCGAACTCTTACCTATAGGAGCACTATAAATTATATGTGAAAATATCAGATAAAAGCTCAACTATTTCAAGATTTACGACAGTTTGGTACAAATAGATAGGAGTTTCTTGCCGCATTTCGAACCTTGAATCCTACCTACCACGTTGTCGTGCTGGTGTATTTGCAAACCTTGACATGGACTCAGGCATAAGCCAAAGGTTATGCTTTGCACTTTCATAACTCAAAATTACACAATCAAAAGGAAGCCCCAAAATGCGCATTTGTGTGTGTGTGTGTGTGTCTTCTCTTTTTCCGTTGCATACCCGCAGCAGCATTAAGAAATGAACAAAAACAAACACAGCGAAAAGTGAGAGCAAACAATGTTGTTCGAGCGAATTCAGCGGGAGACCCGCCCTCTTAAACGCATATGCTTGCCGCAAAAGCCGACACTCACACACACACGTACACGAACGCACACACATTAGCACATACACAAGCACGCAGTTATTGCCGCCAGGGCGCGCTCACCTTGATTTTGCGTTTGCACACAGATTTTTGCCAAATTTTCGCAAGAGTTTTACATGCTGTTGCGTATGGTAAAAGTTTTCCCAACACTTTTTACACTTTTTATGAATTGTTGTTGCTGATTATTGTGCGTGTGCTTTAACTTTTGCTTTCGCTGCTCGCGGCGAATTAGCGTATTGCGGATTTCTCAGTTGCGTGTTCTGGACAAACAAATAATTTGCCGTTGTAGTTTGTTGTTATTAAATATTGGTTTTCTTTTATTATTTAGTACTGCGAATATTTTTGGCAAAGACCAGAGAAGTACCGTTAACGACACGACGTGCTCTGCACCCACTAAATATATAAACTGAAGCCTTTTCTGCCAATGTTTCAGCTCTTCTGTATGTTGTGCGGCATTCGCAGCAGCAGTAGCAGCAGCACTAGTACCGTTAGCAAAGCAGCTGTGCGGCTGGGTGGTGGGTTTGTTCGGGCGCAAGCCACCACCAAATTGAAGCGCACACACAGTGGAACAAATTAGCGCTCAATTTCGCGAATATACGGTGAATCGCAAGCTTGCACGCTTCTGTGTGAGCGTATGTATATCCTGTGTGCTGCAGAACGTGCTTAGTTGATGAAAAACAATTTATAGCTCAAAGCGCTACTCTAATGCACAAATTACCCCATTGTAGTCAAGAGTCGGCATTAGACAGCTTAGAAGATACTGAGAGAATAAGCGAGCGTGAGAGAGGAGAGAAACAGAGTGAGAGAGAGACGTATGAAGAGAGCGTGTATGCAAATATAAATTGTCAATGCTAACACACATGCAGATGTTAGTTATGTATGTATGTGTGTGCTATGTACAGGCCCAAGGCATGGACAAGCTCTGCACAGATGCTGCTGCTTGCTGGTGATTAGCTTTGCATTGCTCTCTCGCGCGAGAGTACTTTGCGCATGTACACACTTACACATATGCACCTTCATGGGAATTTATGTTTGCGAGTTTAGATGATTATGTCGACAACAGTGTTGAGCAGCAGGTTTATTTTCCGACAAATCTGGCTTTTTATTGAAGTGATATTCTGCAAGATCTAAACAGAAAGCGCTAGATTCTCTTCTCTTATATCGTGTATGTACATAAATGCATAAGTATGTGTAGATTATCTAAATGACAGAGTACACCAACACATACACACGTGTGTGTGGCTGCATTTGTTTAGGTAATTAAAAGCCTTTTAGTAGCTTTTAATTATGATAGAAGCAAAATACCTCACGTGACGTTAGCTAGATGAATAGACACCATAATAATATCTAATTTGTTTTGCGTGACCCCTCGCTGGCGTGACACGCACGCATCACTAGCCGCATGTCGGCAGACTCCATAACAAGAGCGAAGGAGAAGAAACTAAAGGTCAAGCTCATTAGCCGGAGCTGATGTAAATGCCGCAGCGCCATCTTACGGCTGCCAAACGCAGCCTGCCCGCTCTTTGCCCCCATCTCTTTGCTCACTCTAAATGTGTACGCGTGTGACTCTGTGTGTGTACATTTGTTTATTGGGCAAACGAAAACAAAATACAAAACCTATGCAATAAATTAATTGGCAACGAGGGGCAGCCGTCACGCCAAAAAATGTGCCCAGCTGATAGATAAACAAAACGAAAACATACAAATTTTTGTAAATGTTAAGCAAATACCAATTCCAAAATGCGCAACAACAACATGTTACAAGCCAAATCATTTAGTGCGTTGACCTTGAGAGTCGACAGAGAGCGAATTGGAACGCAGCGAAAGAAATGGCCCAAGCGCAGACCCAAACGTAACCATTTGCTGCGATCTGCAAAACTCACCGCGAATTACACAACGCCACAGCTGCGAAACACTTACCGTTCCTCGCTGGCGCTGAAGCCAACCGATGCGGTTGTCACTTTAAGCGTCTGTCGCAGAAGCGAGCCTAGAACGCTGCGCGTCGCCGCCGTTGGTTTCTTATTACTATTACTGCTGCTGTTGCGGCTGTTGCTGGGATCGGTGTTGCAGCGCGGCCTAAAGAGCTCGTTGAGCTGTGTGGGGCGAGGCGGGCGCTTGTGCTGTGGCTGTGGTGAGGCCAATGGCGATAAATCTGACGCATCCTGCGATGGCGTCAAGGAATTCGCCCGACCACGGCGATCAAGCGAAGACGAGCGACTGGTCAGTCGCTGTGTGGCGCTGCTGCTGCTGCAGTTGCTGCTGCTTTTGCTGTTGCTGTTGCTGCTGCTTTGAGCAGTTGGAGCGAGGTAGTTCATTTTATTGACAAAACGCTGCGTGCCGTTAGTTTTTGGGTTTTTTTTATATTTTATTATTTTTTTTTTTTGGCTGACTGGATTTTGCGTAAGCAATCAAATCGTATGCTTTGCCGTAAGCACGGCTGCTCAGCGAATGGCGGTCGCAGCGGCAAACTGCTTGGCTGCCTCTTCGCCGATGTTGCATGCTAAAATGCGGCAAGGTGAACAAAATAAAATGGAAAACAGCAACAACAACAAAAAACCAGAGAACCAGAGAAAAGCACAAAATTAGCCCCCTCTTTCAGTGCTGACATCGAATTGACAAAAGAATTGGCAAACGAAATGGCCGTAAAAAACAGACAACAGCAAAACAGAGCGAAAAGTGTGAAGGCGACACGCTGAAAGGCAAACCATATAGAAATAAACATGAAAAGGCAAACGCCGACAGCGACGCCGACGTCGACGTGGCTGCTTTGACATAACCGTTATGCAGGCACTCAAAGTACAGTCAGTTGCTAGCGAATCGGAAAAGGAAATGAACAAATTTGTATTGAAGAGAAATAGAGAAAGCTAAGAATAGGAAATTAGGTAAGTCTTAGACATAGAAAAGTACTAAAAAAAACTTGACTAGACTTGATTTTTCCGATGTGAGATGAGTATAAAGTTTATTTATAGATATATTTAGAAAAATTAAATATTTGTATCTGCACCTGCATATATGTAGAATATATCACCTATCTGTTTGTTAAAACCAGTTGCTCAGCCAAATTATATCAGAATCTTTGATAGGCAAGGGTAAAAAGCCCTCAAAGCATTTTAGATCATCTATTTGGACTAGTTTTATACATCTGTTTCGAGTTCTTTTTTACGTAATTAAGTAGCATCAGAAGCACGCAGAATGATTGAAAGGACAGCTCAGTGAGAGTATAACTCACTCGGCTACTCCCGATTTAAAGACTTACTTGTTTAAGTTAGTTTCCAGTTCTCCTAACAAAATAAAAGTATTTTTTTGTTATTACTTTTGAAATTGTTCGTTTTATTTGATTGTTGTATTTGTTTTTTTTTTCTTGTTTAATTTTGTGCTAGTTTGTTATATTTTGCAGACTCTGCAGTTCGTTAGTATCGTATCATATCATATCATATCATGTTATATTATATCATGTAATAGATCAATGTAATTCTTAATTGTTCACATTCATAGAATCAGTTAGTTCAATAAACATTTCTCATAGTAATTTTGTACTCAACCATCAAGACAAATGAATAACCGAAACAACAATTTTTTGTATTTATGTTCAATATTATATTATATTATTTCAAATATTCTTCAAGTACTATTATTATATTATATTTTTTAATTTTTGTGCTTTGCTTGTAATTGATATTGAGAATTTGCTAAGGTTTATGCAAACTATGAAATATTGTATTTATTCTTATTTTTCTTTTTTTGTTAAGTGTTAAGAGCTGTATGCATATGTATTTGTGTATATATTTAAGTATGAGAGCTTTGAATCTTTTTCTTTTCCAAATATATCACGAAACATGTCTAAAGCCAAATTGGGTTCCTGAACAAAGAATGATCAAAATGATTTGTATTGACATTTTTAACTAAACAAAAAATTACTGAGTTTGCTTTTAGTTAAAAAAAAATTAATAAATGCTTGTGTCGAATCGCTCTCTGTTTGTCCGTCTTTGGAGCAGACAAAAACTTTAAGACACTTTCGTATACCAATTTCCAGATCTATATCTATTTGGAGGGCGTGGTAAATAAAAAATAAAAAACTGCAATATCAAGATTTGTCAACTGATTTACGGCTGAACTACGCTCTGAGGCATTGTAACTCTGAGTATATATGATATACGATATATAAATACATATTTACTATATATATATTTACGTTTGTGTATTTGTTTTGATTTTTAAAATGTAAATCAAACTGAATACAGCTCTGACTAGGCGATATACGATATATAAACTTTATTTTCGTTTTGTTTTTCATAATATTTAAGTATCGATCAGATGCTCATACATTTGGTAAAAATTGATCGATTATCTATCACATAGAATACATCTAATAAAATGAAAACTATAGAAGGGAGGGAGGGGGGGGGGGGGTGGTCAGGATTAGGGTGTGGACTAAAGAAATAAATATTATATAGGAAATACATACTCATATATATGTATATGGATACATGTGTATATGGAGAGAAACGTATTCCAACTCAAGTTGGGGTCTTCTATAGCTAAAGAGTCAAATATCACAACATCACATATGCATAAGTACATATATATATAATATATACATATGTATTATTGGGTAACTAAGCGTTGGTCAGCTCTTTAATCTTAACTTTTCTTTTTTCAGACTTGGCCTTCTACATAACTCTTTCTCTCTCTCTCGCTATTTCATGTGCTCAGGAACTTAAAAGTGTTGAATACTATTTTATATTATATTTGAATTATTTTATTTACTATATTTGAAAATGCCATAGAAAATAGTAGAAAAACTTGCAAAAATTTTCAAAATTTTTTTGTTGAACAATGAAATAACAAATACGAAATGAATTCAACTATTATGTGCTTAGATATATGTATAAGGTATTATTGTTGTTAAGTACTTTCGATTCTTTTATATTTATGTATATATGTATATTTATATATACTTGATAGCTCTGGTATATTGTATATTTTGGGGGCGAGCCTCTAAAAAAAAAAGAAAAAGTTTTACAACAACCTTTCAACAATATTTCCTGCATTCCATTTCAATTGTGCTCTATCTCTCTTCCTCTTCATTTTCTTCCTCCTCGAAACATTTAAACATTTAATAATATTTGTTTTTTTTTTTTTTTTAACTTTGGTTTTCATACTTTAGATAACTAACTTTGAGATCTCACGTTGATGTGATACAGAAGAAGAAAAATAAATAAAAAAAATGGATTAATATTCTTTAAGTCGTTATTATATAGTCAAGATCTGTTCAGTTAGTTAGTCTTTAGAATTCGATTAACTTTTATTTAGCTAATTTTGTATTTACTTTTCAGTTTGCTTTTTTTTTTGTTGAGATCTAAGTTTTCTAAAAAGTCGAGAAATTGAGATCTTATTAGGGATTGTTTTTCAGTTTTATTTATTTAGAATATTTGCCTCAGCTTTACGTATTTGGATTTTACTTTATTATTATTATATATTTTATAGTTGGATTTCTAGTTTCCTATATAAAGTATTTAGTTGTGCATTTTGTAGATTTGAAGTCACAATCAAAGATCAACTATGTAGAGAGTATACGTAGAGCTCCATTTGATTTTCGTTACGATCTATATTAATAATACACTTGCAGAGAAAATTTTGTAGATGTAGTATGTGGTATAGATAGTATATATACATACAGCTATAGCTATACAGCTAATATATGATCCGGAACGAGCTCTGATAGTGACAAGTCCTTTAAGGATATTTTTTATATCATAGAGGAAAAATTTTCATTTTGGAATTGAATTAAGAAAGTAGTTTGGTCATGAGTAATGATATTCTTCTAGATCCCATATATGTACGTATGTAAATTCATGCTCATCGGAATCGGACGGATCCCTAGTCTGGGAATTACAATTTTGTTATATTCAATATGCTTGAAGTAGAATAATTGTGAGGTCCCATATTAAATCAAGATGGAACTATGAAAATTTTGCTTGAAATATATTTCATTAGATATGAAACACGAAGTATATTTGATAACTAAGTATCAAAGGCCGAATAAAAGTTTCATAAGTGATCAATTCGGTCCTAAATCTAATTGGCCTATTAGAGTTAGTTCTAGATGTATGTTGATCTTTTACTTCTTATTCCTTAATTTCACTAAAAGTTCAAGATTGGGTTGACCTTAGGGAATTACTATATCATATATAGAGAGAAACAATCGAATTTCAAATATAATAGATGTGACTGCAAGGGTATTAGCTCTTCGATCAGCCGAAGCGAGTTTATTTCTGTCTTTTAACAATCTATGTATGCATATATTATATATGAATGGGGCATTGTGAATACCCTGTAAACACTATGCGAATTGGTTGGCCAAACATTTGCACTTTTCAAATATTTGCAACAATAAATTTGATATTATAATTTGTTCTCTCAGTGTAGCAGAGCTTGGATTAACTATTACAGTCAGATTAACTTGCAGTTAATTTACTTAGTTAGAATTTTGTGATTTTCATTTTGATTTGAGTTCACTTTACAATTGCTTTTCTATTTTCGCTCGGGGATTTCTAGGGTATCTTATTGGCTCTCTTCGGTTTGTTGGCAGCTAATAGTTGGGGCCCTTAGCTCAAAACAAGTTAAAAGCCCACGAATTTAGGCGTCGCTAAAACGCAAATAAATTGCTCGACTAGCAGCTACTCTGCAATGGATATTGCACATTTCAATACTGCAGGGTATGTTCGACTTGCAGTTACCCTGTAATTTCACATGAAGTATGTCACTGTATCAATTCAATATTAACCATTGACCATTACATATTGTTCTTCACAATTACAGGGTATGCTCGACTAGCAGACACCCTGAAGCTAAAACTGCACATTGAATGTAGATTCTACGGCTCAGATATCGTAGCTCTACTTAATTTGAGTTAATATTTTTTTTTCATGAAAAATCAGCATATGCTCTGCTATCAGTTACCCTGTAGTGAGCATAGAACACTTGAAGTTCGGAGTCTTTAATAAGTACAATTTTGACTTCAATTATTTAAATTCTTCTTTACAATTACAGAGTATGCCTGATTCGAAGATACCCTGTTATAATCAAAAAATTTACTTCAGCAGACTATTAACACATACTTATAATCGAACAATCTGACAATATTTGTTCATAACTTTTCTCTATGAAAAGCAATGCTCGACTTGCAATTACCCTGCATTAAAACTGGAGCTCAACACTTCGAACATATAACAAAACATATTGGACTTAAGTTAGACATTTTAAATTACAGGGTATGCTTAGCAGCTGCAACTGAGTTGACAAAAAAGTTAAAACAATGCTAGGCTACGTAAAAGGCAGACAATAGGCATAATAATAATAATAATAATAATAAGCTTGCTAATCCTATATACAGACATAAAACTACTCTTTATAGGGTATAACTAGGGCTAGCAATGTCCTACAACTAGACTAGACTTTGGACTAGATTTTGCATAATGGATCTCAATGGCTTACAAATTAGTTTGGGCTGCGCTGGCCGATGAATTGGTTGAATTGGCGGTCGCAACCACCGAGCCACCCACTGCACCACTGCTAGAAACAGGCGAAGTACCAGCCGTCGAGTGGCCACCCACCGCTGCACCGATGCCCCCAATGCCACTGATGCCACCCACCGTCGAGCTGCTCGTATGCATGGCCAGGCCGTGCTGGACATTCATGCCCGTGAGCAGCTCGTGCTCAGTCTTCGCCTGCCTCAGCCAGTTGCGCAGGTCGCGCGTGCGCTCCACCAGGCTGGTGGTGTAGTTGACCGCTCGTGGACTCTGCGACACGATTGTATTGGCCGCCAAGATGGCGCCGCCCATCGAGCTGTGCATGCGGCCCGCTGCCAGCTGGCGGTACGTCTCCAGGCGATCGGCAAGGGTCGGTATCGACTGTGGTGCATGGACCGACGCAGCGGCCGCTGCAGCAGCGCTGGCGGTGGTGCTAATGCTATGATTCGAGCCACTAGCCGTGCCAGCCATCGTCGTGGCCATCGACGAGGACTGCTGGCTGCTCAGCATGTGCGACCAGCTGAGCTCGTTGGGCGAGATCAGCGGCATGGTGAGGGCCAGGCCGTGCGACGATTGTGATTGATGGTGGTGCGGCGGCGGCTGCTGCAGCTGCTGCTGTTGCTGGTGGTGCAGCTGCTGCTTTTGGCCAAGTATGTCTAGTATTTCGCGTATCTCGGCATTCAGTATCTCCAGATTCTGTATGCACTCATTCGACTCCTGCTGAAAGTATTCCTTGCGCTTATGCAAGTCCGCCCCGCTGGCAAAGTCGGTGCTGCTGAAGCCCGAACTGGAATGTGATGAGAGATCACTGAGTGTGGTGGCATCATCCTTAGGCTCCTGCTCCAGGCTCGGCTTCTCCTTCTCGTAGATGCGCAACAGGCTCTGCTCCAGATGCCTCAGCCTGATAACCTTTTCGCCCAGCAGAGCGCGAGTCCGATGCAAATTGACTTCCATTTCGGTTAGTTCCTTCTCCTCCTGAATCAGATGATCGAGCGAGTGCCTGGGTGCACTCATCGATAGACTCTTGTGTCGCTGCTTAATCTCACGCTGGCGTGCACGGAAATTGGTGCGCTGTGTGCGCAACGATTCCTTGGCCCGACGAACTGAGTCCCGCTCCAAGTGTATGCGATGCTTAAAGAATTCTAATTCGGACCCAACCACCGAGCCAACCACAGCCGCATGCTCGTTGGCCACAATGTCCGTGAACGGGTAACGCAAGTGGTAGGTGGTATCCAGCGTGTGCTCCGGGAACTGATCCTCCAGATCCTCCAACTTCTGCAGCTGATGCCGCAAGTTCTCAACGGGCGTACAAGGACGTTCCACCTGCTGCAGTTGCTGCTGCTGGTGCTTGTTGTAGTCGGAGTTGAGACGCGATGTCGAGGCGGATTTGGTGCGCGAGAAGAGTTTCTTGCGAGGCACCGTTAAGGCTTTGTTGTTATTGTTATTGTTATTGTGCTCCTGCTGCTGCTGCTGTTGCTGCTGCTGTTGCTGTGCTTCCGAATCCGAGTTGCCGTTATCGCTGAGCACCAACGTGGTCGATGGCGCGGTGAGATAGCGACCCTTGCTGTAGTTGTTCGAAATCGTTGTGTCCGATTGGCTGAGCGAGGTGTTGGCATCGTCCTGCAGCTGCAGCTGCTTGATATATTTGCTGGCCAGACAGACGCTGGCTGCCTGTTTGCCCAGGTGGCTCTTTGGCGGCACTGGCGGCTTCAGCTTGGCGTCCGTGGTGGTTGCCTGCTCGGAGTAGCTGAGCGAACGGTTCTCGCTGTTGCCTATGGACGGCTTCTGCGACAGCGAACGTTCAGTCTCCGAGTTGTTCGTCTGTAAGTGCGGCTCCAGCTGCGCCTGGACTTGCGCCTGGGCCTGTGCTTGCGCCTCACGCCGGCGACTGCGGCGCTCCAGGGACAGCTTCACATCGGTCTTAAGCCGCACGTACTTCTCCTTGAGGCATCGATACTTGTCCTCGAGCAGACGCTTCTCGCAGCGCACCTTCTCGTACAGACGCTCCTCGCCGTTGTCGCGCAATCGTTGCTTCTCCAGCTCCAGCTCATGGTTGAGCTTATCCCGCATTTGGCTCAGCTTGGTGGCATGTTCGCGCCGCAGCAGCTCCTGTTCGGAGCGCAGATCACGTTCCAGTTCGTGCAGCAGCTCGGCATGGTTCGACTGCAATGTGGCCATGCGCGTCTTGTGCTCGCTGACCACCTGGGCTCGCTTCGTTTGCAGCTGGTGCTCCAGCTGGTTGCGATACTCCTCCAGCTGCAGCTGGAATGCCTCCTCCAGCTGATGCTGGTGTGCCGTCAGACGGAGATCGTACTCATGCTTTAGGCTCTTCAGGCGCACCTCGTGCTCTCGCTTCATCGCCTCCATGTCCTGCTGCAGCTGTTGCAATGCGGCCGCCTCGTTCAGCATTTCGCTGCTGTGCTCCTTGTTCTTGAGCAGGCCCACCAGTTTGCTGGCCATCTTCAGGCTGCGCAAGCCGAGCTTCTCGCTGGCCAGCTGGGCTTGGGTCTGGGCCGATTTGCGCTGCAGCTGCTCCAGCTCGTGGCTGTGCTTGCTGTGCAGCTCGTCCAGGTCAAAGGGATTGCTGGGATTGTTGCCGTGCAGCGACTCCTGCTCCGATTTGTTGATGATGAAGCTGCGCACCGAACTGCCCTTGGAGTCCGAGTCAGTGTCCTCGTACAGCGGCTTCACTGTGGCTGTCGAGCTCTCCTTCAGCTTGTCCAAGTAGCTGTTCGTCTGCTCCACATCTTGTTTCAGCATCTGTATGGTTTGGGCCTTGGGCAGGCTGATGATCCGTATCGGTTTGTTCGAGTCACTGATGAAGGGGTTCAGGCTGCACATGCCGACCATGGCATCGGGATCGGCCAAGTCCTCATCCCAGACATCATCGTCGTCATCGTCCTCGTCATCGTCGTCGTCTTCATTGCTATCGACGGCCACTGCAGCAGCAACCGCATTGCCGTGACCTAACGCTTCGTCCTCATCATCATCCTCGTCCTCCTCGTGGTCCACCTCTTGCGCAGAGGCCTGCTCCACCTCTTCTTCTTCCATGGACAGCTCTGGCGATTGCTGTTGCTTGGGCACAGTATCCTCCTCAGTGGGCGAGCTGCAAATCCGTTGGGTCTCCACCAGATTGAAGCGCACGCTCTTCTTGTCCTCCACCGCGACCGCATCCTCATCACGCTCGTATCGCCTGCGCATGTCCGTCAAGCTGGAGTCGCGCAGGATGCCTTTTACACCACACGCATTGCTGCCGCCCTCCGTCGTCTCCAGCTGGCGGCGCGACTTGAGGAACATGGCGCCTGTGCCGGATAACTGGAACGAGCCTCTCCTCTGCTGTTGCTGTTGCTGTTGCTCTTGTGGCGGCTGGGGCTGTTCCATGCTGCCGAATTTCATGGCCAGACTGATTTGCTGGTTCGTTTTGGCCACCTCGAAGCGCGTGTTCTTCACCGGCTGAAAGATTGGCCCGAAGCTCTTGCCACGCGTCTCCAGGAAGCGACTGACTCCACCGCTAAATCCACTTGGACCCGGAAAAGCCGACGCACCACCGGCCGTTGTATGTGTCTTTGAGTTGCCCGCACCACCAGCACCGTTAGCACCGCTAGCAGCAGCACCACTAGCCGCAGCAGCAGCAGAAGTACCAGCCGTCTGGCTGCTGCCATTGTTTAAGGGTGAGCTCATGTCGTCCAACAGCTCGTCTGTTCCCTGCATGCTACGTATGCCCGAGTCCAGCTGCGACACATCGTCCGAGTTATCAATAATGGGCGTGGCACCACCGCCAGTTGCACCAGTAGCCCCAGCAGCAGCACCAGTCGTCGTTACCAGCTTCTGTCGCGTCTGCTCCACCAAATCCCGATACACCGCGTCCAACGGATGATCCCACTGCGATTGCTTTGTGCGCGTATTATGATAATAGTGGCCGCCTTTTTCCTCCGAATAGCTGAGCGTAAGAGTTGGGATTATTAGGTAAATCTTTTACCAGAACATACAGCCAGTCGAAATATACCCACCAGATCTTCCACTCGGAGGGCAGTGCGGCCATAAGCCCCTCCTTGGCCAGATATAACAAATGGGGTTCTTTGCTCGGATCAATGCCAATCAGTGTCGCATAATCGTTTATCTCTGAAAACGGACAGAATTGAAATTTTGAAAGATTTTCGTATTGTAATTTCAGCTTTTTCTTGACAAGTTTTGCCCGAACTTTTCATTACTTGGTTGAATATTTCTATGACAATTTATATATCGAATTTGATAGTTTGGGTGTTTATAGTTCTCAAGCATCAAAATAAATAATAAATTAAGATTTTTGAAAACGTTCTAGAGCTGTGCTATGCAAATAGAGACTCTATGAATATGTATTCAAGGCTTTACGTAGTTTTTGCTGCATATGAAAAGATCACACAATTCTATTAGGAACGTGGGGCTGGGAATAAAAAAGAGGATTTATGTATACATTTCTCTATGTAATCATAATTTAAATACAACATTTTTTGTCTCTAGCTCTTATAGTTGATGATTTTAGGTATAGAATATAGTAAATGTTTTAAGTCTCTGGCTTTTCTAGTTGCTCCCATGAATCCTTTAGTATGATTAGATGAAGCCATAGATTATAATACATTAGATTATAATTCATGTACTTGTTAAATGGTTTTATGAATGTGCTACTAAACCCAGTAACTAACCTTGCAACTAGCTCTAAGTACAAGTGCAAGATAAAGCACTCCATCTTGAGGACCTTCTATATTACATGTTAATCAAGAAGATATAATATATATATATATATATATATATATATATATATATATATATATATATATATATATATATATATATATATATTTAGCTTATAATTAGCTGCATATTGCACGAGGCACTTCAAAAAGTGTTTGAGCCTTGGCCATTGTTTGTGCAGCGACCCACTGAGGGAGGCATGGATTGAGAGTGCTCATACTCTGTATAGCCCAAGAGCTATCAGCTATGGCACAATAAGGCCCTTTTAACAATTAGGCCTAATGAAAGCAGTGCAAACTGTGTCACACCCACAGCCACAGGCATATCCACAGCCATCGCCACAGCCTCACCTGCTCCTGCTCCAGATGCCGGTGCTCCTCCTGCTTTGTTTGAAGTGAAATGAAAAGGAAATTTGAGCAAATATATTCCTTTGGCTTTTCAATAGCGCTAAGCTTTCAGTATGAATAGCTTTGCGACGCAATCGGGAATCTGAATCACGGGCTCAAAAGAATTCTTGCAGGCGCTTAAAAATGCCATTTGGCTTAAACAAACGAGGCCCGACTAAGAAACTCGACTGAATGCCCAATAACGTGGCCTGCATTCTGCCTTTATTCTGGGCCCACTCTCTTCCACCTTCCCCCACACGCTATCTCACTCGCTCTTATTGATTGCAAGTGGCACCACCTGCAGCACCTGCAACCACAATGGTATCTCAAGCAGCGGTCAGCGCTCGTTGCCTGGCAACCTCAATAGCCACGAACAATTTGCGTTTTGGCCAACATTTTGTTGCGTTTAGGGTGGCTTTTAGGGTGGCTCGTCGTCATAGCGAATCATGGACACACACGCACACACACATAGCTACTCACTGTTTTCTATGTTTCAATCCCATCGTTACCCTATTTTGGCTTGCACACATCCCCAACGCATTTCCAACATTCAGAACCTTTCATTTCTTTCAATTATTGTGCTTTTCCACATCTGGCCCAGTTCTCACTGTTCCGCAAAGGCAATGCGCGTTGAAATCCCTTAAAAAATTCCGCAAAATTCCGCCCATCGCTTGTATGATTTCATTCCATTGGACTTACATACATTCGTACAACATTTACCCTAACCGCAAAAATAATTTCACTCTCACTCTCTAATTCCATTCTTCTCCTCTTTTGATAGATTCATTTTCAGGGTATACATACATTATCTCCAGTTTCTCGTTTCTCTGACATGCAAAAGCAATGTGATAGATTAAAGCAGGAAATTGTCCTTCAATTCCGTCATTCCACTTGTTCGATACAACCGATTGAAACTAAGCACGCCAATAAACCAACTAAGCAGTTTACTCACTTGTATTTTATGGAGCTCTTAAGAAATTCATTCCGTTTCCCATTCACATGTTCCTTGATTCAAGTTACGCAGTTCCGCAATGCCGGCGATTCCCTGTTCTATGTCCTCGAAACAGCTGGCACGAACTAAGCTAACTAATTGACGGACTTGCAAGCCAACCAGGGATATAAACATATATACATACATATATAAGCTTTATATGGATGGACATATATTCATTTTCAGTTGACCCATTAACCGGACTGTGAAGGACACAACACGCCAAAGTAGTAAAAAAAAAAAAAACAAGTAAGCAAGCTATAGTCGAGAGTGCTCGACTAGAAGATACCCTGATCCCTACAAAGAGCTGATATTCACGCACGCATAAGCACGCGCTCTGCTAACTGCGCAGTAAGCAGCGACTGCGCTGGGGCTGCGCTGCAGTGTGGGCAATACTATGAGAATTCTGTTGATGAATAATTTCTCCTGTAGTAGGACTATCTTCATGAAACTTTCAGAACGTGATCACAATGTGCAAATGTGTGTACATTCCAAAGCACAAGTATCTAGTACTTTAAACTGGGGCGAAGGGGGCGTGGTATCCAAAATCTGTAAATGGCAAAATCTAAATATTGATCAGATGTATATACACACCAAATCTGAAGTCTCTAGGTCCAAAAGTATTAAAATTACGGTGAATAAACAAAATCAATTTATCGATTATTCGCGATAAGAAAGTAATCGGACGAGTTATCGAAAAAAAAGATAAACTTGTACTGCGTATGGTATACATGAGTATGCATACAAAATTTGAAGTCTCTAGCTCTTATATCTTCTGAGATCTAGGCGTTCATACGGACGGACGGACGGACAGACGGACAGGGCTATATCGACTCAGTTCGTCGCCCTGATCAAGATATATATACTTTATGGGGTCTGCCACGCTTCCTTCTGCCTGTTACATACTTTTCACAAAACCATTATACCCTGATTTTCCATTTTTAATGGGATCAGGGTATAAAAACAACATACCACACACAGCTTTGCCATCTGCGAACGTATTATATTTCATACATACAGTAATCACTCGCTGATTGGCACAATATTTCCAATTAATTTGACACACCTTTTATTCCCACATATATATATATATATATATATATATAGGATATATAGTGATAGTCATTGGCAGTCAAGTCCAAGTAGTAATTCAAGTCGAAGTTTAAAGTATTCACTTTTATCGAGTGACTACTCTAGCGGCTGGGGTTGGTCGCCTGCTGCGCAACAAATAGCTCAATTAAAGACATGCTAATTGGAAGCAGTCTTATTAGTTTAAAGCGCTGTCCAGTTGGAAATCGCATTTTAGCCAGGGAAACTTGAAGCCTGAATCAGATATTTAATAACTAGATTAAAATCCAATTTGATGTTTGACTAAAGCAGGAGATGCTTCTGTAGAGAGTGCTACAAATAGACTTACACATGCTTAAACGCACGTATTTAGGTATACATATATATCTAGAAAAGATGATTCATATTGAAACGGCAAACTCTATTCAATATTTCAGCAGCTCAAATTGGTCGATAACCTAAGCGGTTGTTGGTCACTCTTTAATTCTTGTCTAGAGTCTATTTATTAACCTGTGCCAATCAATTATTAAGGTAGGGTATGCTGTCTATGTATATTTTATACGCAGATATACATCAATAAAGAATCAGTTGACCTTGCTTTTTCCATATGACAATTGGATTATATGTCGTTAGCTTTTCCTGCTTTGCTCAAAATCGATAAATATCGATCGAAAATTTCGTAACATTGCAGTTAGCCTTCTATTGAATTTCTAATTCCCAAGCTACTTTGCTTTATGTTAACAAGATGAACATATGTTAACACTGAGCTGTTAATATAGAAATTAACATTGTGCAGTTGCCTTTGAAGCGAATAGATTAACAGGATTTTCCTGAAATACTTTAACATTTCATACATAAACAGCGCATGAACAAGCCATTAGCCCATTTACAGCATGCTGTTAACATACATAGGTAATCTCACAGTTGCCCTAGATAGCCAGCTCTTCCCTCCACTTACCCTCGGATGATGGCAAGCAGGCTTCATCGAAGACTTCCTCGCAGATGACCGAAGACGTTGCCGTTGACGACGCTGATGCCGGTGCTGACGCTGACGTCGATGCTGACGTCGCTGCTGGCGTTGTGTAGCCCATGCGTTTGGCTGTTGTTGCTGCTGTTGTCAGCGCCGTTGGCGTTGTCGCCGGCGTTGTGGCCAGCGATGCGGTTGCCGAGGAGTTGCTGTTGTTGGCCATAGCCGCTGCCGTCGTCGCTGCCGCTGCCACCGTCGCTACTTTTAAAGCCGTTAGCTGACTTTTTCGCCTTAGCGATTTGTTATTATTCGTGCTGCTTTAATTATGGCAAATTATGCCGTCAGATGTCGCCAGCGTTGCATAAGTGTGCAACGGCATCCTATACATATGTTTGTGTATGTGTGTGTGTGTAGCCGTCGCAGCGAATTAAGAGCTTAGAGCGAAAATCGAATGTGACCTAAAAAAAAGAGCAGCAAAAAGGAAATAGGGATAACTGTTAGCTGCAGTCGAGTGAAGTTGCTGGGAGAAAAGAGCGAGTGGGCGTGGAGCTAGAGCGTTCTGAGTTTTGTCTTTCGCTGCGTTTGTTGCTTCGACTGCTTGGCAACAGCAGCAACACCAACACACACATATATTCATATATTCACATATGCATGTGTGTGGAGCCTAAATTCTAGCTTAGAGCGAATTTCTTTTTATGAATTAACTTTAGCTGCACACACACGCACACACCCGTAGCGAGGCGAATTGGTTGCGCAGGCACAACAACAAAATGCTAACGGTATAACGGTATTGATTTTTCACTTGTATTTAATTATGGTGTGCCAGCCGCAGCCCCGCCCCGCCTCTCAACGCCCACTTGAACAGCACCTACACATACACAAACGCATGCACACGAACATCAAATTTTTAGCAAACATATTGTAAAAGAGTCAAATAAAAATAAACAAAAAACAGACGAAAAATTCACTTTGCACTTTTGCCATACACGTACACAAACACGCACTTGTATATGTAAGTCAGCAGCAAAAATAAAACAAAAAAAAAAAAAACTCAATATATTATCTATCTATATATATAAATATATATAGAGAGAAAGAGATTTATGCACTTCTTTAGTTAAGCTCTGGCGCTTTTAAAGCCAAAACCGAGCGACTCGACTGCCCCGTTTTATTTGGCTATGCGAATGTTGTGCGTGCGTTGCCAACTGCAACGAATGTTGCCAATGTCGCCCATGTTGCTAGGCGATGCCCTTTTAAATACGGACCAAACTATCGAGTGTGCCTGCATCGCTATCGAGCAAATATATCGATAAGTGCTCAAATAGGCATTGTCCTTTGCGTCTGTCGGGTGTGCGTCTAAATATTGCACTAATGGAATGGGCCATCGGGTGTAGGTACAAATAGCTGTGGAGGTTGTCTATGATAGCCCGTTAGGCTGTGTGTATCTGGAGTGTGATTTTGGTAGTTTGTGCGGTCTCTGCTGCCGTGCAATTTTTGCAAGATCACTATATGCAAGTCAAACAATTTGTATTAATAATTTTTAGAATTTATGTAGAGTGGGTCCACATATACAGAACTATCTTTCATGGTGTATGTTTTAGCTAAATGTAGTAATTTCAAATTCATTTTTAGCTCTGGTTTGTGTCTTAAGTACTAGGGCTAGGGCTTATGACAAGTGGCTTTGTTTGATGCTCTTTTAACTAAAGCAGATGGTGTCTCAACTTAGTCATCGTTACGTTAGTTCATCTTCTTGCCATTGCTTATTTTAGTACTGGGTGTGTGTCTTTGATATTTTTATGTTGCTAGCATGCTAAATTGAATACATAAGATTTAGTTTGCAATGAGTTAAAACTTGGCTAAGTAAGCGAGTGACTTTCGTGCAGCAAGACGCACATTGGTAGTTGTATCGACTACAATTGAACGTTTAGTTGCTGAATTAAGAACTCAACGAAATATATGGCATGCTTTTAGGCGCAGCTCAGATAATATCAGGATGAGATCATTTTAATGAATGTTTAAGTATATGTATTTAAGTATAAAATAAAATGTCTAGCCCAATTCCAACTAACTTCATTCATCCATTAAATAAATATATTTAAGATATCTAATTTATTTATCTATTTGTATGTAGTTCAGCTCTGTCGTCATATAACGTTTTAGACGTTTGTTATGCGATTTACAACATGTTTTATGTATATGTGTTCTATTTCATGTTAATTACAAATAACACTATAAATTTTTGCATATTTCACAGATATTTTGCATTTTACATTGCGGCGCTGCCATTAGGTAAATGCCATCATAAATTTTGTTGCCAGCACCCGCTCTGGCCGTTTACGGCCACGCTGCAGCGTGGAGCGTGGAGCGTGGAGCGGAGGGCGGGTGGTTGGCCCAGGGGAAGTGAGGTCAGGGCTTCCGTGTAAATCAATGCCAATAAATATATTATTGGCTTGCATCGAACGTTTGCTGCGGTTCGTTCAGATCTTTTACGCTTGGCGATGGCACGAACTGCTCCCGTTACTCCCAAAGCACGAATCACGTTACACGATATGCACGAAGTTTTTGATTATTAGATATTTAAGAAAGAGAGCTTGCTGTAAATTAAGAGTTATATACATCAACAGAAATATATCGATATTTTTGTGCAGACTATCGATTGATTCGAGCTAATTAGCTTATCGCTCAATATATCGATATTTGTTTTGTTGGTATTAAAATTGAGTATTATTACGAATCGATTCGCAGATAATTCTGATATCAATGTTAACGTTGACACCAAAGTTATCGCATGATATCGATATACCTTATCAGCAACATCGTGTCACGCTCTCCTCTTTAGCCATTTGACATCGCGCAAGTAGCTGATAATTGAGGCTGTAAATGCGGCTCATTGAATTTCAAAAATGAGAAATAAAGAAGCAATATAAACACAAAAAAAAAAAACAATAAAAGGTTGAGAACTTTACAATTGAGTAAAGCCGACTGTCTGATGCTCTGTAGAACAGCAAATTAGCATAAATCGTATAGAAAGGGAACAAAGTTGTAAAGAGATGCTCATTAAAAGAATAAAAAATAAGAAATACTTCGGTTACTTATACATGATTAGTGTAAAAGGTTGATGTTTCTATATGTCGACAGAAACTACTCAAAAGAAACAGATCCAGAAAGCTGATCTCTTTTTATCCTGCTCTTGATCTCTTTCAAAGTATTTCTGAATATAAAAAGGTACATTTCAAGCCAATCATTGTGCACGTTATACCCTATAATATACAAAGGCTAATATATATACATATGTATATATACGTACATATACAAATTGCCGCTAAAGTGAGAAAAGCTTTCAATAGAATTTAATGTGAAATGTTGATATGCAAATCGCATGTAGTTGAGCCCTTGTTGTTGTTGTTGTTTGTTTACTTTATTTATTTATTAATTATTTATTATCTATTTTGCTGTCGTGTTTGCATGCTGCGGCCTTTATTTTTTTTTCTCCGTTTCGGAATTGGAATATATTTAATCTATAATGCGAATAAGTGGCAATATTTAGTTGATCCACAGCTGAACGCCCACGAGTTCCCTTCGTCTCTCTCGCTCTCAGTCTCTCTCCCTCTCTCTCTTTCTCGCTTTTTCTGTGCAGCCCCTGCTGGCCCTGGCAGTTGGCAGGTCACAATTAAAGCCACATTCATCATACGGCCGGTGTTACACGCGAAGGAGCTAGTTAGCCAAGACAACAACCCCTGCCGCCGCCTCAGCCCTACACAGCGCACACCACCCCAGCCCCCTTTTTTAGATCATGTTCGTACATGTGTTTGCTCGTTGGCATTTGCTTTTAAAAACTCGCTCGTTGACATATTTATGCATGCGCTGCTTTTCACTAGTTATCGATAAATATGCACACACACACACACACACACTCGTATAGCTCGCTTTCGCCTGGCTTATTAATAGCTTTTGATACATCAAAACTAAACACTTATTGGCATCGATAACAGCTCGCGCAACGGTAAATGGCAATTAATCACTCGATTGGTATTTTAATGCGTGCGACATTTCAATTGCGAACCAGTTCTTATTGCTAGTTCACAGCAGCAACAACAAAATGTGAAGGCAATTAATCAAAAGAGTTGATTTTTACTGCAATTAAATTTTTTTTGGCTATTAATTTGCGAACTGGTTCATGTTTAAAGTTCATGCGAACTAGTTCTTGTGCTCAATCACTTTGATAAATTTTTTTGTCATTTGACAAATAACCGCCAAACATAATTTGGTAGTGCAGTGATCGACTTGCAGATACCCTATAAAAATATGCCTGCTTCATTTTATATATTTCTAAAGCCTTTCTTCAAGGCCTTTCCACTTGGTATAGCGAATGTTCGTTACGCTCTTCTAATATTTTTGCACAATATTTCAGCTGTTTCATTTGCATTTCATACCACTGTGCGCGCTTTCAAACGTTTCATTTGCCACTGTTGTTCGCTGCATTTGCTGTTGTTGTTGCTGTTGTTGTTGTTGTTGTTGTTGTTGCTGTTGGTGTTGCTTTGGATTAAATTGTTTTAATTGCGAACGTTGCTCACAATTTGTCAAGAGCCCAAAGTGGAGCTCGAGATATTGTTGTTGCTGCTGCTGCTGCTGCTGCTGTTGTTGCTCATGGCGCGTGGCAGCAACAGCAACAACTGACAACAACAACAACTGACAACAACAACAGCTGACAACAACAACAGCAACAAGCGCTAAAGCAAACAACTGGAAATAGGCAATTTCTATGTAATACCCTGTAAGCTGTAGCAAATGCTCATTAACAGGGTATACTGCTGTTGAGCATATGTGTGAAACAATTGTTTAGTCCACATCCACTGCAATATTTTGTAGATATTTATAAAAATAAATTCATTGGTATAAATAGTTGTGCAGTTCAGTTAATCCTTTCATAGACATGATAAACGATAAACGATGTATCATTAATCGATAGGCGCTGTTTTAATCGATTATCGATAATGGTTACTATTTCTATTGGTTAATAGATATTTTAGTTTCAATATATGCATTTCTATACACATTTATTTTGAATATCGATCAGCGATATTTCATATCGATAATCGATAAGCTATAAATAGGCAGTAAATGGGTTAGGAAAATAAATGAACCAAATTTGCAGCAGTGCTTAGATATAATTCAAGTTTGTCTACAGGGTATTTGCCAGTCGCAACACATTTCACAGCACTTGCACTTTTACTCGTTTGCTTTGATTTCGTTTTGGGGTTTTCAAACCTAATCACGACTAATGAAAGACAACATAGCCGCAGCAGCAGCAGCAGCAGCAACAACAAACAACAATGCCTGCCTAGCTCAGATTGGCATTTGGGGTCGAACACGCCCCATAAGTGGCCCGAGCCAGCCCACCGCTTCCCGCCTCCTCCGCCCCTGTGGCCCGCCCACTAGTGCAGCTGCTGCTGATTGACAGAGCGCCATTTGGCTGTGGGCACGGCCAAAAAAAAAAAAAAAAGCAAAAACCAATAAACAATTGGACAGAGGGAGTTGAAGATGAGGAACCAGCGCTGCATGCGAGAGGCGGGCGAGAGGGGAGTGCACGCGATTGAGGACGAGGGCGAGGGCGAGGGTTACGTCGCGGGGTTGTTGTCGGTGTGCAGCAGAGAATCAGATTGAACAACTGTCCTCGTTTGGTCAGTCAGAGTCAGAGTCAGAGTCAGAGTAGAGCTCGAGTCCGAGCCAAGTCAGGCCATAATTTAGCCAAATGTCGTGCCAGTCAACTGATCGCAGCGCTGACTACAAACATGCACTCATGGAGTCCTATACCCTAGCTCCCAGCGTCTGCGGTATGTATTCAGCGATGTCTGAGTTGACTGCAAATGAATTATTGTAGCTGCAGTTGGTACAGCTCAGCAAGTTGCATTCCAGGGTAGCTGTAGTTGGTCAGCTGGCCAAACTAACGTTGTACATAAGCAAGCTGATTGCAGTTGGATTAGCAACACATGGTAGCTTATAGTTATTAGTCTAGCGACTAAGAGATGCCCTGCATAGCGTACAATACATACCCTGTCAGTAGGGCAGTAGAGTACAGGGTATCTGTCGGCTATTCACTGCAATCATGCTGCAATCAGAGCATAAAGAATTAGTATCATATTCATAATCAATTCACTTTTTCTTCTCAACGCCTTCCAGGGTATTGTTAGCCTCAATAACTTTTTCTTTTTTACAGGGTATTTTCATAAGTTTAAGCTAATTTGCACAGATACTGACTTGGAACATTGAAGAACTTGTTTGGCCAGCGCTCGATCGGCTCACACTCTCGTTTCTTCTATTTACAGGGTATCTGCATGGTTGTGCATTCGAGCGCTGTCGCTGCTCGTTTGAACTTGTTTGTTTATTGTTTTCATGTTTGGCCCCGCCTGAAATTTGTTTGCTTTGCATTTAGCTGCGCCCCAGTCAACAAAACAGCTCGGGCTCCAATTCCAGCTTCCAGCAGTCAATTTTCACCGCCCCCGACTCCCCCAACTCCCCCGACTCGGTGTCCGCGCCGTTAAGGTCCATTCTCATGCCTTTCCTTCCCATTTTACCGCTCATTAAGTTTATTGGCACGCGTCGTTGTCGACCGTCCCCCACAACGCTAATTGGAGCATTTGTTAAACGACTCCTGAGTTTTGATTGCATTTACCAACTGTCACCGGCTTTGGCTCCAATCCGATTGAACGATTGAGAGACTGACTCACTGACGATCTGATGGACTAACTGAACGTACCGTTGGCTAGCTGACTGTGTTTTATAGCATTTCTTTATTGCCTCTCAAGCAAACAGTTAACGAACCACAAAAGTTCCCGCTGATTGATTGATTGAAACCTTGCATTGATTCATGTGAAAGCAGCTAAAGTTTTCTACACCTTGTGGATCACTCTTGAGCTGTTCTCTTAGTGTTTACATGACTCATTGAAAAGTTCTGCAAAAATTCACTTGGCAATTGGTTAAGATAATAGTTTATAAAACATTTTATTAAATCTGGTTCAGTAAGTGGCTCAGAGTGGCTCAAAATGGTGCACTTCATAATAAAAACAAAGAAAGTGAATCAGAAAGTGAATCAGTAGTTAATAGCTAAGAAATTGTTCACTTAGTAATTCCTTTCATCATAGTTATTCTGGTGCTTATCCTAAAGTTAAAAAGTGATTCAGTAGTTCATTGAGCAATTCACTCTGTGGCTTGTTTTGGTCTTACATCAGCTCACTTGGCCGTTAGGTTGGTTCACTTGCCAGCTCACCCTCTTCAAGACTTAAAGACTTAGCTAATCAATTGATTGACTTGGCAGTGATTCGTCTTTATAATTCACATTCTAGTACACGTAATGAATCATTTGAATGCTCATTTTAAATTGAACTATAAATGAACACTTTTAGATTCTGTGGTTCTTTGTGTGGTTCAGCCTATCACTCATAGAGTGATTCAGTTACTAAGAACTATTTAATAAGTTCATGTTATGGCTCACATAGGGGCTCGCCTCGTCTCAGTGGTTCATTTAGTGATCCACTCAGCAACATTCCTGATAGTTCATTGTATGCCTCACCTTGTGAACATCTCAGTAGTTCATTTAGGGATTCACTTCGTAACTCTCTAGAGATGTATCGCAGCATTAGTTATTGGTCACTTAGTAGTTTATTTATTAGTTCACTTGGCCGCTCAGCTGGTGGCTCACTTAGCGACACACTAATTAGTTCACTTAGTTCACATACTAATTCATGAAGCATTCAGGACTTGTTAAGCACTAACTCAGTGGTTTCCCCACTTTAGCTCGCTCGCTCGCTCGCTTTGTTGGCTCTGTCTGCATTTGCTGAACATTTTGTGCATTGTCGACTTAATTAATGACTCAGTGAGGTAATCAATTTGTAATTTAATTTGC